>CM029014.1:159160748-159760748 GCA_016801055.1 Panax notoginseng
CCCTTGTCCTTGCTAGAGGGTTCACCGCGTTTTGCCTTCACTGAAAGTTTTAGGGAAAGCAAGGATGAGTAATAATTTTGTCCCGCAAGTAATACATCAAAAATGGTATTTAATATAGTTTTCAATTTATCAAGGGCATATTAATAATGATAGTTCAAGATAGCAAGAAGTATCAATGATTATCAACAACAGTCGTTATGGACAGAAATATCAATAATATTCAAAAGTTTATCAATTCAAGATTTCAAAGTAATAAATACTGAGCAATCACTAAGGACTATGAACTTCTCCTAGAATTAAAAGTGATACAACTGATAATTCTATAAAACGAGTACGACAGGTGATCTGTAGCATCCCCAAATCGTAGACCTAATCACCAAGGATCTGGTATACTATTTCTATAACTATTGCGGAAGATATAAACATAAATTGTTTATACATTAAACTTTTATAACATAAACCCCAAGGTCTACAACCTTAACTTAATACATACCTTCAATATCTTAGAAGATTTACAATGCTATTTTCATCAGAAAATTTAATAGATCTAACTGCAACATAATTTATTCTTGCACTTTAACTTTGCTTCTGTCTTTATTCGAGCTTTCATCTAAATCTAAAATTTTTTATCATGATATAGCAAGGGTGAGCATCAAATTTGCCCAGCAAGCATAAGTTTAATTGAGGATATATCATGATTGAAAGAATTGAACAATAAGCTGGCTAACTTTCAATAATATAAACATTGTGAAAGAGCATAAACAAATTTTCTTAGCTGAAAGACCAAGTCAATAAAAATGAATGATCAATAATGAACATGAACAGATTAACTGAACCAAATGGTAATGAAGGTGATCAGCCTTTCATACCTGATAAAATATTTATAATATGCACAACGTGCGAATCAATAATCAATATAGACGTGAATAATCAACAACAATTATTCATTAACATGCTTTGAACATGCAACTCAAGTTTTAGTTAAGGAAAAGTTGCCTGATTCGTTGACTACTGCTACGCAGTTTAAGTTAACTTCTTTTGGTAAGACCTATCATTAATAATAAGATTGGGTTTTCAATCAGCATATTCTACTTTGTATCATAATACAATTACTTTATTAATAGATTATCTAACACTTAATCAAATATTAGATAACATCTTAACACATCAGTGTTATTATCATTCTTTAAAAATTCTTTAATCACTATATCATATCCATTATGATTTAACACTCGCTTTTTCATTTCATAAGTTATTCTTTAACATCTAATAAGTTAAATAATAATCCAGCCACCTGGATTCTAAATCCAACAACCCAAACTGCAATCCAACTAACTGGATTCCAAATCTAACAACTAGATTGCAATCCAGCAAGCCTGGATTCACCAATCCATCAATCCAGCAAGCTGAATTCTAAATTCTTCAATTCAGTAAGCCTCTTTTCAATCCAGCAAGCTGGATTCATCAGATTTTTCAATCCAGCAAGCTGGATTCCATATCCTTTTCATGAAAATACTAAATCAGTTTGTTATTTTTCTATCTTTTGCCCAAACATATATACACATATTTCATATACAAAAAGTATTTTTCCATAATTTTCCAACTTCCTTTAGTATTTTTCAAAAATCATTTTTAGTGCGTGGCTTAAGAATTTAGCCCCATCATGCTCAACTCCAGAAATTCCCATCTTTTGACACAATCTTATACGTGTTAACGTAAGCCTCTAGTTTAAATTTCGTGGCCATCGGAGTTATAGAACTCCGGTTATAGCCATTTTGGTCGAAAAATCATAAAAATTGAAATGGTCATAACTTGGTCATTTTAAGTCGGAACGAGTTCATTTTTGGACAGGAGGTACTTTATACCATATATTTCATGTCCCAAAAGGCCGGAATTTTTCTCACACATTAAGTGGCCGAAAATGCCCTTTTAAAATTTTGGGTAGAAGCTTTTGTCATTTTGTAGTTTTGGAGTCCTTTGTTAAAACTTGAATAAAATGAGATCTATAAACACCAATTAATGATCCGTCAATTTTGTTGGATTCGTATCTTTCTGATATACAATTTTCATCTATCACAATCCATATTTGGATATGTTAAGCTCCCGGAAATTAGCCCGGAAGTGGCTGGTCAAAACAGTGGTTCTAACAGTTTTCTTAGTTTTGGAGTAGTTTGGGATAAATTCCATAACTTGCTCATTTTTCAACCTAATTGAGTAATTCCAAAGGGGTTTTATCCTTAATGCATAAATCTAGCATCCCAAGAAAATAAATCACAAATATCCATAATATATTTCAAAAATCAAAAGCTAGATCACACTTTTAAATTTAAGCTTTCCGGAAAATCCTATTTCTCTATTCCTTTTGATTCCAACCAAATCAACACCCAATATGGGTAAATCTAAACATGAAACACTCATCAACATGGATACTCATGGTTTTTGAGTTAAGAAACATAGATTCAAGGTTTAATTTACAATAATCAAAAATACATAAACAAAAGGTATGTATACCTTTAATTACCATGATCTCCTTCTTCTTCTTCATAGTTTGATTATGGAGCTTTGATGTTTTACCAAAAACTCCCACTTCTCTCCTCCATGGCTGCCGAATTGCTCCTCTCTCTCTCTCTCTCTCTTTGTTTTCTTTCTTTTTTTTAGAAAATAAGAGATGAAAGAAATAATTAGATATTTGTTTGTTGGAGATTATTGTATAGATATATTTTGTATATCTATATTTACTCCCCACATTCTCTCTTGCTTCTCCTCTCTCTCACTTAATCATTTCATAGATATGTGGGAGATTAGTATGTAAGGTGGCTTGATTAAAGAGATGACACATGGGGAATAAGTGGCCAAGCTAATTAGTGACACCTAGCCAATCTTGTACATATCTTTAGAAAATGTGGAGCATGAAATGATGATACACATCTCCCCTATCCTTATCTCTTTACTTGCACACTTGGTTAAGAATGTTGGCAAAATAAAATGGTGACACATGGCTAGAGTTGTTGGAACAAATATTGCCAAATGAATTAACCATGTGCTTAATTACAATCTCCACCAAATCTCTTCCTTCCTCTCCTTGTAAAATCCGGCCAAATGGTCTTATCTTGCCCAAGTTTAATTTTTTTGTTTTATATAATATTTAGTATATCCAATGACTAAAATGCCCCTCTTCAATTGGGCTAAGCTCGGGTCATACTTTTAATTCTTTTGGGCTTCCAATTTTAATTGTTTGGGCTAGGTAAACTAATACGACCCAAAAGCTTAATTTTATTTTACCCTAATTAGTTACTTAGGGTTTCCATTCCATCAAAGTTAGAATTTAAAATGTTTGCTTTTAGGCATTCAATCTCATAACCCAATGAGACATGTCTCAATTAGGTTTAAAATAATTAATAACTTGAGATAATAAAATTTATCTCTTAGGTTAGTATAATATTACATACTAACATTCTTTATTAGCACATAATCACATAATCATAACATACTTCACTTCTCACACTAATTTTGACTTTTCTCCATAAAAAGTCAACTGTTGACTTTGACCAAAAGTCAACATTTATACATTTTGTGTTTACAGTTCATTCTGACTAAACTTGACGTTCCGGACGCAACCGAGCAGTCCGTGCTTCAAAATTCTATCTCTAACTCAAATTTTGAGTTTTAAATTACTCTCTTCTCATTGCTAATCGTATTAACTAATGACTTTATACTTATTCAAATTCTTATTTGCCATTCAAGGCCAACATTCAAGCTATGTTAATTACTAACATAGTTTTATCTTAATCCTTATATCATTAACTTAGTTTATCATTCATTTTGCTAAAATATATATACCACCTTATATATTTCTATACTTATACTCATCTTTGTTTACCCTCATAGCTTTTCTTCATGTGAAATCTTATTTCGTTAATAAAATTTCACCTGTATTAGCATAACATTTCTTATACTATTCAATTCACATCAAATTTTACAGGTATCATAATACCTTATTATTGATAATTCATTCAAATATATATCAATTCATTTCTAGGGTTTTGAAATTTTGTAACCCATATTTCTTTATTCTCATTCAATTAAGAAACCATATAGGTTCTTCTTAAAAAATTTTAAATCCTTAAAATTCCTTCACAGAAACGTCAAATCCATATACTTATTTTCTGTCTAGGTTCATCTTATAACCTTTAATCCATCATTTTAAGATTTTAATAATTATCTAAATTCTTGGGTTGTCACATGATCAGCCTAAGGTACCCTATGTCATGCATAACATTTAGTATTTCTCATGTGCGCAAGTCAGTTCCCCGACAATATATAATTCCCCTATTAAGAGGGTTGTTCTTCTCAGTTATAAGAGTCCGCACCAAGGTAATTTGGTTTGGGTAGCTTTTGATCAAATATCAATAATCTAGCCGAATCAATGGCTTAGACATTTTATTTCTGTGAGGGCCCCGAATCCAGGTCCCAAATCACCTCGGATCCGGTTCGATCATTCTATACAACTATTACTATTTGTGGAAGATATAAACATAAATTGTTTATACAATACATATACTCACTATTCCCCAAGGTCGAGTAACCTTAACTTAATATACATTTCATAACTTTTCTAACATATAACATTATTAACATACAATACTTATACAATTTAGCTGCACACATATCCTAACGCTGGAACTGTCTTTGACATTTTCTTGTATCCGACGCATTCGCCTTAATCTGCAATGTTTTATCATGATATAGCAAGGGTGAGCATAAGGATTGCCCAGCAAGTTTAAATACAACAATATAACGATATATCATGATTGAAGAGTTTGAATAATAAGCTGGCTATAATTCAATAATATAATTGTGAACTAGCAGGAACAAGTTTATGACTGAACAAGTATATAACATGAACAAATATTTTTGAACCGAAGGGTAATGAAGGTGATCAGCCTTTCATACCTTACTTATACATGTAATATGTACAGAGTACAATTATACATGGTAATCAGCAATGATTAACCATAAGCTTATCCGAACAAAACACTCTTAGTAGACTTAAATAAATACAAACTTGCCTGAACCGTTGATTACCGCTACGCAATTTATATCGCTTTATCCGAAGACCTAATATTAGTAATATAGATCTCCAATATTAGAATAATATCATCACAGTATAATATTACTATATATATAAACATAGAATAACCTAAACACATAACACATAACCCTATAAGTCTATAACACACATAAGACTCGGTATCAAGTCAAACTATTACAGTCTATCTTGATTCTGACAAAATTCTAACGTCCCGACGGTCTAGTCGGACTTTTATCGAGTCTAAGTTCAATTAAACTCTGCCTAAACACTTAACAATTATCTCAGATAATTTTATTTTCAGTCAAAATATTTTTCGTAAGCTCGTAATAATTTTTAAATAATTATTACTATTTATCGCAAATTTTTAATCATTAAAATCGTATTTATATAATATAAATACCACATAATTCTTTTATCATTAATATTTATTTATTATCAAATATTAATGAAATACATGTCATAATATTATAATATATTTATAATATATCAAAGTATTTTTAATACCTTAAAATCATATTTATATGATTTTTAGACTGTTAAATTCATTATTCGGTAATTACTATTAATATTAAAATAATAATATTTTTATGGCAAATTATCAAAAGTAATATTTTATAACTTAAAATATTTTTCTAACACTTAAATCATTTTTTATATGATTTATAAAGCATTAAATCTATTTTTCCTTAATTTATTTAATATATTCATTAAATAAACTAATTACCATTAATAATAATTAATTAATGAAATTCATCCTAAAATATTAAAAGTCATTGAAAATAACTTAAAATACTTTCTTTTACCATAATATATTTTTTCATGATTTTTTATGAATTAAAACTATTTTTAAATAATTTATTTAATATTATAATTAAATAAATTAAATACCATTTATATTCCAAAAATATTAAATATTTATGAAATATACTCAAAATAATTAAAAACTATTTTTCAGACTTTAAACTAATTTTTCAGAATTTATTTTGTATTTTTAATAATTAAAAACCATTTTTATCTATTTGTAAATAATTTTCGAAAAATCAGAAAATAAAATAATTAGAAACCGTCGCTAAAGCCTATAGCGACACTTGTCTGTCGTCGTAGGTGTTCTTGGCCTCAAGAACACTGATAAGACAGTTAACAAGGGTCATGGTTTGACTGTGTGTAACTTCATGGATATTGATGTTTCTGGGTACGGTTTTGGGTTAAACTTATAGTATTGATGCAATACTACAACCGTTAACAAATATCATGGTCATACAGCCTCATACTTAGCAAATCTGAGCCTCACAAAACTCTGACAACGCTGTTCTTGAGTTTCTGGGTTGCCCAGAAACTCAAGCAGTGTTAGGGTCCTTCTATGAAGCCTTAAATGATAGCTTTATGGATTTTGTTTGTGTAATATTAAAGTTCAATGGTGTAGTGCACATGTCAGGGTATGATAATATATCATCAGATCTTCTTAAAAACAACAAACCTAAGAGATCAAGGCCGGTCAAAGTGATGTCAGGAGCTGCTCTTCACTATTTATGGGTTTTCTAGATTTCGTCAAGAACAGTCGGTCAACTACACTTTGACCAAGGTTATTTACGAATCTGTTAAAGCTAAAGGTGATCTAAGGACACGATCATGTAGTCCTCATGTCATACTACAACACCAAAACAACAACATGGCCAAAAAATGAAAAGACTACAAGATCAGAGGCTTGAAAAAGGCTTGTCAGAAATTTCTGGATTTCTGGGTTACCCAGAAACCAGAATTCGTGGCCGGTCAACGCAGTTTGACTGCTCGTATCTCTCAACATGTTCATGATATGGTCTTGTTTCTTGTTTTAGATCACAGTCCCCATGTCATAGAACATATCCAAAACATAAAACACAATAAACAATTAACACATAAAGATTTAGAGGGCCTGACATTCGACTGTCAGGCCATTTTTCAACCTTTTTCCAGAATTTTGAAAACTCGATTTTGGAGCATCTAGATGATATGGATCCAAGTTTTAGCAACCTAGATCATCAAATGATACTCTCTAACATGAAATAAAACAACCAATTATAACATCTAACATAAAACACATGGATTTCAAAAATTAGGGTTCTTTACCACTACGAGCTTTGATCTCTGATTTCTGATCCTTGCTGCTGTTATGGGTAGCTATGATCTGATCATGTCTTACTATTTCACTCTCTCACTCTAGAATTTCTAAAATGAAGAGAGATAAGGGACTTGGAGAAATGAAAAATAAAGTGTGTAATAATCTTTTATATATCTTGATTCATTGCACCAAATGTGGCTAGGTGGCACAAGTTGGCTGATTTGCTAGATATAAATCACATGGGACAATTAGAGTTGTTCACCAACTCAATATCTTAGCAAGATTCGTAAGCTACCTATTAAAGAATTGCTAAAGGGCAAAATAGTCAATTCCTTCTATTTCTAGAATTTCCATTTGTTGCAAACCCTTTGGTTTTAGGGTTTGGGTGGATTTAGGATTTGGAGCATTCTTAGGGCTTAGGGTTTGAAACCCTTAGGGTTTACACATTTAATTTTCTAAAATTTCCAATTTAGGTTTTTTAAAAATAGAAAATTAATATTTCTAACTTATAATTAGAAATTTCTAATTATATAAAATTTCTTAATCATAACTTAAATATTGCTAATTAGGATTAACATTTCCTAAGTAAAATTGCTAATTTAGCAATTAGGATCGTAATTGGTCATTAGGGTTTATAAACCACTAATTAGGGTTTCTAATAGAAAAATAATCTTCTAATTGGGTTTTCTAATAAATCATAACTTGAAAATTAGGAATAATATTTCCTAATTAACATTAAAATTATTAAATTAACACTTAGTTTTTCTCGAATTATTAAATTAGGGTTTCTAACCCAGAAATTAGGGTTTTCAAAAATGTGAAATTAGAGTTTGCTAATAATTAAGCTTTTCCCTAATTAATATTATAATAAATAACACTTATGCAATATAATAATCATTTAAATTCCCAGATTAAGGTTTCATGCACCGAATTAGGGTTTTGGATTCCCAGAACTAAAATTAGGGTTTCCAAAATCGGTTTTAGGGTTTCTCATTAAACACCTCGATTCTAAATCCAAAAACCCAAACTGCAATCCAACTAACTGGATTCCAAATCTAACAACTAGATTGCAATCCAGCAAGCCTGGATTCACCAATCCATCAATCTAGCAAGCTGGATTCTAAATTCTTGATTTCAGTAAGCCTCTTTTCAATCCAGCAAGCTGGATTCATCAGATTTTTCAATCCAGCAAGCTGGATTCCATATCATTTTCATGAAAATACTAATTCAGTTTGTTATTTTTCTATCTTTTGCCCAAATATATATACACATATTTTATACACAAAACGTATTTTTCCATAATTTTCCAACTTTTTTTAGTATTTTTCAAAAATCATTTTTAGTGTGTGGCTTAAGAATTTAGCCCCATCATGCTCATCTCCAGAAATTCCCATCTTTTGACACAATCTTATACGTGTTAACGTAAGACTCTAGTTAAATTTCGTGGCCATCGGAGTTATAAAACTCCGGTTATAGCCATTTTCGTCGGAAAATCACAAAAATTGAAATGGTCATAACTTGGTCATTTTAAGTCAGAACGAGCTCATTTTTGGACAGGAGGTACTTTATACCATATACTTTCGTTTCCCAAAAGGCCGGAATTTTTCTCACACATTCAGTGGCCGAAAATGTCCTTTTAAAATTTTTGGCAGAAGCTTTTGTCATTTTGTAGTTTTGGAGTCCTTTGTTAAAACTTGAATAAAATGAGATCTATAAACACCAATTAACGATCCGTCAATTTTGTTGGATTCGTATCTTTCCGATATACAATTTTCATCTATCACAATCCATATTTGGACATGTTAAGCTCCCGGAAATTAGCCCGGAAGTGGCTGGTCAAAACAGTGGTTCTAACAGTTTTCTTAGTTTTGGAGTAGTTTGGGATAAATTCCATAACTTGCTCATTTTTCAACCTAATTGAGTGATTCCAAAGGGGTTTTATCCTTAATGCATAAATCTAGCATCCCAAGAAAATAAATCACAAATATCCATCATAGATTTCAAAAATCAAAAGCTAGATCACACTTTTAAATTTAAGCTTTCCGGAAAATCCTATTTCTCTATTCCTTTTGATTCCAACCAAATCAACACCCAATATGGGTAAATCTAAACATGAAACACTCATCAACATGTATACTCATGGTTTTTGAGTTAAGAAACATAGATTCAAGGTTTAATTTACAATAATCAAAAATACATAAACAAAAGGTATGTATACCTTTAATTATCATGATCTCCTTCTTCTTCTTCATAGTTTGATTATGGAGCTTTGATGTTTTACCAAAAACTCCCACTTCTCCCCTCCATGGCTGCCGAATTGCTCCTCTCTCTCTCTCTCTCTCTCTCTGTTTTCTTTCTTTTTTTTAGAAAATAAGAGATGAAAGAAATAATTAGATATTTGTTTGTTGGAGATTATTGTATAGATATATTTTGTATATCTATATTTACTCCCCACATTCTCTCTTGCTTCTCCTCTCTCTCACTTAATCATTTCATAGATATGTGGGAGATTAGTATGTAAGGTGGCTTGATTAAAGAGATGACACATGGGGAATAAGTGGCCAAGCTAATTAGTGACACCTAGCCAATCTTGTACATATCTTTAGAAAATGTGGAGCATGAAATGATGATACACATATCCCCTATCCTTATCTCTTTACTTGCACACTTGGTTAAGAATGTTGGCAAAATAAGATGGTGACACATGGCTAGAGTTATTGGAACAAATATTGCCAAATGAATTAACCATGTGCTTAATTACAATCTCCACCAAATCTCTTCCTTCCTCTCCTTGTAAAATCTGGCCAAATGGCCTTATCTTTCCCAAGTTTGATTTTTTTTATATAATATTTAGTATATCCAATGACTAAAATGCCCCTCTTCAATTGGGCTAAGCTTGGGTCGTACTTTTAATTCTTTTGGGCTTCCAATTTTAATTGTTTGGGCTAGGTAAACTAATATGACCCAAAACCTTAATTTTATTTTACCCTAATTAGTTACTTAGGGTTTCCATTCCATCAAAGTTGGAATTTAAAATGTTTGCTTTTAGGCATTCAATCTCATAACCCAATGAGACATGTCTCAATTAGGTTTAAAATAATTAATAACTTGAGATAATAAAATTTATCTCTTAGGTTAGTATAATATTACATACTAACATTCTTTATTAGCACATAATCACATAATCATAACATACTTCACTTCTCACACTAATTTTGACTTTTCTCCATAAAAAGTCAACTATTGACTTTGACCAAAAGTCAACATTTATACATTTTGTGTTTACAGTTCATTCTGACTAAACTTGACGTTCCGGACGCAACCGAGCAGTACGTGCTTCAAAATTCTATGTCTAACTCAAATTTTGAGTTTTAAATTACTCCCTTTTCATTGCTAATCGTATTAACTAATGACTTTATACTTATTCAAATTCTTATTTGCCAGTCAAGGCCAACATTCAAGCTATGTTAATTACTAACATAGTTTTATCTTAATCCTTATATCATTAACTTAGTTTATCATTCCTTTTGCTAAAATATATATACCACCTTATATATTTCTATACTTATACTCATCTTTGTTTACCCTCATAGCTTTTCTTCATGTGAAATCTTATTTCGTTAACAAAATTTCACCTGTATTAGCATAACATTTCTTACACTATTCAATTCACATCAAATTTTACAGGTATCACAATACCTTATTATTGATATTCATTCAAATATATATCAATTCATTTCTAGGGTTTTGAAATTTTGTAACCCATATTTTTTTATTCTCATTCAATTAAGAAACCATATAGGTTCTTCTTAAAAATTTTGAAATCCTTAAAATTCTTTCACAGAAACGTCAAATCCATACACTTATTTTTTGTCTAGGTTCATCTTATAACCTTTAATCCATCATTTTAAGATTTTAATAATTATCTAAATTCTTGGGTTGTCACATGATCAGCCTAAGGTACCCTATGTCATGCATAACATTTAGTATTTCTCATGTGCGCAAGTCAGTTCCTCGACAATATATAATTCCCCTGTTAAGAGGGTTGTTCTTCTCAGTTATAAGAGTTCGCACCAAGGTAATTTGGTTTGGGTAGCTTTTGATCAAATATCAATAATCTAGCTGAATCAATGGCTTATACAGTTTATTTCTGTGAGGGCCCCGAATCCAGGTCCCAAATCATCTCGGATCCGGTTCGATCATTCTATACAACTATTACTATTTGCGGAAGATATAAACATAAATTTTTTATACAATACATATACTCACTATTCCCCAAGGTCGAGTAACCTTAACTTAATATAAATTTCATAACTTTTTTAACATATAACATTATAAACATACAATACTTATACAATTTAGCTGCACACATATCCTAACGCTGAAACTGTCTTTAACATTTTCTTGTATCTGACGCATTCGCCTGAATCTGCAATGTTTTATCATGATATAGCAAGGGTGAGCATAAGGATTGCCCAGCAAGTTTCAATACAACAATATAACGATATATCATGATTGAAGAGTTTGATTAATAAGCTGGCTATAATTCAACAATATAATTGTGAACTAGCAGGAACAAGTTTATGGCTGAACAAGTATATAACATGAACAAATATTTCTTAACCGAAGGGTAATGAAGGTGATCAGCCTTTCATACCTGACTTATACATGTAATATGTACAGAGTACAATTATACATGGCAATCAGCAATGATTAACCATAAGCTTATCCGAACAAAACACTCTTAGTAGAGTTAAATAAATACAAACTTTCCTGAACCGTTGATTACCGCTACGCAATTTATATCGCTTTATCCGAAGACCTAATATTAGTAATATAGTTCTCCAATATTAGAATAATATCATCACAGTATAATATTACTATATATATAAACATAGAATAACCTAAACACATAACACATAACCCTATCAGTCTATAACACACATAAGACTCGTTATCAAGTCAAACTATTACAGTCTATCTTGATTCCGACAAAATTCTAACGTCCCGACGGTCTAGTCGGACTTTTATCGAGTCTAAGTTCAATTAAACTCTGCCTAAACACTTAACAATTATCTCAGATAATTTTATTTTCAGTCAAAATATTTTTCGTAAGCTCGTAATAATTTTTAAATAATTATTACTATTTATCGCAAATTTTTAATCATTAAAATCGTATTTATATAATATAAATACCACATAATTCTTTTATCATTAATATTTATTTATTATCAAATATTAATGAAATACATGTCATAATATTATAATATATTTATAATATATCAAAGTATTTTTAATACCTTAAAATCATATTTATATGATTTTTAGACCGTTAAATTCATTATCCGGTAATTAGTATTAATATTAAAATATTAATATTTTTATTAAAAATATCAAAAGTAATATTTTATAACTTAAAATATTTTTCTAACACTTAAATCATTTTTTATATGATTTATAAAGCATTAAATCCATTTTTCCTTAATTTATTTAATATATTCATTAAATAAACTAATTACCATTAATAATAATTAATTAATAAAATTCATCCTAAAATATTAAAAGTCGTTGAAAATAACTTAAAATACTTTCTTTTACCATAATATAATTTTTCATGATTTTTTATGAATTAAAACCATTTTTAAATAATTTATTTAATATTTTAATTAAATAAATTAAATACCATTTACATTCCAGAAATATTAAATATTTATGAAATATACTCAAAATAATTAAAAACTATTTTTCAGACTTTAAACTAATTTTTCAGAATTTATTTTGTATTTTTAATAATTAAAAACCATTTTTATCTATTTGTAAATAATTTTCGAAAAATCAGAAAATAAAATAATTAGAAACCGTCGCTAAAGCCTATAGCGACACTTGTCTGTCGTCTTAGGTGTTCTTGGCCTCAAGAACATTGACAAGACAGTTAACAAGGGTCATGGTTTGACCGTGTGTAACTTCATGGATATTAATGTTTCTGGGTACGGTTTTGGGTTAAACTTATAGTATTGATGCAATACTACAACCGTAAACAAACATCATGGTCATGCAGCCTCATACTTAGCAAATCTGAGCCTCACAAAACTCTGACAACGCTGTTCTTGAGTTTCTGGGTTGCCCAGAAACTCAAGCAGTGTTAGGGTCCTTCTATGAAGCCTTAAATGATAGCTTTATGGATTTTGTTTGTGTAATATTAAAGTTCAATGGTGTAGTGCACATGTCAGGGTATGATAATATATCATCAGATCGTCTTAAAAACAACAAACCTAAGAGATCAAGGCCGGTCAAAGTGATGTCAGGAGCTGCTCTTCACTATTTATGGGTTTTCTAGATTTCGTCAAGAACAGTCGGTCAACTACACTTTGACCAAGGTTATTTACGAACCTGTTAAAGCTAAAGGTGATCTAAGGACACGATCATGTAGTCCTCATGTCATACTACAACACCAAAACAACAACATGGCCAAAAAATGAAAAGACTACAAGATCAGAGGCTTGAAAAAGGCTTGTCAGGAATTTCTAGGTTTCTGGGTTACCCAGAAACCAGAATTCGTGGCCGGTCAACGCAGTTTGACTACTCGTATCTCTCAACATGTTCATGATATGGTCTTGTTTCTTGTTTTAGATCACAGTCCCCATGTCATGGAACATATCCAAAACATAAAACACAATAAACAATTAACACATAAAGATTTAGAGGGCCTGACATTCGACTGTCAGGCCATTTTTCAACCTTTTTCCAGAATTTTGAAAACTCGATTTTGGAGCATCTAGATGATATGGATCCAAGTTTTAGCAACCTAGATCATCAAATGATACTCTCTAACATGAAATAAAACAACCAATTATAACATCTAACATAAAACACATGGATTTCAAAATTTAGGGTTCTTTACCACTTTGAGCTTTGATCTCTGATTTCTGATCCTTGCTGCTGTTATGGGTAGCTATGATCTGATCATGTCTTACTATTTCACTCTCTCTCACTCTAGAATTTCTAAAATGAAGAGAGATAAGGGACTTGGAGAAATGAAAAATAAAATGTGTAATAATCTTTTATATATCTTGATTCATTGCACCAAATGTGGCTAGGTGGCACAAGTTGGCTGATTTGCTAGATATAAATCACATGGGACAATTAGAGTTGTTCACTCAATATCTTAGCAAGATTTGTAAGCTACCTATTAAAGAATTGCTAAAGGGCAAAATAGTCAATTCCTTCTATTTCTAGAATTTCCATTTGTTGCAAACCCTTAGGTTTTAGGGTTTGGGTGGATTTAGGGTTTGGAGCATTCTTAGGGCTTAGGGTTTGAAACCCTTAGGGTTTACACATTTAATTTTCTAAAATTTCCAATTTAGGTTTTTTAAAAATAGAAAATTAATATTTCTAACTTATAATTAGAATTTTCTAATTATATAAAATTTCTTAATCATAACTTAAATATTGCTAATTAGGATTAACATTTCCTAATTAAAATTGCTAATTTAGAAATTTGGATCGTAATTGGTCATTAGGGTTTATAAACAACTAATTAGGGTTTCTAATAGAAAAATAATTTTCTAATTTAGAAATTAAATTTCCTAATTAGATTAGGGTTTTCTAATAAATCATAACTTGAAAATTAGGATTAATATTTCTTAATTAACATTAAAATTATTAAATTAACACTTTGTTTTTCCCGAATTATTAAATTAGGGTTTCAAACCCAGAAATTAGGGTTTTCAAAAATGTGGAATTAGGGGTTGCTAATAATTAAGCTTTTCCCTAATTAATATTATAATAAATAACACTTATGCAATATAATAATCATTTAAATTCCCAGATTAAGGTTTCATGCACCGAATTAGGGTTTTGGATTCCCAGAACTAAAATTAGGGTTTCCAAAACCGGTTTTAGGGTTTCTCATTAAACACCTAGATTCTAAATCCAACAACCCAAACTGCAATCCAACTAACTGAATTCCAAATCTAACAACTAGATTGCAATCCAGTAAGCCTGGATTCACCAATCCATCAATCCAGCAAGCTGGATTCTAAATTCTTGATTTCAGTAAGCCTCTTTTCAATCCAGCAAGCTGGATTCATCAGATTTTTCAATCCAGTAAGCTGGATTCCATATCCTTTTCATGAAAATACTAAATCAGTTTGTTATTTTTCTATCTTTTGCCCAAACATATATACACATATTTCATACACAAAAAGTATTTTTCCATAATTTTCCAACTTCCTTTAGTATTTTTCAAAAATCATTTTTAGTGTGTGGCTTAAGAATTTAGCCCCATCATGCTTTACTCCAGAAATTCCCATCTTTTGACACAATCTTATACGTGTTAACGTAAGCCTCTAGTTTAAATTTTGTGGCCATCGGAGTTATAGAACTCCGGTTATAGCCATTTTTGTCGAAAAATCATAAAAATTGAAATGGTCATAACTTGGTCATTTTAAATCGGAACGAGCTCATTTATGGACAGGAGGTACTTTATACCATATATTTTCATGTCCCAAAAGGCCGGAATTTTTCTCACATATTAAGTGGCCGAAAATGCCCTTTTAAAATTTTGGGCAGAAGCTTTTGTCATTTTGTAGTTTTGGAGTCCTTTGTTAAAACTTGAATAAAATGAGATCTATAAACCCCAATTAACGATCCATCAATTTTTTTAGATTCGTATCTTTCCGATATACAATTTTCATCTATCACAATCCATATTTGGACATGTTAAGCTCCCGGAAATTAGCCCGGAAGTGGCTGGTCAAAACAGTGGTTCTAACAGTTTTCTTAGTTTTGGAGTAGTTTGGGATAAATTCCATAACTTGCTCATTTTTCAACCTAATTGAGTAATTCCAAAGGGGTTTTATCCTTAATGCATAAATCTAGCATCCCAAGAAAATAAATCACAAATATCCATCATAGATTTCAAAAGTAAAAAGCTAGATCACACTTTTAAATTTAAGCTTTCCGGAAAATCCTATTTCTCTATTCCTTTTGATTCCAACCAAATCAACACCCAATATGGGTAAATCTAAACATGAAACACTCATCAAGATGAATACTCATGGTTTTTGAGTTAAGAAACATATATTCAAGGTTTAATTTACAATAATCAAAAATACTTAAACAAAAGGTATGTATACCTTTAATCACCATAATCTCCTTCTTCTTCTTCATAGTTTGATTATGGAGCTTTGATGTCTTACCAAAAACTCCCATTTCTATCCTCCATGGCTGCCGAATTGCTCCTCTCTCTCTCTCTCTCTCTCTCTCTCTCTTTGTTTTCTTTCTTTTTTTTTAGAAAATAAGAGATGAAAGAAATAATTAGATATTTGTTTGTTGGAGATTATTGTATAGATATATTTTGTATATCTATATTTACTCCCCACATTCTCTCTTGCTTCTCCTCTCTCTCACTTAATCATTTCATAGATATGTGGGAGATTAGTATGTAAGGTGGCTTGATTAAAGAGATGACACATGGGGAATAAGTGGCCAAGCTAATTAGTGACACCTAGCCAATCTTGTACATATCTTTAGAAAATGTGGAGCATGAAATGATGATACACATCTCCCCTATCCTTATCTCTTTACTTGCACACTTGGTTAAGAATGTTGGCAAAATAAAATGGTGACACATGGCTAGAGTTGTTGGAACAAATATTGCCAAATGAATTAACCATGTGCTTAATTACAATCTCCACCAAATCTCTTCCTTCCTCTCCTTGTAAAATCCGGCCAAATGGCCTTATCTTGCCCAAGTTTGATTTTTTTTGTTTTATATAATATTTAGTATATCCAATGACTAAAATGCCCCTCTTCAATAGGGCTAAGCTTGGGTCATACTTTTAATTCTTTTGGGCTTCCAATTTTAATAGCTTGGGCTAGGTAAACTAATATGACCCAAAACCTTAATTTTATTTTACCCTAATTAGTTACTTAGGGTTTTCATTCCATCAAAGTTAGAATTTAAAATGTTTGCTTTTAGGCATTCAATCTCATAACCCAATGAGACATGTCTCAATTAGGTTTAAAATAATTAATAACTTGAGATAATAAAATTTATCTCTTAGGTTAGTATAATATTACATACTAACATTCTTTATTAGCACATAATCACATAATCATAACATACTTCACTTCTCACACTAATTTTGACTTTTCTCCATAAAAAGTCAACTGTTGACTTTGACCAAAAGTCAACATTTATACATTTTGTGTTTACAGTTCATTCTGACTAAACTTGACGTTCCGGATGCAACCGAGCAGTCCGTGCTTCAAAATTCTATCTCTAACTCAAATTTTGAGTTTTAAATTACTCCCTTTTCATTGCTAATCGTATTAACTAATGACTTTATACTTATTCAAATTCTTATTTTCCAGTCAAGGCCAACATTCAAGCTATGTTAATTACTAACATAGTTTTATCTTAATCCTTATATCATTAACTTAGTTTATCATTCCTTTTGCTAAAATATATATACCACCTTATATATTTCTATACTTATACTCATCTTTGTTTACCCTCATAGCTTTTCTTCATGTGAAATCTTATTTCGTTAACAAAATTTCACCTGTATTAGCATAACATTTCTTACACTATTCAATTCACATCAAATTTTACAGGTATCACAATACCTTATTATTGATATTCATTCAAATATATATCAATTCATTTCTAGGGTTTTGAAATTTTGTAACCCATATTTTTTTATTCTCATTCAATTAAGAAACCATATAGGTTCTTCTTAAAAATTTTGAAATCCTTAAAATTCTTTCACAGAAACGTCAAATCCATACACTTATTTTTTGTCTAGGTTCATCTTATAACCTTTAATCCATCATTTTAAGATTTTAATAATTATCTAAATTCTTGGGTTGTCACATTTTCTCATGTGCGCAAGTCAGTTCCCCGACAATATATAATTCCCCTATTAAGAGGGTTGTTCTTCTCAGTTATAAGAGTCCGCACCAAGGTAATTTGGTTTGGGTAGCTTTTGATCAAATATCAATAATCTAGCCGAATCAATGGCTTAGACAGTTTATTTCTGTGAGGGCCCCGAATCCAGGTCCCAAATCACCTCGGATCCGGTTCGATCATTCTACACAACTATTACTATTTGCGGAAGATATAAACATAAATTGTTTATACAATATATATACTCACTATTCCCCAAGGTCGAGTAACCTTAACTTAATATACATTTCATAACTTTTCTAACATATAACATTATTAACATACAATACTTATACAATTTAGCTGCACACATATCCTAACGCTGGAACTGTCTTTGACATTTTCTTGTATCCGACGTATTCGCCTTAATCTGTAATATTTTATCATGATATAGCAAGGGTGAGCATAAGGATTGCCCAGCAAGTTTAAATAAAACAATATAACGATATATCATGATTGAAGAGTTTGATTAATAAGCTGGCTATAATTCAACAATATAATTGTGAACTAGCAGGAACAAGTTTATGACTGAACAAGTATATAACATGAACAAATATTTCTGAACCGAAGGGTAATGAAGGTGATCAGCCTTTCATACCTGACTTATACATGCAATATGTACAGAGTACAATTATACATGGCAATCAGCAATGATTAACCATAAGCTTATCCGAACAAAACACTCTTAGTAGAGTTAAATAAATACAAACTTGCCTGAACTGTTGATTACCGCTACGCAATTTATATCGCTTTATCCGAAGACCTAATATTAGTAATATAGATCTCTAATATTAGAATAATATCATCACAGTATAATATTACTATATATATAAACATAGAATAACCTAAACACATAACACATAACCCTACCAGTCTATAACACACATAAGACTCGTTATCAAGTCAAACTATTACATTCTATCTTGATTCCGACAAAATTCTAACGTCCCGACGGTCTAGTCGGACTTTTATCGAGTCTAAGTTCAATTAAACTCTGCCTAAACACTTAACAATTATCTCAGATAATTTTATTTTCACTCAAAATATTTTTCGTAAGCTCGTAATAATTTTTAAATAATTATTACTATTTATCGCAAATTTTTAATCATTAAAATCGTATTTATATAATATAAATACCACATAATTCTTTTATCATTAATATTTATTTATTATCAAATATTAATGAAATACATGTCATAATATTATAATATATTTATAATATATTAAAGTATTTTTAATACCTTAAAATCATATTTATATGATTTTTAGACTGTTAAATTCATTATCCGGTAATTACTATTAATATTAAAATAATAATATTTTTATGGCAAGTTATCAAAAGTAATATTTTATAACTTAAAATATTTTTCTAACACTTAAATCATTTTCTATATGATTTATAAAGCATTAAATCTATTTTTCCTTAATTTATTTAATATATTCATTAAATAAAGTAATTACCATTAATAATAATTAATTAATGAAATTCATCCTAAAATATTAAAAGTCATTGAAAATAACTTAAAATACTTTCTTTTACCATAATATAATTTTTCATGATTTTTTACGAATTAAAACCATTTTAAATAATTTATTTAATATTATAATTAAATAAATTAAATACCATTTATATTCCAAAAATATTAAATATTTATGAAATATACTCAAAATAATTAAAAACTATTTTTCAGACTTTAAACTAATTTTTCAGAATTTATTTTGTATTTTTAATAATTAAAAACCATTTTTATCTATTTGTAAATAATTTTCGGAAAATCAGAAAATAAAATAATTAGAAACCGTCGCTAAAGCCTATAGCGACACTTGTCTGTCGTCGTAGGTGTTCTTGGCCTCAAGAACACTGATAAGACAGTTAACAAGGGTCATGGTTTGACTGTGTGTAACTTCATGGATATTGATGTTTCTGGGTACGGTTTTGGGTTAAACTTATAGTATTGATGCAATACTACAACCGTAAACAAATATCATGGTCATACAGCCTCATACTTAGCAAATCTGAGCCTCACAAAACTCTGACAACGCTGTTCTTGAGTTTCTGGGTTGCCCAGAAACTCAAGCAGTGTTAGGGTCCTTCTATGAAGCCTTAAATGATAGCTTTATGGATTTTGTTTGTGTAATATTAAAGTTCAATGGTGTAGTGCACATGTCAGGGTATGATAATATATCATCAGATCGTCTTAAAAACAACAAACCTAAGAGATCAAGGCCGGTCAAAGTGATGTCAGGAGCTGCTCTTCACTATTTATGGGTTTTCCAGATTTCGTCAAGAACAGTCGGTCAACTACACTTTGACCAAGGTTATTTACGAATCTGTTAAAGCTAAAGGTGATCTAAGGACACGATCATGTAGTCCTCATGTCATACTACAACACCAAAACAACAACATGGCCAAAAAATGAAAAGACTACAAGATCAGAGGCTTGAAAAAGGCAGAAATTTCTGGATTTCTGGGTTACCCAGAAACCATAATTCGTGGCCGGTCAACGCAGTTTGACTGCTCGTATCTCTCAACATGTTCATGATATGGTCTTGTTTCTTGTTTTAGATCACAGTCCCCATGTCATAGAACATATCCAAAACATAAAACACAATAAACAATTAACACATAAAGATTTAGAGGGCCTGACATTCGACTGTCAGGCCATTTTTCAACCTTTTTCCAGAATTTTGAAAACTCGATTTTGGAGCATCTAGATGATATGGATCCAAGTTTTAGCAACCTAGATCATCAAATGATACTCTCTAACATGAAATAAAACAACCAATTATAACATCTAACATAAAACACATGGATTTCAAAAATTAGGGTTCTTTACCACTACGAGCTTTGATCTCTGATTTCTGATCCTTGCTGCTGTTATGGGTAGCTATGATCTGATCATGTCTTACTATTTCACTCTCTCACTCTAGAATTTCTAAAATGAAGAGAGATAAGGGACTTGGAGAAATGAAAAATAAAGTGTGTAATAATCTTTTATATATCTTGATTCATTGCACCAAATGTGGCTAGGTGGCACAAGTTGGCTGATTTGCTAGATATAAATCACATGGGACAATTAGAGTTGTTCACCAACTCAATATCTTAGCAAGATTTGTAAGCTACCTATTAAAGAATTGCTAAAGGGCAAAATAGTCAATTCCTTCTATTTCTAGAATTTCTATTTGTTGCAAACCCTTAGGTTTTAGGGTTTGGGTGGATTTAGAGTTTGGAGCATTCTTAGGGCTTAGGGTTTGAAACCCTTAGGGTTTACACATTTAATTTTCTAAAATTTTCAATTTAGGTTTTTTAAAAATAGAAAATTAATATTTTTAACTTATAATTAGAATTTTCTAATTATATAAAATTTCTTAATCATAACTTAAATATTGCTAATTAGGATTAACATTTCCTAATTAAAATTGCTAATTTAGCAATTAGGATCGTAATTGGTCATTAGGGTTCATAAACTACTAATTAGGGTTTCTAATAGAAAAATAATTTTCTAATATAAAAATTAAATTTCCTAATTAGATTAGGGTTTTCTAATAAATCATAACTTGAAAATTAGGATTAATATTTCCTAATTAACATTAAAATTATTAAATTAACACTTAGTTTTTCTCGAATTATTAAATTAGGGTTTCTAACCCAGAAATTATGGTTTTCAAAAATGTGAAATTAGGGTTTGCTAATAATTGAGCTTTTCCCTAATTAATATTATAATAAATAACACTTATGCAATATAATAATCATTTAAATTCCCAGATTAGGGTTTCATGCACCGAATTAGGGTTTTGGATTCCCGGAACTAAAATTAGGGTTTCCAGAACCGATTTTAGGATTTCTTATTAAACACTAGGGTTTTCTAACCGAACGTTGACGTTCTTAATATATACCTAAAGTTTGTTACAGATATCAATTATCTGGTCAACCCTTGACCCTTAACCACATATTGTACACATATTCACAGAACATATTCATATATTACTTAATCCTGAATAATTCACTTAAATCCTTCACAGAATTTTGAAATCCTCAAAATTCCATCTTAAAAATATCAAACGCATACACTAATTTTCTATCTAGGTTCTAATTTTGAACCTTAAATCAAATAATAAAAATTCAAAATTCTCGGGTTGTCACATTCACCCCTTCTTCTAAAAATTTCGTTCCCAAAATTTACCTTGCACCCTACACCATTCACCTTGCACCATACATACACAGCATCACATGCTATCTAATACATCTCTCACCAGGGTTAAAATTTTGAAATTGTGCTGAGGAGTCATATAGACTATTTGTCTGTCATTTTCGCAAAGGTTTTATGGAAATTCATCCGCAAACCGTCATTACTTACGGACACAAAGGGTGATTAGCCCGATATGCCCTGTACTGGCCAAGTACTGCTTTTATCTGTTTCTCGTCACTGCCAAAGGCACAAAAATTCTACCTCAGTCTTATTGGATTCCGCAACAAAATAATTTGGTTCGGGAAATTTCTTTCAATGAACACTTAGAGTTTTCATAAATTTTAGTCTAGCTGAATCAAATAGCATAGACCCATATCAATAATTAAATTCAATCGAATTATTTAGGTGTAGCCAAACCCCGTTGGCAAATTAAACTTTTGAAAACATTTTTGAGAATAACGTCATGATGTCGTACTGTATTAACAGTCCGTTTGAGGATGCCGTCATTGTATGACTTTGTCATAACACATCATACAATAGTGGAACAACGATTTTAGATCAAATTCACACTAAGAATTCCTGTATTTACAACTCCATCAAATTTTTATCATCTCTGCACCAGGTTACATGGTTCACGAGTGATAATTAAAACATATTTTGATATTTCAAATCGTTTGCGTCTAGCTGAAATAAGTAGCATAGACTATATTTTAAACCGTTTCAAAAATGATTACGAGTCTACATATTTTATTTTAAAGGCACATAGTGCATATTTAGCTTGATGTCAATCATTTCGAAGTCTAGCATAGCTAGGAGTTTCGAAAAACTTATGTCTCCACTAATAATCATTTGCTTAACAATTTATCTGTTCCTATTATCCTCAATTCTCCATTCACACACAACTATACCCAGTTCGTAAAACCACACTTATGAGTTCATTTACTTGCCACAATTATATTAGTTTAAGAACGTGTCCTAGTCTTACCTTTGGTGTCCGTTCGCTGAGGGGTTCATAAATATTTCATATAACTATGAGTCAAGAATGTCACATAAATATGAGTTTTAAGAACTCGTACTTAACCTTATATCCTCTACCTATGACCTATCTATCTGTTATACACATGAGAAATGAATCACCCTCTTAACATGCATATAGCAAATAGCGCGACACAAACATTTCAATGATTATCATTGTCAGAAACTAAGTAGTTTTTACACCAAGTATAATTTCCCGCCCATACAAGGAATCATACAACTCAGCTGCCGACATGAGTCCTCAATTGAATCCCCACCTAACACTAACACCCTTCTCAATACGAATTTCATTTAACTCGTATTCATAATCTATAACTCTTTTATGAGTTTTCATAGTACAATTTCATAGTACAACTGCCACACAGCAAACTTTGCTGTATCTTTTCAATCATTAGATTGACTCTTCTTCCTATTATCACCTTATCAGATCACGGGGTGATCGCATCGTATATATTACGATTCATTTCTATATCTTGACCGTTTTGTTTTACGATCTTCTATCACTGTACTTTCAGTCTTTTAGACTTTATCTATTCACAATTACTGTTCACCTTTATTATCAGAGTTAGAAAACTCTGTATCTTAGCCGAGATTCATCTTTGAATCTTACCGACCCAACTAACTCTATGTGAGTTAGTACTTATCCTAATCACTGCGATTATTAGTCTCAGGTATTTCTACCTAAGCTTCATAACCAACAGCTCTGATACCAATTGTGAGGGCCCCGAATCCAGGTCCCAAATCACCTCGGATCCGGTTCGATCATTCTATACAACTATTACTATTTGCGGAAGATATAAACATAAATTGTTTATACAATACATATACTCACTATTCCCCAAGGTCGAGTAACCTTAACTTAATACATATTTCATAACTTTTCAACGCTGGAACTGTCTTTAACATTTCCTTCTATCCGACGCATTCGCCTTAATCTGTAATGTTTTATCATGATATAGCAATGGTGAGCATAAGGATTGCCCAGCAAGTTAAAATGCAACAATATAATGATATATCATGATTGAAGAGTTTGAATAATACGCTGGCTATAATTCAACAATATAATTGTGAACTAGCAGGAACAAGTTTATGACTGAACAAGTATATAACATGAACAAATATTTCTGAACTGAAGGGTAATGAAGGTGATCAGCCTTTCATACCTGACTTATACATGCAATATGTACAGAGTACAATTATACATGGCAATCAACAATGATTAACCATAAGCTTTTCTGAACAAAACACTCTTAGTAGAGTTAAATAAATACAAACTTGCCTGAACCGTTGATTACAGCTACGCAATTTATATCACTTTATCCGAAGACATAATATTAGTAATATAGATCTCCAATATTAGAATAATATCATCACAGTATAATATTACTATATATATAAACATAGAATAACCTAAACACATAACACATAACCCTATCAGTCTATAACACACATAAGACTCGGTACCAAGTCAAACTATTACAGTCTATCTTGATTCCGACAAAATTCTAACGTCCCGACGGTCTAGTCGGACTTTTATCGAGTCTAAGATCAATTAAACTCTGCCTAAACACTTAACAATTATCTCATATAATTTTATTTTCAGTCAAAATATTTTTCGTAAGCTCGTAATAATTTTTAAATAATTATTACTATTTATCGCAACTTTTTAATCATTAAAATCGTATTTATATAATATAAATACCACATAATTCTTTTATCATTAATATTTATTTATTATCAAATATTAATGAAATACATGTCATAATATTATAATATATTTATAATATATCAAAGTATTTTTAATACCTTAAAATCATATTTATATGATTTTTTAGACCGTTAAATTCATTATCCGGTAATTACTATTAATATTAAAATATTAATATTTTTATGACAAAATATCAAAAGTAATATTTTATAACTTAAAATATTTTTCTAACACTTAAATCATTTTTTATATGATTTATAAAGCATTAAATCTATTTTTCCTTAATTTATTTAATATATTCATTAAATAAACTAATTACCATTAATAATAATTAATTAATGAAATTCATCCTAAAATATTAAAAGTCATTGAAAATAACTTAAAATACTTTCTTTTACCATAATATAATTTTTCATGATTTTTTATGAATTAAAACTATTTTTAAATAATTTATTTAATATTATAATTAAATAAATTAAATACCATTTATATTTCAAAAATATTAAATATTTATGAAATATACTCAAAATAATTAAAAACTATTTTTCAGACTTTAAACTAATTTTTCGAAATTTATTTTGTATTTTTAATAATTAAAAACCATTTTTATCTATTTGTAAATAATTTTCAGAAAATCAGAAAATAAAATAATTAGAAACCGTCGCTAAAGCCTATAACGACACTTGTCTACCATCTTAGGTGTTCTTGGCCTCAAGAACACTGACAAGGCAGTTAACAAGGGTCATGGTTTGACCGTGTGTAACTTCATGGATATTAATGTTTCTGGGTACGGTTTTGGGTTAAACTTATAGTATTGATGCAATACTACAACCGTAAACAAACATCATGGTCATACAGCCTCATACTTAGCAAATCTGAGCCTCACAAAACTCTGACAGCGCTGTTCTTGAGTTTCTGGGTTACCTAGAAACTCAAGCAGTGTTAGGGTCCTTCTATGAAACCTTAAATGATAGCTTTATGAATTTTGTTGGTGTAATATTAAAGTTCAATGGTGTAGTGCACATGTCAGGGTATGATAATATATCATCAGATCGTCTTAAAAACAACAAACCTAAGAGATCAAGGCCGGTCAAAGTTATGTCAGGAGCTGTTCTTCACTATTTCTGGGTTTTCTAGATTTCGTCAAGAACAGTCGGTCAACTACACTTTGACCAAGGTTATTTACGAATCTGTTAAAGCTAAAGGTGATCTAAGGACACGATCATGTAGTCCTCATGTCATACTACAACACCAAAACAACAACATGGCCAAAAAAATGAAAAGACTACAAGATCGGAGGCTTGAAAAAGGCTTGTCAGGAATTTTTGGGTTTCTGGGTTACCTAGAAACCAGAATTCGTGGCCGGTCAACGCAGTTTGACTGCTCGTATCTCTCAACATGTTCATGATATGGTCTTGTTTCTTGTTATAGATCACAGTCCCCATGTCATAGAACATATCCAAAACATAAAACACAATAAACAATTAACACATAAAGATTTAGAGGGCCTGACATTCGACTGTCAGGCCATTTTTCAACCTTTTTCCAGAATTTTGAAAACTCGATTTTGGAGCATCTAGATGATATGGATCCAAGTTTTAGCAACCTAGATCATCAAATGATACTCTCTAACATGAAATAAAAGAACTAATTATAACATCTAACATAAAACACATGGATTTCAAAAATTAGGGTTCTTTACCACTATGAGCTTTGATCTCTGATTTCTGATCCTTGCTGCTGTTATGGGTAGCTATGATCTGATCATGTCTTACTATTTCACTCTCTCTCACTCTAGAATTTCTAAAATGAAGAGAGATAAGGGACTTGGAGAAATGAAAAATAAAGTGTGTAATAATCTTTTATATATCTTGATTCATTGCACCAAATGTGGCTAGGTGGCACAAGATGGCTGATTTGCTAGATATAAATCACATGGGACAATTAGAGTTGTTCACCAACTCAATATCTTAGCAAGATTTATAAGCTACCTATTAAAGAATTGCTAAAGGGCAAAATAGTCAATTCCTTCTATTTCTAGAATTTCCATTTGTTGCAAACCCTTAGGTTTAGGGTTTGGGTGGATTTAGGATTTGGAGCATTCTTAGGGCTTAGTGTTTGAAACCCTTAGGGTTTACACATTTAATTTTCTAAAATTTCCAATTTAGGTTTTTTTAAAATAGAAAATTAATATTTCTAACTTATAATTAGAATTTTCTAATTATATAAAATTTCTTAATCATAACTTAAATATTGCTAATTAGGATTAATATTTCCTAAGTAAAATTGCTAATTTAGCGATTAGGATCGTAATTGGTCATTAGGGTTTATAAACCACTAATTAGGGTTTCTAATAGAAAAATAATTTTCTAATTTAGAAATTAAATTTCCTTATTAGATTAGGGTTTTCTAATAAATCATAACTTGAAATTTATGATTAATATTTCCTAATTAACATTAAAATTATTAAATTAACACTTAGTTTTTCTCGAATTATTAAATTAGGGTTTCTAACCCAGAAATTAGGGTTTTCAAAAATGTGAAATTAGGGTTTGCTAATAATTAAGCTTTTTCCTAATTAATATTACAATAAATAACACTTATGCAATTTAATAATCATTTAAATTCCTAGATTAGGGTTTCATGCACCGAATTAGGGTTTTGGATTCCCGGAACTAAAATTAGGGTTTCTAGAACCGATTTTAAGATTTCTTATTAAACACTAGGGTTTTCTAACCGAACGTTGACGTTCTTAATATATACCTAAGGTTTGTTACAGATATCAATTATCTGGTCAACCCTTGACCCTTAACCACATATTGTACACATATTCACAGAACATATTCACATATTATTTAATCCTGAATAATTCACTTAAATCCTTCACAGAATTTTGAAATCCTCAAAATTTCATCTTAAAAATATCAAACGCATACACTAATTTTCTATCTAGGTTCTAATTTTGAACCTTAAATCAAATAATAAAAATTTTAAAAAAAAAATTCAAAATTCTCGGGTTGTCACAATTTCACAATATATATATATATATATATATATATATATATATATATATATGTGTGTGTGTGTGTGTGTGTGTGTGTGTGTGTGTGTGTGTGTGTGAACAATTATCGTTCAGATCAATGTTTGAATTTTCCTTACGATGTATTATTTCTTCAAAGTTCTACGTGTACGATCAATAATAGCACAAGTTCAAGTAATGCTCAATAATGAGTAAGGTTCGAGTACTTGCCTCAAGCGTAGTTTACCAAAATATCACTTATCAATACTCTTTCGAATCCTAACATAATATAATACGCGTATAGGATATTTATTAGTTACATAGGCTCATACATGATATGTAAGTTTAAATGCATACATAAACATCTAACTTAGTTGTATACTCTTCACATACTTCATTCCAAACCTTGCATATATATAACACAAGATCTGTCTATAAGTCCCCATGAAGTCAAATAACATAGTCTCTAATCGTTGTTTTATGGTTTGCAAATACTTTTTGGACTTATCATTTGAAAGTCTATAATCACTCCATTAAACATGTAATTAAATCATTTAGCAAGCTTCTTAACATATTAGATATGTACTGGTCATATAATACATGCTAGAGTAACACTTCAAGCTTGTAAACATCTTCAAACTATTTACAGAAACTGTTCCTACTACAGACTGGCGCGACCACGCTTAGTTTATACTAAGGAATGGCTCGGTCGGGCTGCTCCTGGTGCAAACCAAGACATGGTTGCTTCTGCAGAAGGTCAGTGCACATCTGTCTTACATATATGAATAATCATGCACAACACACATGTTATTATGTGAATAACTAGGCCTGACCCTACCTCAAAACATTAACATAGGTCATTCAAGACTTGTCATATTCCCCTTTTTACATGCACGTGTCTAGTTAGGCATTCGTGTGAATCACAATTACATGCATGATACACCTAATCGTGATATCTCATATACGCAAGTTAAACCACATAAGCATGCTCACAAATCTTAACTCAATGTACATAGTTTATCAAGTTTATATTCCAAACTTTAAGTTTCCTTAGTAAAACTTATTTTAACCATGCAAGATAAGTTCACATAGACTAAATCATGCGTTCATAATCACTTGTGTACCTACTCAAGTCATTTATATGGGCTAGAAAGATCATAACTTAAAGGCACAATGTTTATCATGATTTTTTTTTCAATACATCAAGTTTTCCTTTAGAAAGTCCTTTAAAGTCAAGCTATCAAAGCTTATCATTCATGAAGCAAACATATGCCTCGTGTTAGACTTCTTTACATACATATCTAAGTTATTTACACATGTTCACAAGGTCAGAATGTTTGTCACTCCATGTATACAATTCCAACTTTTCTAAGTTTTTGAATTTTCTTTGAATGTTCGTACTAAAACAACTAACATGGCTTACTATATACATATCAACCTCATTCCATATTTTAGGGTCATCTATATGCATATTCAAACCAAGGTAGCATGTTCATCATAACACTGGATCACTAACAGTAGTATCTGAGAAAGACACACTCTCTAATGCACTTCTCAGATAATTTTAAGCAACATAAAATGAGAAGGAAAGGGTGCTATATATATGGAATGGATTGCCCAGTTCATGGCATTGCACTATGGTTTGATTATGTTGGTTATAGAAGGGTTGGCCAACTACCCTACCCGTAGCCATCATCACCATAGATTGTAGCCTTTTGGTTTTGCTGGATTTTACGCAATGAAGGAGTAGGCTACTGTTTGAGTACTTAATGTGGGACACAAACTTTAAATCCCAGCAACGTGATCATAATGCTTTAGTTTGTTTATTTTAATTCCCAAAATGTAATTTTAATGTGTTAATGCTACTACACAATGGAAAGTGAGGGATTATTTATGTACTCACGTCATATAATCTATGTACATTAGTCCAGTCTAATTAATATTTATAGTAGGTATAGACTCCATTTTAATTTACCACTATTAATTCAATATCTTTTTAAAACTTGATTATTCCAGTTAGACTCACTTATTGAAATAATTTATAATTCTTTGATATAGTACATCTTTAATGTTCCCACACATACTTATAGTCACATAAACAACTGTTTATGTAACTTATAATTCCCTACACTTTATTATATAGTTTATATATATTACATAGCTATATTAATGTGTCACACCACATTTTCTTTTTAATGAAAGAACTGTATAATATCACGTCTTACACACCTCAATTAAATGAATAATACAATTCTAGTCATACAATTTACTTTACTCACAATAACAATTAATAATCACATATCATTAATTAATCACCATTAACAATTAATTAATATTCTACAATAACAATTAACAATTAATATTAATTAATTGTTCACTTGATAATTCCTTCATCGATTAATATCATCATTAATAGTTTCCATCACTGTGTCACACAATGCTTTCAACGAGTTCATCGCAACTCCATACATTTCCAATTATTCAATTATTTAATATAATTGAGGTAACTCATCTCATAACACAAAACCATTTATATTCAAATAAATATTTATTTCCATTAATATATTTATTTATTTGTGTATGGAAATTCTCGGGTATTACATCCTCCCCCCTTATAAAAATTTCGTCTCGGAATTGCTACAAGGTTACACAAATAGATGGGGATAATCCCTCATCATCTTATCTTCTAACTCCCACGTAGCCTCCTCGATATCGTGGTTACGCCAAAGTATTTTTATAGAGAAAATAACTTTATTTCTCAAGGTTTGCTCTTTCCTATCAAGAATTTGAACAGAAATTTCTTCATATGCTAGATTCTTCTCTACTTGAATGGGCTCGTACGAAATCACATGTTTGTAGTTAGGCTTGTACGGACGCAACACCGAAATGTGAAACACGTTATGGATGTGCTCCAACTCAGGTGGAAATATAACTTTGTACGCCACTTCACCCACACGCTTTAGTATTTCGAATGGTCCTATGAATCGCGAACTCAATTTTCCCTTCTTGCCGAATCGTTTTTTTTCCTTCCAGGGAAATACTTTTAAGAAAACGTGACTTCCGACTTTAAAGTCACGGTCCTAACGATGCAAGTCTGCGTACTTCTTCTGGCGATCTTGTGCAGCTACTAGTCTAGCTCTTATTACTGTCACCACATCTGCGGTTTGTTGAACCAATTTGGCCCTAGCATCTTTCATTCTCCAACTTCATCCCAACACAACGGTGTTCTACACTTTCTCCCGTAAAGAGCTTCGTATGGTGGCATGCCTATACTTGCATGGTAACTATTGTTATAAGCAAATTCTACTAAGGGTAGATGATCATCCCAACTTCCTTTAAAGTCCATCACCTAAGTTCTAAGCATGTCCTCTAGCGTTTGTATCGTTCGCTCACTTTACCCGTCTGTCTGCGAATGATAAGCGGTACTTAACCTCAATTGTGTTCCCATCCTTTCTTGCAAGCTTTTCCAGAAGTTTGACGCGAAGCGCGGATCTCGGTCAGAGACAATCGATACCGGCACTCCATGTCATGAAATAATTTCCTTTACGTACAGATTTGCTAATTGATTTAAACTATATCGAATTTTGATTGGAAGAAAATGAGCCGTCTTTGTTAGTCGATCCATGATAACCCAAATGGCATCATAACCTCTCTGCGTAACTGGAAGTCCTACCACGAAGTCCATCGTAATATGCTCCCATTTCCACTCCGGTATTTCCAACTGTTGTAGTAAACCACTCGGTCGCTGATGCTCTACTTTTACGTGTTGACAAGCCAAACATCTACTAACTCACTCTGCGACTTCCCGTTTCAAATTGGGCCACCAAAAATATTATCATAAATCTCGGTACATCTTCGTTCCTCCCGGATGAACGGAATACGTCTATTATGTGCCTTATGCAGAATCTCTTCTCTCAACTTGGTTATCGCTGGTACCCACACTCTTCCTTCGAATCATAAGATATCGTCTCTATCCATTCGAAATTTCTCTTCCTCACTTTCTGAAATCCTTTTCCTAATTTTCTCACATTCTTCATCCTTTTCTTGGGATTCCTTTATTTTATCCAACAAGGTTGTACGAGCTTCTACTGCAAACAATTTCTCTCTAGACCTTTCTGGTCCCTTCACTTCTATTTCCAACTTCTCCATATCCCTTATTAACTCCTCCTGAGTTTTCAATTGAAATAATTTCTCCCTTCCTTTTCTGCTCAGAGCGTCGGCAACTACGTTTGCCTTCCCCGGTTGATAAAGAATATCGCAGTCATAATCTTTGATCAATTCTAACCACCTCCTCTTACGCATATTCAACTCCTTCTGTGTGAAGATATATTTTAGACTTTTGTAGTCCGTGTATATCTCACATTTTTCTCCATACAAATAATGCCTCCATATCTTTAACGCAAAAACTACTGTCGCTAACTCTAAATCATGAGTAGGGTATCTTTTTTTGTAATCCTTTAGTTGTCGTGATGCATACGTAATGACTTTGTCGTGTTGTATGAGCACACAACCAGGTCCCTTGTGCGATGCGTCACTATACACCACAAAATTTTCCGCATCATCTGGTAATGATAACACAGGCACTTCGCTCAATCTCTTCTTAAACTCTTGAAAACATTCTTCGCATTTGTCGGTCCATACAAATTTCACCGTGTTTCTCGTCAGATTAGTCAACGGGGTTGCTATCTTAGAAAAATCTTAGATGAATCTTTAATAGTACCCAGCTAACCCTAAGAAACTTCTCACCTTTGTCGGTGTTCTCGATTGTTCCCAATCACTTACTGCTTCGACCTTTGTGGGGTCTATGGAGATTCCATTCTTATCCACTACGTGGCCTAAGAATTGAACCTTCTTCATCCAAAATTTGCACTTCAAAAATTTCGCATACATCTTCTCCTTTCGTAGTGCCTCCAAAACAATCTTCAGATGTTCGGCGTGTTCTTCCTCTGTCTTTGAGTAGATCAAAATGTCGTCAATGAAAACTACTACGAATTTATCTAAGAATGGCTTGAAGACGCGGTTCATTAAGTCCATAAATGCTGCCGGAGCATTAGTTAAATCAAATGACATTACCAAAAACTCGTAATGTCCATAACGGGTTCGAAACGCAGTCTTTGGTATGTTCTCATCCCACACTTTCAGTTGGTGATATCTCGTCCATAGGTCGATCTTCGAGAAACATTTTGTTCCCTACAGTTGATCAAATAAGTCATCTATCCTCGGTAGCGGATATCTTTTCTTGATCGTTACTCTGTTTAATTCTCAATAATAGATACAGAGCCTCATCGATCCATCCTTTTTCTTAACGAATAACACTGGTGCTCCCCAAGGAGACACACTAGGTCGAATGTACCCCTTATCTAATAATTCTTGAAGTTGTATCATCAATTCCTTCATTTGAACTGGCGCCATACGATATGTAGTTTTTGAAATCAGTGTCGTTCCCGGTGCTAAGTCTATTACGAATTCAATTTCTCGGTCTGGCAGAAGGCTAGGCAGATCGTCCGAAAACATATCTTGAAATTCATTTACTACGGATATATCTTTAATTTCTTCTCCCTTTTTTTGAGTATCTACGATGTAAGCTAAATAACCTACGCATCCTTTCCTTAATAATTTCTTGGCCTGCATCATCATAACGCAACACGATTACTTAAGCCATGAGCTACCATAAAACACTACTTAGACTTACTCAGAGTCTGAAGGTTCACACACTTGTTCTGATAGTCAATTATCGCCGCATGGTTATATAACCAATCCATTCCCAGTATTACGTCAAACTCTCCAAATCTTATTGGGATCAGGTCTACACTTAGTTCATGATCTCTAATATTTACTCGACAATTTTGGTAAATATACTCTACAGGGATTACTTCCTTATTCACAACTTCTATGTTTAAGGGATTTCCTAATCATTCTCAGGGTAAATTAAGTCGATTAGCAAATTCCTCAGATACAAAAGAACAGGTGGCACCTGAATTAAATAATACATAGGCATTCATATTATTGATTAGGATGATACCTGACACAACGTCCTTTGCAACTACGGCATCCTGGATGGTCATATTAAATATTCTGGTAGTTGGACGGTTGGATGGCGTTGGTCTGCCAATCATCAGTTTTCCACTCCCACCGTGCTGGCTGCTTCCTCTGCCACTTCCTTTCTTCGGGCAGTCTTTGATCAGGTGATCCGCCGAACCACAAGCGTAACAACCTTTGAACTTCTTCGGCTTTGGGCAGTTAGGCGAAATGTGCCCCTCTTGGCCACAGTTGTAACATACACTGTGCCCTTTCCAACACTCACCTTGGTGATACCTTCCGCACTTTGGGCATCCTTCCACCTTCTTCTTAAACTCTCCCCGAAATTTCCCCACTTGATTGTGGAGATTCTTGTAGTTGTTGTTATTATCCCACTTCCTCTTTCCTAAGTTGCTACCTCCGCTACTACTTCCTCCGCGATTTTCTCCACTGGTGCTCTTTCCTTTCTTCTCTTTGTTATATAGACTTAATGCATCACCTTCTCCCTCGGCAATAATAGCCTTTTCCAACAACATTATAAAAGAATCAATATGAAGAACGGACACCTTGTTAAACAACCAAGGCTTAAGTCCTTGCTCAAAACGCCTAGCTTTTCTCTCTTCATCTACCACCTGATGTTCAGCAAACCGGGCTAGTTCATTCAACTTAGCCGCGTATTGCGCCACCGTCATATCCCCTTGCTTAAGTTCTAAGAACTTTACCTCCATCATATTCTTCATGATCTTTGGGAAATAATTCTCAAAGAACAGAGTCTTAAACCTCTCCCAAGTGACTATCCCTTCTCCCGCTCTTTACTGATTCGCCTCCCACCAGTAGTTCGTTTCGCCTCTCATCATGTATGTTGCAAATGCTGTCTTCTGGTCTTCACCCACACGAGCGATGGTGAAAGCCTTCTCCGTCTCTTTGATCCATGTCTGAGCCACGATCGGATCGGTAGTGCCTACGAATTCCGGAGGTCCTACACTCCTAAAATCTTTAAAGTTCGTAACTTGAACTGCTTGGGGAACGGGTGGTACTGGTTCATTCCTTCCCCTAAGAGCTTCCCCTAACAGATCTAGAAGCCTCTGTATCGGGTCTACTGGTCCTCTCTCATGATTAACCGACTCTTCCGGTGTCGTTATTCTACATCTGGGTGGCATGTTTCTGCATCATATTTATTTTATTATCTAGTTATATTACTTAGACATTCCTCATAGAAATAAAATTTTAAAACATGTTTCTGAAATAAGATCATTTATATTCATATGCCAAATCGTTACAATTACATGATCCTCTCTAGCATACTGCTATAAATGATAACACATATCCCCTATTATCACAAAAGATGGGGACAACACTAGCTTATTACCCCTTTAACATTTTTCAAAAGTCGGGGTTTACTACTATCTCACCTCTTATATAAAAGACTGGGTTTTCTACAACAGATTAAATAACACATAATTAAATATAAAAATTACAACTACTAAGCTTTTCTCTCTAGACTCAATCTAGCATTCCACGCTCCACGGTGCTCTGGTATTCCTTCTGAGTAATGTGCACCACCATATCTCGGCTTATGGTATGTCGGGTCTATCCCTGCTCTGCCGGGTAGTGATTTACCCCATCAATCAACCTCTCCATGGTATTGCGTAGAGCATGGCCCATTTTGTTCATTTTCCTTCTCTTACACCTCACTTCATCCTCTAGATCATTAGCTCTATCTTTGGCTTCCTCCCACTTCTCCTCGAAGTGAATCCTATCCATCACCTCTATCTCTAACTGAGTACGGAGAGCCTCCTTCTCCGTCATCTCACTCAAAACCCTCTACTCCATTTCCTTCAGCTTCCCAGCCAACTCTACGTTCCTAGCCACTGATCGGTGAAACAAAGTCCCCATCTGGATCCCTGCCTCCTTACGGTGAGCAATCTTCACCTCCATATCATGCATCGCTAATTGCCTCTGATGGTCCTCGTCCCTCAATTTTTGGAACTCAGACTCCCTCTCCCTAGCCGCAGCCTCTAGCTCCTCCACCCTACATCCTAACTCTAAAATCAGCTCCTTATATTCCCTGAGCATCTGATCCTCAAAAGTAGCCTCGTCGGAGTCCTCCATAGGCTCGGGCTCTTCCTCCATAGGCTCCTCCTCCAGATCAGATTCCTCAAGTAGAGGCTCCATCTCCTCCTCCTCGTCATCGTCATCGATAGGGGCCACTACTGATATAGGCTCTGCTATCAATGGTGCCTCATATACCACGTGGATGTCATGTGGCTCCTCTTCTACCACTCGACTAGATCCTCCCATGTCAGTCATCCTACAACCACCAACATAAGACAACAAAAACAACAACTCCATCAGAAGGTTAAATAAACATAAGTTCATTGTATATAATGAAATTATATTTCATAACACACTAAGTCACTCTCTGGGAAAACTTTACATGAGTTTTATCTCCTTCCTAACTTCTAAGTTCTCCTGAGTTATAGTCTAAGGACACTCGCTCCTAAGGTTTATAACTACATCTTTGATACCAACCTGTGACACTTCCAAATTCAGACCACACTTGTCTCAAATTTGGTTGCCACGTACTAACTCTAATAATAAATCAACATCTTATATATTGCGGAATAATAGAATAATTTACATTGGTATAACATAATTATTCCCGTCCCAAGGGTTCGAAACTTAAACATTCCTTACATAACTTAACCATAATTAAACATCGTTTAGACATAGCTAATACATAATACAATACAACTTAAATTAAACGTAGATAAATAAGTTCTTCCACAACCTAAAATGTAGCACATTCCTAACAACCTAGAAATAAATACTCCAAAGCCTTTTCTTTACCCTTGTCCTTGCCAGAGGGTTCACCACGTTCTGCCTTCACTGAAAGTTTTAGGGAAAGCAAGGATGAGCAACAATTTTGCCCAGCAAGTAATATAGCAAAAAGGGTATTCAATATAATTTTCAATTTATCAAGGGTATATTAATAATGATAGTGTAAGATAACAAGAAGTATCAATAATTATCAACAACAGTTGCTATAGACAGAAATATCAATAATATCCAAAGGTTTATCAATTCAAGATTTCAAAGTAATGAATACTGAGTAGTAGTCACCAAGGACTATTAACTTCTCCTGGAATTAACAATCATATAACCGATAATTCAACAAAATGAGTACGACAGGTGATCAACCTAAGGTACCCTATGTCATGCATAACATTTAGTATTTCTCATGTGCGCACGTCGGTTCCCCGACAATATATAATTTGTGACAACCCCAAAATAGGTTCATTTCACCCAACCTATTCTGAGTCGCCAAATACATGGTACAGAAAATAACTATAACTTTATTACAATAATTGTCGTGTAAAATACAACAACACATATGCTGTGAGTTTGGATACAAATATATACCAAATGTAACTCATGTCCCAATCGTGGACAGCACCTCACAATGACACCTTACATAAAGGTATAGTCAAAAATTGTTTTAGAAATTAGAATCTTTGGGAAGTGTTCAAGGAAACCTTTGTACATGGGAGGCCATACTTCTAGGTTGTGATAGATATCATATGGCCACAGAATTATCCTTGGTTGACCCAATATACCTCAAAGAAAAATGAGAAGATTACTATCATATTCTTCCCAATGGTGAGTCTTCTCTTGACTTATCATTCTCTCCACTGTCTCTAATTGAGAATTATACTTTAAACAAACACCAAGATTATATAGGTAGTGCTCGTAAATATACTCAGCAAGTGGATGAGCACAATCTTGTCTTATGATGACACGAGATTGTATATCATTAGACATCTTGTATGATAGTGGCAAAACACCCTTCCAGCGTTGGGTTCGCTTCACCCTAGATGATTCATCAAATATAACTACTAAATGATGACCACCGTTCTATTCCCCTGTTACCCCCGCTCGACCCAGCTACACTCTTATTACCTGAAAGGAATTGTGAAACAGAAGGGTGAGCACAACTAGCCTAGTAAAGAATATCATGACTAAAGATAAATAAGTTATCAATAGCCTTCAACAGAATTAAAACAGAGATTCAGAACATATGGTAGATGATAAAAATTTCAACCATAGTTGCAGCGGAACGAGCAATCCATTAGAAGAGTCAAATAGACTATAAAGTCTATTATCTTCTCCATGTTAAAAATCCACCAACAATGTTTTATCCCTGTAACATCAATCAACAATTCTGGTCCACAATCATATGAATAACTCATAATCATAGTTGTAGTTCTACATTCCTCTTCTTATCCAGGACGAAAATAATTTTCATCACCTATCTTTACCTGAAACAGCAAAGATCATGGTTACACCAAATCACATTTCATGTTCATAATCATACTAATAACTTCATCTTTGCACTACGGCCAAAGATATTCATTTGTATCACCAGTTGGTCATGTTCATCTCAACACCTGTTTATCTTTGCACTACTGGCCAAAGATATTCAACAACATGTCATCTTTGCACTACGGGCCAAAGATATTCATCAACAATTCATCTTTGCACTACTGGCCAAAGATATTCATCAACAATTTATCTTTGCAATACTGGCCAAAGATATTCAACCACATGTCATCTTTGCACTACAGACCAAAGATATTCAACAATAGTTCATATTTGCACTACAGGCCAAATATATTCATCAACAGTTCATATTTACATTATAGGCCAGATATATTAATATCTCAAAGAAATATATAATCATTTCAGAATTTATATAAACAATAATTATAACCATGTTGATCAATTCACCTTTGCACTTAAGCTAAAGATATTCAATTATAAATTCAATGGTCATGATCATACCAGTCAACAATTCAACTTTGCACTACTGGCCAAAGGAAACCCATAGTCATGATCATACCAAAAATTTACCCATCTTTACACTCAAGTCAAAAAGAAATATCATCATTAGGGTTATAAAAATGTTATATATGATAATAAAATCAATATAATCAACATATAGATTTAATCTCAAGATTAATATTCATAAATCAACTATAATTTGGTCAGAAAAAGAAATCAATTTTGTCGTAAATAGTAACTCGTGAATAGTAACTCATGATATTGAAAGAATAATATTTCTTAAGCTTATAAACAATTAATTTTAATTGTTTACACTTTACTAAATAATGCATTCAATCATCCAAAAATGCCAAACTCATAAGATTTCATTACCAATAACCAAAACCCTCATCAAAAATCTGCATATACCTCATATAGGATTCTCAAGCCATAATATCCTATTTTCCAATTTTCTTACTTCACATAACATATTTAATTCATTTACTCATTACTAGTCCATTTTCATGAAAAATATCAAATCAATTCCAAAAATATTTCTTTTCTGGGATTTAGTAGAATATAGTCTCATATTGAACATATATTTTTCTTAGAATTTTTAAAACTCATTTACTATTTTTCATATGGCCAAAATAGCCTAATATTTAGACATTTATCATAAATTGTAATTTTATCCAAAAATTCCGAAATTCACAGAGTACACTGATATTATATAGATATACTTCCAATAAAAATTTTATCAATTTTGAAGTTAACCACAAGGAGTTATAAGCGGTTACTTTTAAAATAGTCTTTTCCCGTAAAATTCATAACTCTTAATTTATACATCCAAAAATCACCATTTTTGGACACAATCAATAAAACTCATCAAAATATCATTTTAAATTTTTTTAGAATTTTTTAAAGGTCAGAAAAATTACGAAACTGAAAAACATAACAACCCTTAAAATCCCTTACCTCAAAAGAGCAGTACTTCTGACTTGAATATCGGATATAACGCTGAGCAACACTCAAGATATCTAAATACTCACAAAAATATGTTTAATAATATAGAGAGAAAGAAAACTTATTTCTGGTGTGATTTTAAATTCTAACATAAGCACCTAATTATAGAAAAATGCTAGAACGCCAAAGGAGACTAAAATAATAAAATATTATTATTTATTCTCATTCTTTCTACGCATGCTTTGAAAGCCATCAGCCCCTCAATTCTGAAAATTTCAGCAGCCCACATGTTATTGACACCAACCAAAGTGGGTCCCACCCATAAATTTAATAAAAATCATTTTATTTTTCGAAACTTCAATAATTCATAGAAAATAGCTTTTTTATCAGAAAATTTGAATCTCGCGTATTTTTATAGAAAATTCAATTCTCTACAACTTTGCAGAAGAAAGTTTTTCTAAATTCCAAACAGAAATTAACCGAAATTTATAAACGGACGATTTTACAGGTTATAATCAAATTTCAGTCAAGAAATGGGGTTTACCGACACAAAATATGTGTTAATCATTTAATACAACAAAAATACTCTTCCCCCTCATATACTCATATATCCCACATTCATTGTAAAACTATCATCATTGTTATATTATTAAATATAATAATAAATTATTTTATCAGAAAAGATAAAATATCATTTTTCAATAATTGTCACTTAAAAAATTTTCTCCATCTATATCCACATAAAATTAATAGTTTCTTCATCATATAAATCAATAATTAATTATTTACAAATAATATTACAGAATCACAGTACTGGCAACCAGGCCGTTCCCAAGAAAGAGGGGGCTTTCCAATAAGGATTTCTCTTTACTGGCGCGCAATTAGATGACCAAACCACTCCGTAGACAGAACTTTATAGACATTGCCAATAATACTATCTATTAATATTATTCAAATAATATGAATTATTGATCTGATAATGGAGATACTGTGCAGTGACAATTATTGAATCAACAATAATATAAAATATCAACGCAGCAATTATTGAACCAATAAAATAAAATATTGAACAGTAATTACTGTAACAATTATTGAGTAGTGTCTTCTTACGTAAGAATCAATAATTCAAAAATACTGTGCAATATCGTGTGCTACTGTGCAATAACGCGTATTACTGTATTTTAACCACCGGGTATTCCAACAGTGTTAACGGTAACAACTACACCGTTAATTATAAAAACTCAATTTTTTGTCGTTATCTTCATCTGACAGTTATTCAGTTATGGGGCCCACAAATGACTGCGTCGCCGTACAGATATTCCTAAACAGAAAGAATATTCCACGACCAACGAATAGTCTCCGACAACAATGATTATTTTATAGCCACTTGTTTATTTTGAAAAATTTTCACATTTCACCCATAACTTTAACTTTTTATCAATTTAACCATCTACTGAATTGTAATTATAAGAAAAATTGAATACTTTTATTTCATAAAATTCGGGGTCTTACAATCTCCCCTCATGAAATTTCATCCCCCAAATTTACGTACCTGGTATTTCGAAGAGTTGAGAATACCTTGCTTTCATTTCAGATTCTATCTCTCAGATCATCATGATTTCTCCATTGCTCATCTCCCATGATAACTTCATTTGGGTTCCTCATTTGTTGGGAATTCATGACAACCGCCATCCCTCGAACTACCCGGCTTTGACTTGTCTGGGGCAGCATTTGGCGTCATCACTACCGTAGGAATATACTTTTCTATAGGACATATTCCTCCCTCAACTGCCTCGTCGTACTCTTGATTCATGATCCGAATCATCAATCTTCGATCCACATCGAATTCAGGTTGACCGCTCTGTACAGGGTAATTCAAAATTCGATGTTGGGTTCTCCCAATTACTTTCCAAAAGAGAAATTCATATCATCTATTTTAACCTTCTTAGATTGGACATCTCTTTCCATAATATCCACGTGTCGTGCGGCTTTTGCCAATACATCACTTATTCTCACTCGTTCAGTTTTTTTTTCTTTCAGCTCAGATTCCATCTTTATCATCTTATACTCTGCCAAAGAATGCTTCTGTTCAAGCATCACATATCGGGTAACACAAGCTTGAATTGTTGCATCCTTTTGCTCCACGACCGCCTGTCGTTCTTCAGCCTGCTCTTATAACACATGAATACGATTTTGCAATTCTACATTTTGATCATATAATACCTGTAACAAACTCTCCTCAGGTACCCCTTCTTCCTATTCTTCCTCACTCTCAGCTGTTACCTCTGTGACCATTTCGGGTGCAACTATCAATTCTTCACTCACCACATGGATTTCTCTAATTCCTTCTTCATCAGATATCACATTATCATGGTTAGTGATTAGAGGTATCCCCACAGTCTCATTCCCTCCATTGTTAGCATTCTCAGCTGCCATTCTCAAATACTGCCATAAAACAAAGGTTAATTAAGAAAATTAACGTATCACATAATATCCATATATTATGACCAACCAACAATTAAGCTTAGTTAGGACACACTAGCAAAGGATTTACTCATCTCTCCCCTCCTAGTTATATTCCCCGATCTCTGCTAGAGACCATATCCCTAAGCTCTGATACCAACTGTGACATTGGACACCATCATGTGTCAGCACCTCACAAGGGTACCTATCAGCTTGCCACCGCACAACGGCGTCCCCTACGGAGAGTTTGGCTTCGGTGCATTCCCTATCAACAGGATGTCACCAGCGAGAGGCTCGAGGCTCTTTACTTATAGCTCTGATACCAACTGTGACAACCCCAAAATAGGTTCATTTCACCCAACCTATTCTGAGTCGCCAAATACATGGTATAGAAAACAACTACAACTTTATTACAATAATTGTCGTACAAAATACAACAACACATATGCTGTGAGTTTGGATACAAATATATACCAAATGTGACTCATGTCCCAACCGTGGACAGCACCTCACAATGACACCTTATATAAAGGTATAGTCAAAAACTGTTTTAGAAATTAGAATCTTTGGAAAGTGTTCAAGGAAACCTTTGTACATGGGAGACCATGCTTCTAGGTTGTGATAGATATCATATGACCACAGAATTATCCTTGGTTGACCCAATATACCCCAAAGAAAAATGAGAAGATTACTATCATTTTCTTCCCAATGGTGAGTCTTCTCTTGACTTATCATTATCTCCACTGTCTCTAATTGAGAATTATACTTCAAACAAACACCAAGATTATATAGGTAGTGCTCGTAAATATACTCAGCAAGTGGATGAGCACAATCTTGTCTTATGATGACACGAGATTGTATATCATTAGACATCTTGTATGATAGTGGCAAAAAACACCCTTCCAACGTTGGGTTCGCTTCACCCTAGATGATTTACCAAATATAACTACTAAATGATGATCACCGTTCTATTCCCCTGTTACCCACGCTCGACCCAGCTACACTCTTATTACCTGAAAGGAATTGTGAAACAGAAGGGTGAGCACAACTAGCCCAGTAAAGAATATCATAACTAAAGATAAATAAGTTACCAATAGCCTTCAACAGAATTAAAACAGAGATTTAGAACATATGGTAGATGATAAAAATTTCAACCATAGTTGCAGCGGAACGAGCAATCCATTAGAAGAGTCAAATAGACTATAAAGTCTATTATCTTCTCCATGTTAAAAATCTACCAACAATGTTTTATTCCTGTAACATCAATCAAAAATTCTAGTCCACAATCATATGAATAACTCATAATCATAGTTGTAGTTCTACATTCCTATCCTCATCCAGGACGAAGATAATTTTCATCACCTATCTTTACCTGAAACATCAAAGATCATGGTTACACCAAATCACATTTTCTGTTCATAATCATACTAATAACTTCATCTTTGCACTACGGCCAAAGATATTCATTTGTATCACCAGTTGGTCATGTTCATCTCAACACCTGTTCATCTCAACACTACTGGCCAAAGATATTCAACAACATGTCATCTTTACACTACGGGCCAAAGATATTCATCAACAATTCATCTTTGCACTACTGACCAAAGATATTCATCAACAATTCATCTTTGCAATACTGGCCAAAGATGTTCAACCACATGTCATCTTTGCACTACAGGCCAAAGATATTCAACAACAGTTCATATTTGCACTACAGGGCAAATATATTCATCAACAGTTCATATTTGCATTATAGGCCAGATATATTAATATCTCAAAGAAATATATAATCATTTCAGAATTTATATAAACAATAATTATAACCATGTTGATCAATTCACCTTTGCACTTAAGCTAAAGATATTCAATTATAAATTCAATGGTCATGATCATACCAGTCAACAATTTAACTTTGCACTACTGCCCAAAGAAAACTCATAGTCATGATCATACCAAAAATCTATCCATCTTTACACTCAAGTCAAAGAGAAATATCATCATTAGGGTTATAAAAATATTATATATGATAATAAAATTAATATAATCAACATATAGATTTAATCTCAAGAGTAATATTCGTAAATCAACTATAATTTGGTTAGAAAAAGAAACCAATTTTGTCGTAAATAGTAACTCGTGAATAGTAACTCATGAATAGTAACTCGTGAATAGTAATTTATGAATAGTAAATCCGACACAAAAAGGTAGAAATTTCACAATAAAATACATATCAATATTTCGGTATAATGATATTGAAAGAATAATATTTCTTAAGCTTATAAACAATTTATTTTAATTGTTTACACTTTACTAAATAATGCATTTAATCATCCTAAAATGCCAAACTCATAAGATTTCATTACCAATAACCAAAACCCTAATCAAAAATCTGCATATACCTCATATAGGATTCTCAAGCCATAATATCCTATTTTCCAATTTTCTTACTTCACATAACATATTTAATTCATTTACTCATTACTAGTCCATTTTCATGAAAAATATCAAATCAATTTCAAAAATATTTCTTTTCTGGAATTTAGTAGAATATAGTCCCATATTGAACATATATTTTTCTTAGAATTTTTAAAACTCATTCACTATTTTTCATATGGCCAAAATAGCCTAATATTTAGACATTTATCATAAATTGTAATTTTATCCAAAAATTCCGAAATTCACAGAGTACACTGATATTATATAGATATACTTCCAATAAAAATTTCATCAATTTTGAAGTTAACCACAAGGAGTTATAAGCGGTTACTTTTAAAATAGTATTTTTCCGTAAAATTCATAACTCTTAATTTATACATCCAAAAATCACTATTTTTGGACACAATCAATAAAACTCATCAAAATATCATTTCAAATTTTTTCAGAATTTTTTGAAGGTCAGAAAAATTACGAAACTGAAAAACATAACAACCCTTAAAATCATTTACCTCAAAAGAGCAGTACTTCTGACTTGAATATCGGATATAACGCTGAGCAACACTCAAGATATCTAAATACTCACAAAAATATGTTTAATAATATAGAGAGAAAGAAAACTTGTTTCTGGTGTGATTTTCAATTCTAACATAAGCACCTATTTATAGGAAAATGCTAGAACGCCAAAGGAGACTAAAATAATAAAATATTATTATTTATTCTCATTCTTTCTACGCATGCTTTGAAAGCCATCAGCCCCTCAATTCTGAAAATTTCAGCAGCCCACATGTTATTGACACCAACCAAAGTGGGTCCCACCCATAAATTTAATAAAAATCATTTTATTTTTCGAAACTTCAATAATTCATAGAAAATAGCCCTTTTATCAGAAAAAAGTTTTATAGGAAATTCAATTCTCTACAACTTTGTAGAAAAAAGTTTTTCCAAATTCCAAATAGAAATTAACCGAAATCCATAAACGGACAATTTTACAGGTTATAATCAAATTTCAGTTAAGAAATGGGGTTCACCGACACACAAAACATGTGTTAATCATTTAATACAACAAAAATACTCTTCGTCCTCATATACTCATATATCCCACATTCATTGTAAGACTATCATCATTATTATATTATTAAATATAATAATAAATTATTTTATCAGAAAAGATAAAATATCATTTTTCAACAATTGTCACTTAAAAAATTTTCTCCATCTATATCCACATAAAATTAATATTTTTCTCATCATATAAATCAATAATTAATTATTTACAAATAGTATTAGAGAATCACAGTACTGGCAACCAGGCCGTTCCCAGGAAAGAGGGGGCTTTCCAATAAGGATTTCTCTTTACTGGCGCGCAATTAGATGACCAAACCTCTCCTTAAACAGAACTTTCTACATATTACCAATAATGCTATCTAATAATATTATTCAAATAATATGAATTATTGATCTGATAATGGAGATACTGTGCAGTGAAAATTATTGAATCAACAATAATATAAAATATCAACGCAGCAATTATTGAACCAATAAAATAAAATATTGAACAGTAATTACTGTAACAATTATTGAGTAGTGCATTCTTACGTAAGAATCAATAATTCAAAAATACTGTGCAATACCGTGTGCTACTGTGTAATAACGCGTATTACTGTTGTGACGCCCCTAAAACAGGTCCAATCCTTCCAACCCATTCTGAGTCGCCAAATACATGGTACAGAAAATAACTACAACTTTATTATTACAATTGTCGTGCAAAATACGACAACACATATACTATGAGTTTAAATACAAATATTGTCATCTAGACAGTATTCATACTCAACTAAGAACTCATTATACTTATTGATACACTATTTTATAAAATAGTGAGGACTACTAAAACAATTGTCTTGAACCATCATTCCACACCCCGACTAGTACTCGCTACATTCTCGCCTCCTGAGAAGAAAATGGAACAACAAGGAAAAAGATGAGCTCAACTAGCCCAGTAAAGAATATTATGACTAAGATAATATACAACAAATTATCGTTAGTCTTCAACAGGGAAAAATTTAATAGAATACAATAGACAACAAGTTTGAAATCAATAACTGCAGCGGAAACAGCAAACCATTAGAAGAGTCAAGTAGAGAATGAGTTCTACTATCTTCTAAGATTTAAAAGTCCATCATCAATATTTTATCCCTGTAACAACAATCAATAACCATCTTTAATCAAATATTCATCTTTGCACTACAGGCCAAAGATATTCATTTGTATCACCAGTCGATCATGTTCATCTCAACACATGTTCATCTTTGCACTACGGGCCAAAGATATTCATCAGAAATCATTAATCTTTGCACTACAGGCCAAAGATATTCAATAACATCATCATTTAGGACTGAGGATGATGAAAAATATTTTAGAGAAAACGAATCCAATGAAACAAAAGAACAAATACTAGGGATTCGTATTACAGTTTATCCATGTCCAAAAATACCTTATAAATAATCATAGTGGAGTAAAATTCAAGAATGATCAAAACATGGATACAATCAAAGCTAGTATCCATAATAGATATTTTGGACAAAAAGAAGAAAATTTCATTTTTCGGTGAATAGTAACTCGTGAATAGTAACTCGTGAATAGTAACCCCGACATGAAAAGTTCCAAATTTGATAAAAATTCAGATCAATACTTCGGCATAATGATATTGAAGAAAATAATATCATTTAAGAAGAAATAACATCCCTTACCTCAGCAAAAACAGTACTTCTAGTTGAAACACCGGATATAGGCTATGACTTGAACTTGCACCGTATAGCAATACTCAAAGTATTAGAATACTCACAAGAATACGCTCACTAATATAGAGAGAGAAATAGAGAGAAACTTGTGTTTCTGGTGTGATTTTCAATTCTAACCTAAGCACCCTATTTATAGGAAAATACTTAGAACACCAAAGCAGAAAATTGAATATAATAATATTATTTATAAACAAAATTCCTAAGCACACCACCAGCTGATTTCAACCATTTAACACATGCCCCTCAATTGAAAAAAACGTTTTTCTTAAAAATAATAATTAAAACTTTCAAAAATCAATTATTTCGGAACTTTAGAACTTCAATAATTCATAATAAATAGCCCTTTTATCAGAAAATTTGAATCTCGCGAGTTTTTATAGAAACTTTAATTCTCTACAACTTTGCAAAAGAAAGTTTTTCCAAATTCCAAACAAAAATTGACCGAACTCCACAAACGGGCGATTTTACAGTCAATAATAAATTTTCGGTCAAGAATTGTGTCCACCAACACACAAAACATGTGTTAATCATTTAATACCACAAAAATACTCTTCCTCCTCATATACTCATATATCCCACATTCATTGTAAAAATATCACCATTAATATATTATTAAAATAATATATTTAAATGAATTATTTTATCAGAAAAAGATAAAATATTAATTTTCAACAATTGTGACATTAAAAATTTTCTCCATCTATATCCACATAAAATTAATATTTTCTTCATCATATAAATCAATAATTAATTATTTACAAATAATATTACAGAATCACAGTACTGGCAACCAGGCCGTTCCAAAGAAAGAGGGGGCTTTCCAATAAGGATTTTTCTTTACTGGCGCGCAATTAGATGACCAAACCTCTCCTTAGACAGAACTTTATAGACATTGCCAATAATACTATCTAATAATATTATTCAAATAATATGAATTATTGATCTGATAATGGAGATACTGTGCAGTGAAAATTATTGAATCAACAATAATATAAAATATCAACGCAGCAATTATTGAACCAATAAAATAAAATATTGAACAGTAATTACTGAAACAATTATTGAGTAGTGCCTTCTTACGTAAGAATCAATAATTCAAAAATACTGTGCAATACCGTGTGCTACTGTGCAATAACGCGTATTACTGTATTTTAACCACCGGGTATTCCAACAGTGTTAACGGTAACAACTACGCCGTTAATTATAAAAACTCAATTTTTTATCGTTATCTTCATCTGACAGTTATTCAGTTATGGGGCCCACAAATGACTGCGCCGCCGTACAGATATTCCTAAACAGAAAGAATATTCCACGACCAACGAATAGTCTCCGACAACAATGATTATTTTATAGCCACTTGTTTATTTTGAAAAATTTTCACATTTCACCCATAACTTTAACTTTTTATCAATTTAACCATCTACTGAATTGTAATTATAAGAAAAATTGAATACTTTTATTTCATAAAATCCGGGGTCTTACAATCTCCCCTCATGAAATTTCATCCCCCAAATTTACGTACCTGGTATTTCGAAGAGTTGAGAATACCTTGCTTTCATTTCAGATTCTATCTCTCAGATCATCATGATTTCTCCATTGCTCATCTCCCATGATAACTTCATTTGGGTTCCTCATTTGTTGAGAATTCATGACAACCGCCATCCCTCGAACTACCCGACTTTGACTTGTCTGGGGCAGCATTTGGCGTCATCACTACCGTAGGAATATACTTTTCTATAGGACATATTCCTCCCTCAACTGCCTCGTCGTACTCTTGATTCATGATCCAAATCATCAATCTTCGATCCATATCGAATTCAGGTTGACCGCTCTGTACAGGGTAATTCAAAATTCGATGTTGGGTTCTCCCAATTACTTTCCAAAAAGAGAAATTCATATCATCTATTTTAGCCTTCTTAGATTGGACATCTCTTTCCATAATATCCACGTGTCGTGCGGCTTTTGCCCATGCATCACTTATTCTCACTCGTTCAGTTTTTTTTTCTTTCAGCTCAGATTCCATCTTTATCATCTTATACTCTGCCAAAGAATGCTTCTGTTCAAGCATCACATATCGGGTAACACAAGCTTGAATTGTTGCATCCTTTTGCTCCACGACCGCCTGTCGTTCTTCAGCCTGCTCTTATAACTCATGAAGACGATTTTGCAATTCTACATTTTGATCATATAATACCTGTAACAAACTCTCCTCAGGTACCTCTTCTTCCTATTCTTCCTCACTCTCAGCTGTTACCTCTGTGGCCATTTCGGGTGCAACTATCAATTCTTCACTCACCACATGGATTTCTCTAATTCCTTCTTCATCAGACATCACATTATCATGGTTAGTGATTAGAGGTATCCCCACAGTCTCATTCCCTCCATTGTTAGCATTCTCAGCTGCCATTCTCAAATACTGCCATAAAACAAAGGTTAATTAAGAAAATTAACGTATCACATAATATCCATATATTATGACCAACCAACAATTAAGCTTAGGTAGGACACACTAGCAAAGGATTTACTCATCTCTCCCCTCCTAGTTATATTTTCCGATCTCCGCCAGAGACCATATCCCTAAGCTCTGATACCAACTGTGACATTGGACACCATCATGTGTCAGCACCTCACAAGGGTACCTATCAGCTTGCCACCGCACAACGGCGTCCCCTACGGAGAGTTTGGCTTCGGTGCATTCCCTATCAACAGGATGTCACCAGCGAGAGGCTCGGGGCTCTTTACTTATAGCTCTGATACCAACTGTGACAACCCCAAAATAGGTTCATTTCACCCAACCTATTCTGAGTCGCCAAATACATGGTATAGAAAACAACTACAACTTTATTACAATAATTGTCGTACAAAATACAACAACACATATGCTGTGAGTTTGGATACAAATATATACCAAATGTGACTCATGTCCCAACCGTGGACAGCACCTCACAATGACACCTTATATAAAGGTATAGTCAAAAACTGTTTTAGAAATTAGAATCTTTGGAAAGTGTTCAAGGAAACCTTTGTACATGGGAGACCATGCTTCTAGGTTGTGATAGATATCATATGACCACAGAATTATCCTTGGTTGACCCAATATACCCAAAGAAAAATGAGAAGATTACAATCATTTTCTTCCCAATGGTGAGTCTTCTCTTGACTTATCATTATCTCCACTGTCTCTAATTGAGAATTATACTTCAAACAAACACCAAGATTATATAGGTAGTGCTCGTAAATATACTCAGCAAGTGGATGAGCACAATCTTGTCTTATGATGACACGAGATTGTATATCATTAGACATCTTGTATGATAGTGGCAAAAAACACCCTTCCAACGTTGGGTTCGCTTCACCCTAGATGATTTACCAAATATAACTACTAAATGATGATCACCGTTCTATTCCCCTGTTACCCACGCTCGACCCAGCTACACTCTTATTACCTGAAAGGAATTGTGAAACAGAAGGGTGAGCACAACTAGCCCAGTAAAGAATATCATAACTAAAGATAAATAAGTTACCAATAGCCTTCAACAGAATTAAAACAGAGATTTAGAACATATGGTAGATGATAAAAATTTCAACCATAGTTGCAGCGGAACGAGCAATCCATTAGAAGAGTCAAATAGACTATAAAGTCTATTATCTTCTCCATGTTAAAAATCTACCAACAATGTTTTATCCCTGTAACATCAATCAAAAATTCTAGTCCACAATCATATGAATAACTCATAATCATAGTTGTAGTTCTACATTCCTATCCTCATCCAGGACGAAGATAATTTTTATCACCTATCTTTACCTGAAACATTAAAGATCATGGTTACACCAAATCACATTTTCTGTTCATAATCATACTAATAACTTCATCTTTGCACTACGGCCAAAGATATTCATTTGTATCACCAGTTGGTCATGTTCATCTCAACACCTGTTCATCTCAACACTACTGGCCAAAGATATTCAACAACATGTCATCTTTACACTACGGGCCAAAGATATTCATCAACAATTCATCTTTGCACTACTGACCAAAGATATTCATCAACAATTCATCTTTGCAATACTGGCCAAAGATATTCAACCACAGGTCATCTTTGCACTACAGGCCAAAGATATTCAACAACAGTTCATATTTGCACTACAGGGCAAATATATTCATCAACAGTTCATATTTGCATTATAGGCCAGATATATTAATATCTCAAAGAAATATATAATCATTTCAGAATTTATATAAACAATAATTATAACCATGTTGATCAATTCACCTTTGCACTTAAGCTAAAGATATTCAATTATAAATTCAATGGTCATGATCATACCAGTCAACAATTTAACTTTGCACTACTGCCCAAAGAAAACCCATAGTCATGATCATACCAAAAATCTATCCATCTTTACACTCAAGTCAAAGAGAAATATCATCATTAGGGTTATAAAAATATTATATATGATAATAAAATCAATATAATCAACATATAGATTTAATCTCAAGAGTAATATTCGTAAATCAACTATAATTTGGTTAGAAAAAGAAACCAATTTTGTCGTAAATAGTAGCTCGTGAATAGTAACTCATGAATAGTAACTCGTGAATAGTAATTCATGAATAGTAAATCTGACACAAAAAGTTAGAAATTCCACAATAAAATACATATCAATATTTCGGTATAATGATATTGAAAGAATAATATTTCTTAAGCTTATAAACAATTTATTTTAATTGTTTACACTTTACTAAATAATGCATTTAATCATCCTAAAATGCCAAACTCATAAGATTTCATTACCAATAACCAAAACCCTAATCAAAAATCTGCATATACCTCATATAGGATTCTCAAGCCATAATATCCTATTTTCCAATTTTCTTACTTCACATAACATATTTAATTCATTTACTCATTACTAGTCCATTTTTATGAAAAATATCAAATCAATTTCAAAAATATTTCTTTTCTGGAATTTAGTAGAATATAGTCCCATATTGAACATATATTTTTCTTAGAATTTTTAAAACTCATTCACTATTTTTCATATGGCCAAAATAGCCTAATATTTAGACATTTATCATAAATTGTAATTTTATCCAAAAATTCCGAAATTCACAGAGTACACTGATATTATATAGATATACTTCCAATAAAAATTTCATCAATTTTGAAGTTAACCACAAGGAGTTATAAGCGGTTACTTTTAAAATAGTATTTTTCCGTAAAATTCATAACTCTTAATTTATACATCCAAAAATCACCATTTTTGGACACAGTCAATAAAACTCATCAAAATATCATTTCAAATTTTTTTAGAATTTTTTGAAGGTCAGAAAAATTACGAAACTGAAAAACATAACAACCCTTAAAATCCCTTACCTCAAAAGAGCAGTACTTCTGACTTGAATATCGGATATAACGCTGAGCAACACTCAAGATATCTAAATACTCACAAAAATATGTTTAATAATATAGAGAGAAAGAAAACTTGTTTCTGGTGTGATTTTCAATTCTAACATAAGCACCTATTTATAGGAAAATGCTAGAACGCCAAAGGAGACTAAAATAATAAAATATTATTATTTATTCTCATTCTTTCTACGCATGCTTTGAAAACCATCAGCCCCTCAATTCTGAAAATTTCAGCAGCCCACATGTTATTGACACCAACCAAAGTGGGTCCCACCCATAAATTTAATAAAAATCATTTTATTTTTCGAAACTTCAATAATTCATAGAAAATAGCCCTTTTATCAGAAAAAAGTTTTATAGGAAATTCAATTCTCTACAACTTTGCAGAAAAAAGTTTTTCCAAATTCCAAATAGAAATTAACCGAAATCCATAAACGGACAATTTTACAGGTTATAATCAAATTTCAGTTAAGAAATGGGGTTCACCGACACACAAAACATGTGTTAATCATTTAATACAACAAAAATACTCTTCGTCCTCATATACTCATATATCCCACATTCATTGTAAGACTATCATCATTATTATATTATTAAATATAATAATAAATTATTTTATCAGAAAAGATAAAATATCATTTTTCAACAATTGTCACTTAAAAAATTTTCTCCATCTATATCCACATAAAATTAATATTTTTCTCATCATATAAATCAATAATTAAATATTTACAAATAGTATTAGAGAATCACAGTACAGGCAACCAGGCCGTTCCCAGGAAAGAGGGGGCTTTCCAATAAGGATTTCTCTTTACTGGCGCGCAATTAGATGACCAAACCTCTCCTTAAACAGAACTTTCTACATATTACCAATAATGCTCTCTAATAATATTATTCAAATAATATGAATTATTGATCTGATAATGGAGATACTGTGCAGTGAAAATTATTGAATCAACAATAATATAAAATATCAACGCAGCAATTATTGAACCAATAAAATAAAATATTGAACAGTAATTACTGTAACAATTATTGAGTAGTGCCTTCTTACGTAAGAATCAATAATTCAAAAATACTGTGCAATACTGTGTGCTACTGTGTAATAACGCGTATTACTGTTGTGACGCCCCTAAAACAGGTCCAATCCTTCCAACCCATTCTGAGTCGTCAAATACATGGTACAGAAAATAACTACAACTTTATTATTACAATTGTCGTGCAAAATACGACAACACATATACTATGAGTTTAAATACAAATATTGTCATCTAGACAGTATTCATACTCAATTAAGAACTCATTATACTTATTGATACACTATTTTATAAAATAGTGAGGACTACTAAAACAATTGTCTTGAACCATCATTCCACACCCCGACTAGTACTCGCTACATTCTCGCCTCCTGAGAAGAAAATGGAACAACAAGGAAAAAGATGAGCTCAACTAGCCCAGTAAAGAATATTATGACTAAGATAATATACAACAAATTATCGTTAGTCTTCAACAGGGAAAAATTTAATAGAATACAATAGACAACAAGTTTGAAATCAATAACTGCAGCGGAAACAGCAAACCATTAGAAGAGTCAAGTAGAGAATGAGTTCTACTATCTTCTAAGATTTAAAAGTCCATCATCAATATTTTATCCCTGTAACAACAATCAATAACCATCTTTAATCAAATATTCATCTTTGCACTACAGGCCAAAGATATTCATTTGTATCACCAGTCGATCATGTTCATCTCAACACATGTTCATCTTTGCACTACGGGCCAAAGATATTCATCAGAAATCATTAATCTTTGCACTACAGGCCAAAGATATTCAATAACATCATCATTTAGGACTGAGGATGATGAAAAATATTTTAGAGAAAACGAATCCAATGAAACAAAAGAACAAATACTAGGGATTCGTATTACAGTTTATCCATGTCCAAAAATACCTTATAAATAATCATAGTGGAGTAAAATTCAAGAATGATCAAAACATGGATACAATCAAAGCTAGTATCCATAATAGATATTTTGGACAAAAAGAAGAAAATTTCATTTTTCGGTGAATAGTAACTCGTGAATAGTAACTCGTGAATAGTAACCCCGACATGAAAAGTTCCAAATTTGATAAAAATTCAGATCAATACTTCGGCATAATGATATTGAAGAAAATAATATCATTTAAGAAGAAATAACATCCCTTACCTCAGCAAAAACAGTACTTCTAGTTGAAACACCGGATATAGGCTATGACTTGAACTTGCACCGTATAGCAATACTCAAAGTATTAGAATACTCACAAGAATACGCTCACTAATATAGAGAGAGAAATAGAGAGAAACTTGTGTTTCTGGTGTGATTTTCAATTCTAACCTAAGCACCCTATTTATAGGAAAATACTTAGAACACCAAAGCAGAAAATTGAATATAATAATATTATTTATAAACAAAATTCCTAAGCACACCACCAGCTGATTTCAACCATTTAACACATGCCCCTCAATTGAAAAAAACGTTTTTCTTAAAAATAATAATTAAAACTTTCAAAAATCAATTATTTCGAACTTTAGAACTTCAATAATTCATAATAAATAGCCCTTTTATCAGAAAATTTGAATCTCGCGAGTTTTTATAGAAAATTTAATTCTCTACAACTTTGCAAAAGAAAGTTTTTCCAAATTCAAACAAAAATTGACCGAACTCCACAAACGGGCGATTTTACAGTCAATAATAAATTTTCGGTCAAGAATTGTGTCCACCAACACACAAAACATGTGTTAATCATTTAATACCACAAAAATACTCTTCCTCCTCATATACTCATATATCCCACATTCATTGTAAAAATATCACCATTAATATATTATTAAAATAATATATTTAAATGAATTATTTTATCAGAAAAAGATAAAATATTAATTTTCAACAATTGTGACATTAAAAATTTTCTCCATCTATATCCACATAAAATTAATATTTTTCTCATCATATAAATCAATAATTAATTATACATAAATAATATTACAGAATCACAGTACTGGCAACCAGGCCGTTCCCAGGAAAGAGGGGGCTTTCTAATAAGGATTTCTCCTTACCGGCGCGTAATTAGATGACCAAACCTCTCCTTAGACAGAACTTTCTAAACATTGCCAATAATATTATCTAATAATATTATTCAGATAATATGAATTATTGCTCCGATAATGGAAAATACTGTGTAGTGACAATTATAAAATATCAACGTAGCAATTATTTAATCAATAAAATATTGAACAGTAATTACTGTAACAATTATTGAGTAGTGCTTTTTTACGTAAGAATCAATAATTGGTGCAATACCGTGTGCTACTATGCAACAATACGTATTACCGTGTTTTAACCACCGGGTATTCCAACAGTATTAACGGTAACAACTACGCCGTTATTTATAAACAACTTATTTTTGTCGTTTTCTTCATCCAATCACTTTCTGTTATGGGACCCACACAAGGCTGCGCCGTCGTACGAATATTCCCCGACAACAAGAATATTCCACGACCAAACAAATATTCCCCGACAACAATTAATATTTTAGGACCACTTGCTTATTTGAAATATTTGCGCCTTTTACCCATAACTAACCACATTAATCAAATCAACCCTTACTATTTTAAAATAATAAATAGAGGAATTTAAATTTCATTTATTAATAATTTGGGGTCTTACAACCTCCCCTCCTTATGAAATTTCGTCCTCGAAATTGACATACGTACCTGGTGTTTCGAAAAGATGAGGATACCTCGCTTTTATTTCCGTTTCCAACACCCAGGTCATTTCCTCAATAGCATGGTTTCTCCACAAAACTTTGACTTGTGGTATGACCTTCGTGCGTAGGACATGCTCTTTCCTATCCAAGATCTTAACAGGTACCTCCTCGTACGTTAAATCTTCAGCTATCTCGTCTGGTTCTAACTCACTAATGTGGTTCGGGTCTTTCACATATTTACGAAGCATAGCTATGTGAAAAACATTATGAACACGAGACATGCTTGGAGGTAACGCGAGTCTATAGGTCACATTTCCTACTCGGTCAAGAATCTGAAATGGACCAATAAATCGTGGATTGAGCTTTCCTCTCTTCCCAAATCTTGTAACTCCTTTCCATAGAGCTACACGTAATAATACATGATCCCCAATATCAAATTTCACGTCCTTTCGATGAAGATCCACATAACTCTTTTGTCGATCCTGTGCCGTTTGTATACGTTGTCGAATCGTTTGGATCTTCTCTGTAGTAATGCGTACCAACTCTGGTCCGAACAATGTTACTTCACCCACCTCGTCCCAGCATACTGGAGAACGACATTTTCTTCCATACAATGCCTCGAATGGAGCCACGCCTATGCTCGCCTGATAACTGTTGTTGTAGGAGAATTCTACCAATGGTAGGTACTTATCCCAACTCCCTTTGAGATCTAGGACACAAAGTCTTAATAGATCTTCAATAGTTTGAATAGTCCTCTCTGATTGTCCGTCCGTTTGAGGATGGTAAGCTGAACTAAATCGTAAATCCGTGCCTATAGGTTTTTGCAAGCTAACCCAAAATCTTGAAGTGAATCTTGGGTCACGATCCGAAACTATGGATACTGACATGCCATGCAACCTTACAATCTCATTCACGTACATACTAGCAAGACGTTCAAGGGAATAAGTCTCCCGTATCGGCAAGAAATGAGCAGACTTGGTTAATCTATCAACTATAACCCAAATAACATTTATGCCTTGAGAAACCGTGGGAAGACCCGTAACGAAATCTATGGTAATGTGTTCCCACTTCTATTTTGGAATCTCAAGTGGTTGCAATGGACCCTTTGGTACTTGATGCTCTGCCTTTACACGTTGACAAGTTAAACACCTCGAGATAAACTTTGCAATCTCTCTCTTCATATTGTTCCACCAAAATGTATGTCGAAGATCACGATACATTTTAGTACTACCAGGATGGATTGCAAATGGTGTATTGTGTGCCTCCATCATGATCTTGTACTTCAAATCAGAATCGTTAGGAACACAATATCTGGAGTGGACTCGAAGTATTCCTTCTTCATCGATTCTTGCTTCTGGAATAACACCTTCTTGTACTTTCTTCTTCATACGCATCAGCTCCCGGTCTGTCGCTTAAGCAACTTTAACTTTATCGATTAAAGTTGGTTCTACGCGTATACTTGACATTATCTCACTCGTTCCTGCATATAATCTTCTACTCAATGCGTCAGCTACCGCGTTCGCTTTTTCAGGATTGCATTGGATGGTGTGATCGAAATCTTTCAACAGCTCGAGCCAACGTCGGTGTCGCATGTTGAATTCTTTTTGAGTGAAGAAATATTTGAGGCTTTTATGGCCTGAATATATCTCCACTTTCTCCCCATATAGATAGTGCCTCCAGATCTTTAGCGCGAAAACGACTGCTGCCAACTCTAGATCATGAGTAGGATAATTCTTCTCATATTCTTTAAGTTGTCGCGAGGCATAGGCTATGACTTTCCCACGTTACATGAGAACACATCCTAACCCTTTGCCTGAAGCATCGCTGTAGATAACAAATCCATCTGAACTAGATGGTATTGTCAGAACAGGTGCCGAAATGAGTCTCCTCTTAAGCTCTTGGAAACTCTTCTCGCATTCTTCGTTCCGTACGAATTTGATATCCTTCTTGAGTCAGCTGAGTTAATGGAGTAGCGATTCGAGAAAATCCTTTTACGAATCTCCGATAATAACCAGAAAGCTACGTATTTCGATTACTAACTTAGGTTGCTCTCAACTGTGACTCATATCCCAATCTTGGATATCACGTCACAATGGCACCTATCAGTTACTACCATACGAATATGGCATCCCCTATGGAGAGTTTGGCTTCAGTGCATTCCACAAAGGAAGTCACCAGATAGATGCTCGGGTACAAACTTCTACAGTTAGGTTTTTAACTCCTGAAGTTCAATAGGAGCCATTCAATATGAGATTTTAGAAATGGGTTTTGTACCGGGTTCAAAGTCGATACAAAATTCAATATCACGCTTTGGGAGTAAGCCAAGAAATTCTTCAGGAAATACGTCAGGGATTTACTAACAATAGAAATATCATTCAAATCTGACGTATTTTTGTTCAAGTCCATAACATAGCTAAGAAAGCTTGACATCCGTTTTTCAATAAACGAATGACTTTACGGATTGATATGAAAGAGTTTGACTTCAATAGTTTGGTTGCTTGAATTTGAATAACAGGTTGCTTAGGAATATGAAAACTAACAACCTTACGAAAGCAATCAATTTTGGCATGATGAGTAGTTAACCAATCAATTCCTAAAATCACATCAAAAGCAAGTATCTTTAAAGAGATAAGATCAACAGGTAATGTGATGGTGCCAACTTGGATCAAATAAGATTTATAAACAGTGGATGTAACGAAAGTTTCTCCTAACGGAGTTTCAACAGATAAGTCAAAGTCTAATTTTCTCCGGAGTCAATTTTAAATGTTGAACGCAAGCAAGAGAGATAAAAGAATGGGTAGAACCGGTATCTAATAAGTTATAAACTTCGCAAGAATTTATAATTAACTAACCCGTGCTAACTTCGTTCGGGTTTCTCGTATTCTGACCAGTCACGAAAAACGCTCTTCCAAGAACCGTAGACTTTAACTTTTCTGGGACAGCCTTTTGAGTCACCGTCCCCGCTGAACTTGGTTTCGCTATCATACAATCTCGAGCGATATGTCCTTCCTTTCCACAGTTATAACATACCTTAAACTGTTGTGGACAGTTTGGGCTGATATGTCTTTCTTTTCCGCACTTATAGCATATGACCAGTGGTCGTTCTCCTCCCTTGGAACCAGTTGCTGCTGGTGCTGACGTCTTCGTATTATCATTGTTGAATCTCCTCTTTTTAAAATCTCCTCCCGACTCGCTTCTTCTATTCTCATGGCCATGATTACCACCAGAGTGGTTGCCGCTCTTGTCCGTATTCTTCTTTCTCTGCTGGTTATCATTGTTCTGATGACTGCTGTCACCGGTATGATCCTGGTTGTGGTCCCTCGATTGACCGTACTCGTTATCTCGCTCTAATAATTGAGCCATGTTGACAATATCTGAATAGAGAGAAAATTTATGAGAAATGAGATATTGACGTATGCCGGGTTTCAAACCTCTCAGAAACATCCGCGTCATACGTTCCTCATTCTCTACCAAATGAGGTGCAAACCTGGACAACTCTGCAAATTTCGCCTCGTACTGGGACACCGTCATGTTATTCTGCTCCAGTCTAATAAACTCTACCTCCTTCATAAGACGAATACATTCAGGAAAGTACTTGTCATTGAATAGTCTCATTTACTCCACTGTTAACATTCTCAGTCGACATTCTCAAATACTGCCATAAAATAAGGGTTAATTTAACAAATTAACAAATCACATAATACCCCGATATTATGACCGACCAACAAATAAGCTTAGGTAGGACACACTAGCGAAGGATTTACTCGTCTCTCCCCTCCTAGTTCTATTCCCCGATCTCCGCCAGAGATCATATCCCTAAGCTCTGATACCAACTGTGACGCCCCCAAAATAGGTCCAATCCATCCAACCCATTCTGAGTCGCCAAATACATGGTACAGAAAATAACTACAACTTTATTATTACAATTGTCGTGCAAAATACGACAACACATATACTATGAGTTTAAATACAAATATTGTCATCTAGACAGTATTCATACTCAACTAAGAACTCATTATACTTATTGATACACTATTTTATAAAATAGTGAGGACTACTAAAACAACTGTCTTGAACCATCATTCCACACCCCGACTAGTACTCGCTACATTCTCGCCTCCTGAGAAGAAAATGGAACAACAAGGAAAAGGATGAGCTCAACTAGCCCAGTAAAGAATATTATGACTAAGATAATATACAACAAATTATCGTTAGTCTTCAACAGGGAAAAATTTAATAGAATACAATAGACAACAAGTTTTAAATCAATAACTGCAGCGGAAACAACAAACCATTAGAAGAGTCAAGTAGAGAATGAGTTATACTATCTTCTAAGATTTAAAAGTCCATCATCAATATTTTATCCCTGTAACAACAATCAATAACCATCTTTAATCAAATATTCATCTTTGCACTACAGGCCAAAGATATTCATTTGTATCACCAGTCGATCATGTTCATCTCAACATATGTTCATCTTTGCACTACGGGCCAAAGATATTCATCAGAAATCATTAATCTTTGCACTACAGGCCAAAGATATTCAATAACATCATCATTTAGGACTGAGGATGATGAAAAATATTTTAGAGAAAACGAATCCAATGAAACAAAAGAACAAATACTAGGGATTCGTATTACAGTTTATCCATGTCTAAAAATACCTTATAAATAATCATAGTGGAGTAAAATTCAAGAATGATCAAAACATGGATACAATCAAAGCTAGTATCCATAATAGATATTTTGGACAAAAAGAAGAAAATTTCATTTTTCGGTGAATAGTAACTCGTGAATAGTAACTCGTGAATAGTAACTCATGAATAGTAACTCGTGAATAGTAACTCATGAATAGTAACCCCGACATGAAAAGTTCCAAATTTGATAAAAATTCAGATCAATACTTCGGCATAATGATATTGAAGAAAATAATATCATTTAAGAAGAAATAACATCCCTTACCTCAGCAAAAACAGTACTTCTAGTTGAAACACCGGATATAGGCTATGACTTGAACTTGCACCGTATAGCAATACTCAAAGTATTAGAATACTCACAAGAATACGCTCACTAATATAGAGAGAGAAATAGAGAGAAACTTGTGTTTCTAGTGTGATTTTCAATTCTAACCTAAGCACCCTATTTATAGGAAAATACTTAGAACACCAAAGCAGAAAATTGAATATAATAATATTATTTATAAACAAAATTCCTAAGCACACCATCAGCTGATTTCAACCATTTAACACATGCCCCTCAATTGAAAAAAACGTTTTTCTTAAAAATAATAATTAAAACTTTCAAAAATCAATTATTTCAGAACTTTAGAACTTCAATAATTCATAATAAATAGCCCTTTTATCAGAAAATTTGAATCTTGCGAGTTTTTATAGGAAATTCAATTCTCTACAACTTTGCAGAAGAAAGTTTTTCCAAATTCCAAACAGAAATTGACCGAAATCCACAAACGGGCAATTTTACAGTCAATAATAAATTTTCAGTCAAGAATTGTGTCCACCAACACACAAAACATGTGTTAATCATTTAATATCACAAAAATACTCTTCCTCCTCATATACTCATATATCCCACATTCATTGTAAAAATATCACCATTAATATATTATTAAAATAATATATTTAAATGAATTATTTTATCAGAAAAAGATAAAATATTAATTTTTAACAATTGTCACATTAAAAATTTTCTCCATCTATATCCACATAAAATTAATATTTTTCTCATCATATAAATCAATAATTAATTATACATAAATAATATTATAGAATCACAGTACTGGCAACCAGGCCGTTCCCAGGAAAGAGGGGGCTTTCCAATAAGGATTTCTCCTTACCGGCGCGCAATTAGATGACCAAACCTCTCCTTAGATAGAACTTTCTAGACATTGCCAATAATATTATCTAATAATATTATTCAGATAATATGAATTATTGCTCCGATAATGGAAAATACTGTGTAGTGACAATTATAAAATATCAACGTAGCAATTATTTAATCAATAAAATATTAAACAGTAATTACTGTAACCATTATTGAGTAGTGCCTTCTTACGTAAGAATCAATAATTGGTGCAATACCGTGTGCTACTATGCAACAATGCGTATTACCGTGTTTTAACCACCGGGTATTCCAACAGTATTAACGGTAACAACTACGCCGTTATTTATAAACAACTTGTTTTTGTCGTTTTCTTCATCCAATCGCTTTCTGTTATGGGGCCCACACAAGGCTGCGCCGTCGTACGAATATTCCCCGACAACAAGAATATTCCACGACCAAACAAATATTTCCCGACAACAATTAATATTTTAGGACCACTTGCTTATTTGAAATATTTGCGCCTTTTACCCATAACTAACCACATTAATCAAATCAACCCTTACTATTTTAAAATAATAAATAGAGAAATTTAAATTTCATTTATTAATAATTTGGGGTCTTACAACTGTATTTTAACCACCGAGTATTCCAACAGTGTTAACGGTAACAACTACGCCGTTAACTATAAAAACTCAATTTTTTGTCGTTATTTTCATCCGACAGTTATTCTGTTATGGAGCCCACAAATGTTGCGCCGTCGTATGGATATTCCCAAACAGAAAGAATATTTCACGATCAACGAATATTCCCCGACAACAATGATTATTTTATAGCCACTTGTTTATTTTGAAAAAATTTCACATTTCACCCATAACTTTAACTTTTTATCAATTTAACCATTTACTGAATTGTAATTATAAGAAAAATTAAATACTTTTATTTCATAAAATTCGGGGTCTTACATAATTCCCCTACTAAGAGGGTTGTTCTTCTCAGTTATAAGAGTCCGTACCTAGGTAATTTAGTTTGGGTAGCTTTTGATCAAATATCAATAATCTAGTCGAATCAATGGCTTAGACAGTTTCTTTCACAATATATATATGAACAATTATTGTTCGGGTCAATGTTTGAATTTTCCTTACGAAGTATTATTTCTTCAAAGTTCTACTTGTACGATCAATAATAGCACAAGTTCAAGTAATACTCAATAAAGAGTAAGGTTCGAGTACTTTCCTCAAGCGTAGTTTACCAAAATATCGCTTATCAATACCCTTTCGAATCCTGACATAATATAATACGCGTATAGGAAATTTATTAGTTACATAGGCTCATACATGATATGTAAGTTTAAATGCATACATAAACTTCTAACTTAGTTGTATACTCTTCACATACTTCATTCCACACCTTGCATATATATAACACAAGATAAGATTATAAGTCCCTATGAAGTCAAATAACATAGTCTCTAATCGTTGTTTTATGGTTTGTAAATACTTTTTGGACTTATCATTTGAAAGTCTATAATCATTCCATTAAACATTTAATTCAATCATTTAACATGCTTCTTAACATATTAGATATGTACTGGTCATATAATGCATGCTAGAGCAACACTTCAAGCATGCAAACATCTTCAAACTATTTACAGAAACTATTCCTACTGCAAACTGGTGCGGCCGCACTTGGTTTGTAATAAGGAGTGGCGCGGCCACGCTGCTCCTGATGCAAACCAAGACATGGTTGCTTCTGTAGAAGGTCAGTGAACATCTGTCTTATATATATATATATATATATATATATATATATATATATATGAATAATCATGCATAACACACATGTTATTATGTGAATAACTAGGCCTGACCCTACCTCAAAACATTAACATAGGTCATTCAAGACTTGTCATATTCCCCTTTTTACATGCACATGTCTAGTTAGGCATTCATGTTAATCACAATTATATGCATGATACACCTAATCGTGATATCTCATATACACAAGTTAAACCACATAAGCATGCTCACAAATCTTAACTCAATGTACATAGTTTATCAAGTTTATATTCGAAACTTTAAGTCTCCTTAGTATAACTTATTTTAAGCATGCAAGATAAGTTCACATAGACTAAATCATGCATTCATAATCACTTGTGTACCTACTCAAGTCATTTATATGGGCTAGAAAGATTATAACTTAAAAGCACAATGTTTATCATGATTTGTTTTTCAATACATCAAGATTTCCTTTAGAAAGTCCTTTAAAGTCAAGCTATCAAAGCTTATCATTCATGAAGCAAACATATGCCTCATGTTAGACTTCTTTACATATATATCTAAGTTATTTACACATGTTCACAAGGTCAGAATGTATGTCACTCCATGTATACAATTCCTACTTTTCTAAGTCTTTGAATTTTCTTTGAATGTTCGTACTAAAACAACTAACATGGCTTACTATATACATAGCAACCTCATTCCATATTTTAGGGTCATCTATATGCATATTCAAACCAAGGTAGCATGTTCATCATATCATTGGATCACTAACAGCAGTATCTGAGAAAGACACCCTGCACGGCAGCGCGGTTATTAAGCTATAGAAGTGGTGCGGCCGCGCCACTTCATTTAGAAACAAAAATAAATGGCTCTGTTTTAGCAGAGCCTGAGCATATACATAACCCATTCTAAAACCAGACCAACCGTAATACTTCAAAGCATTTATACCAACTTAGACAACACAATGACATGCTAATTCATACAAGTTTGTGAGAGATTTCATGTAATTGCTAAGAATTTGACAAAACTTAACTAAGAACAAAAACATAAATTATACCTCCTTGAAGCTTGAATTGAATTCCCTCACTCCTTTGATAATACTCCCTAATAGCTCAGCAACTCACACTCTCTAATGCACTTCTCAGATAATTTTAAGCAAAAGAAAATGTGAAGGAAAGGGTTCTATATAAAGGGAATGGATTGCCCAATTCATGGCATTGCACTATGGTTTGATTCAAAGGAAATTGAGAAGAAATGTTGGTTATAGAAGGGTTGGCCAATTGCCCAACCCGTAGCCATCATCACCATAGATTGTAGCCTTTTGGTTTTGCTGGATTTTACGCAATGAAGGAGTAGGCCACTGTTTGAGTACTTAATATGGGACACAAACTTTAAATCCCAGCAACGTGATCATAATGCTTTAGTTTGTTTCTTTTAATTCCCAAAATATAATTTTAATGTGTTAATGCTACTACACAATGGAAAGTAAGGGATTATTTATGTACTCACATCATATAATCCATCTACATTAGTCCACTATAATTAATATTTGTAGCAGGTATAGACTCCATTTTAATTGACCACTATTATTTCAATATCTTTTTAAAACTTTATTATTCCAGTTAGACTCACTTATTAGAATAATTTATAATTTTTTTATATAGTACATCTTTAATGTTCCCACACATACTTATTTTCACATAAACAATTATTTATGTAACTTATAATTCCCTACACTTTATTATATAGTTTATATATATTACATACCTTTATTAATATGTCACACCACATTTTCTTTTTAATGAAAGAACTGTATAATATCACGTCTTACACACCTCAATTAAATGAATAATATAATTCTAGTCATACAATTTACTTTACTCACAATAACAATTAATAATCACATATCATTAATTAATCACCATTAACAATTAATTAATATTCTACAATAACAATTAACGATTAATATTAATTAATTGTTCACTTGATAATTCCTTCGTCGATTAATATCATCATTAATAGTTTCCATCATTGTGCCACACAAGGCTTTCAACGAGTTCATCGAAACTCCATACATTTCTAATTATTCAATTATTTAATATAATTGAGTTAACTCATCTCATAACACAAAACCATTTATATTCAAATAAATATTTATTTCCATTAATATATTTATTTATTTGTCTATGGAAATTCTCGGGTATAAATGTAACAATACATGATCGCCAACATTGAATTCCACGTCCCTTCGATGAAGATCAACATAACTCTTTTGTCGATCTTGTGAGGTTTGTATACGTTGTCGGATCATTTAAATCTTTTCCGTAGTCATACATACCAATTCTGGTCCCAACAACATTGCTTCACCCACCTCATCCCAGCATACTAGAGAACGACACTTTCGTCTATATAATGCCTCGAATGGAGCCATGCATATACATGCTTGATAACTGTTGTTGTAGGAGAATTCCAATAATGGCAAGAACTTGTCTCAGCTTCCTTTGAAGTCTAGGACACGTCTTAATAGATCTTCAAGAGTTTGAATAGTCTTCTCCAATGCAAAACTAAATCTTAAATTCGTGCCCATAACTTTTTGTAAACTAACCCAAAATAGTGAAGTGAATCTTGGGTCTCGATCAGAAACTATGGATACTAGCATACCATGCAGTCTTACAATCTCATTTATGTATATACGAGCAAGACGTTCAAGTGAATAAGTTTCACGTATAGGTAAGAAATGAGTAGATTTGGTTAATCTATTGACAATGACCCAAATTGCATCTATGCCTTGAGAAACCTTGGAAAGACCAGTAATGAAATCCATGTTAATGTGCTCCCACTTCCATTTTAGAATTTCAAGTGGTTGCAATGGACCTTTTGGCACTTGATGCTCCACCTTGACACGTTGACAAGTTAAACGTACACCTTGAGATAAACTCTGCTATCTCTCTCTTCATATTGTTTTACCAAAATGTATGTCGAAGATCATGATACATTTTGGTACTGCCAGGATGGATTGCAAATGGTGTGTTGTGTGCCTCCATCATGATTTTATACTTCAAATCAGAGTTGTTAGGAACACAAAGTTTAGAATTGACTCAAAGTATTCCTTCTTCGCCGATTCTTGCTTCTGGAATAGTACTTTTCTTCACTTTCTTCTTCATACGCATCAGCTCCAGGTCTGTAACTTGATCAGCTTTAACTTTATCGATTAAAGTCAGTTCTACTCGTATATTTGACATCATCACGTAGGTCTTGAAAGTTTTTAATTCTATCTCTATCCTTTGTAAGTCATACAAAATGGGCCTTTGTGTTGATAATATCTCACTCGTACCCTCATATGATCTTCTACTCAGCACGTCAGCTACCGCGTTCACTTTTCCAAGATGGTATTGAATGGTATGATCATAATCTTTCAACAGCTCAAGCCAATGTCATTGCCGCATGTTGAGTTCCTTTTGGGTGAAGAAATATTTGAGGCTTTTATGATATGTATAGATCTCCACTTTCTCCCCATACATGTAATGTCTCCAGATCTTTAGCGTAAAAATGACTGTTGTCAACTCTAGATCATGAGTAGGATAATTCCTCTCATATTCTTTAAGTTATCGTGAGGCATAGGCTATGACTTTCTCATGTTGCATGAGAACACATCCTAAACCTCTGCTTGCAGCATTGTTGTATATGACAAATCCCTCCGAACCTAATGGTATTATCAGAACAGATGTTGAAATGAGTCTCCTTTTGAGTTCTTGAAAACTCTTCTCATATTCCTCGCTCCAATCAAATTTTGTATCTTTTCGAGTCTGCTGAGTTAACGGAGTGGCGATTCGAGAAAATTCTTCCACGAATCACTGATAATAACCAGCTAATCCCAGAAAACTACGTACTTCGGTTACTGACTTAGGTTGCTCCCAGCTTTGAATTGCTTCATTCTTCGTTGGGTCAACAGATATTATGTGATTTGATATCACATCCCCAAGGAATGCTACTTCTTCAAGTCAGAACTCGCATTTCATCAACTTGGCATAAAACTTGTTTTCACGAAGCTTTTGGAGTATCAGCCTCAAGTGTTGCTCATGATCTTCATGACTTTTGGAGTAAATAAAGATGTCATCAATAAAGACAACCACAAAATGATCCAAATATTCCTTAAATACTCGGTTCATCATATCCATGAAGGTAGCAGGAGCATTATTCAATCCAAAAGACATGACTAGGAATTCATAATGACCGTACCAAGTTCTGAAAGCAGTCTTTGGAATGTCATCAGTTTTAATCTTTAAATAATGATATTTGGAACGAAGATCGATCTTTGAAAAGAATTGGTACAGCAACTGGTCAACATGTCATCAATGCGAGCCAACGGGTACCTATTTTTGACGGTGACATGATTCAACTCCCGATAGTCAATGCAAAGTCGCATACTCCCATCTTTCATCTTTACGAATAGAACATGAGCACCCCAAGGAGACGTACTTGGACGAATAAAATCGATGTCTAAAAATTCCTGCAGTTGGATTTTTAACTCTTGAATTTCAATAGGAGCCATTCGATATGGAGTTTTGGAAATGGGTTTTGTACCGGGTTCAAGGTCAATACAAAACTCGATTTCACACTCTAGGGGTAGACCAGGAAGTTCTTCAGGAAATACGTCGGGAAATTTATTAACAATAGAAATATCATTCAAATCTAACGTATTTTTGTTTAAATTCATGACATGAGCTAAGAAAGCTTGACATCCGTTTTTTAATAAACGAATAACTTTATGGGTTGATATGATAGTGATTGACTTTAGTGGTTTGGTTGCTTGAATTCTCACAATAGGTTGGTTAGGAATATGAAAGCTAACAACCTTACGAAAACAATCAATTTTAGCATGATGAGTAATTAGCCAATCAATCCCTAAAATCACATCAAATACAAGTATTTTCAAAGAGATGAGATCAACTAGTAATGTGAGGGCACCGATTTGAATCAAACAAGATTTATAAACAGTGGATGTAATGAAGGTTTCTCCTAATGGAGTTTCAACAGATAAGTCAAAGTTAAATTTCTCTAGAGTCAATTTTAAACGTTGAGCGCATGTATGGGAAATAAAAGAATGGGTAGAACCGGTATCAAATAAGGTATAGACTTCACAAGAGTTTATGATTAGCTTACCCGTGATAACTTCGTTCGGGTTTCTCACTTTTTGGGAGGTCACGACAAACGCTCTCCCTTGAACTACCGACTTTGACTTGTTTGGGACAGCCTTTAGTGTCACCATCCCAACTAAACTTGACTTCACTACACGACAAAATCGAGTTGGTGACCTTCTCTTCTACAATTGAAACACGCTTTGGGTTGCTGCGTGTAGTTTGGAATGATGTGTCCCTCCTCTCCGCATCTGTAGCATACGACCGGTGGTCGTTCTCCTTCCTTGAAAATGGGTGTTGGTGCTGCTGTCTTTCCATCATTATTGAACCTTCTCTTTTTGAAATTTCCACTTCTATTATCTTGGCTAGGATTACCACCGAAGTGGTTACCATTTTTGCCATGATGATTTCCTCCACATTTGCTATCACCGCTTCGATGGCTGTTGCCACTGGTATGACTATTATCGTTTTGTCGGCTGCTATCTTTTGGTGGGGTTAACTCATTATTGCGCTCCAGTAACTGAGCCCTATTCACAACATCTGAATACAAACACATTTTGTGAGAAATGAGGTTTTAACGAATTTCGGGTTTCAAACCTCGAAGAAACATTCGCATCATACGCTCCTCATTATCTACCAAATGAGATACAAACTGGGATAACTCCTCAAACTTAGCTTCATATTGCGATACAGTCATATTATTTTGTTCCAACTTGATAAATTCTACCTCCTACATGTGACAAATACTCTCTAGAAAGTACTTGTCGTTGAAAAATTCTTGGAATTTCTCCCAAGACATCTTCAGTGCAGAAAGATGAGTACATTTCACGGATTCCCACCAGTAATCTGCCTCTCCTCGCAACATGAAGATGACAAAGGGAATCTTTTGCTCCTCGGAGCATCCCAAGACACTAAATATCTTGTTGATCTACTTAATCCACATCTCTACCTTAAATGGCTTTGGCTTTCCCAAAAATTACGGTGGTCCCAGCTCCTTGAATTGCTTAACGGTGACTAGCCGTGAGTTGCCATTGATTCCACCTGTATTTTGAACAGGAATCTCTCTCGTTTGGTGTTGCATGAATTGCAGAAAGCTCCTAAACATCCCATCGTTCATCATTTGGTCGGTGTTGTTGTTTGCATGAGGATTATTGTCTTCCTACATTATCCTAGTTATTGATTGGTGGTGACTCAACGGTCTCATGTGCTCCATTGCTTATCTCAAAATTTCAAGATGCCATTTTTAAACATTGCCACAAAAAACAAGGGTTAATTGACATGCCGCATATTATCCCTATATTTCGACCGACCAATTAAGTAACAAATAAACTTAGGTAGGACATACTAGCGAAAGATTTACCCGTCTCTCCCCTCCTAGTTCCAGCCTCGGATCTCAGCTAGGGATCATATCCCTAAGCTCTGATACCAATTGTGACCCCTCCAAAATAGGTATACACAACCCATTCTTAGTTGCCAAATACATGGTACATAATTTAAATATAAACTTAATTTATACAACTGTCGTGCAAAATACGACAATACAATAGCTGAGTTTTAATACAAATATTGTCTCGTAGACAATATCTAAACTCAAATAAAGTCCTCATTATAATTATTTTCACACTATTTTATAGAATAGTGAGGACTACTATAACAGCCATCTTGGACCGTCACTCCATTCCCTGACTAGTCCTAGCTATATTCTCATTTCCTGAAGAGAGCAATGAAAGTAAAGGGTGAGCTCAACTAGCCCAGTAAAAAATATTATGACTAAGATAATGTAGAATAAATTGTCCTTAGCCTTTAACAATATAAAAACTGGTAGAATACAATAGGCAACAAGTTTAACTGCAGCCGAACAAGCAATCCATTAGAAGAGTCAAGTAGAACATGATGTCTACAATCTTCTATACTTTAAATGTTCATCATCAATATTTTATATCTGCAACACATCTCAATAAATAATCTATATCACCGAATTATCCATGCACTACGGGTCAAGGATATTCGTTAGTATCACATCCACGAATTATTCATGCAATACGGGTCAAGGATATTCGTTATTATCACCAGTTGTCATGTTCATGCCAACAACTGTCCATCAATGCACTACGGGCCAATGAGGACTTTCACCAAATCATTTGTATGTAACATCACAGGTCATGATTATACCGATATATAATTTCTGGTCATAATCATACCAATCAACAGTACATCTATGCACTACGGGCCAAAGATGACTTTCACAACAAAATAAGCATAATGATGATGACAATGATATAAGAAATCAATCAAGTGAGATCAAGAATAAATATTAAAGATTTATAATTCAATTTATCCAGAGTTTAAGAATGTCCAAATTGTCAACGTGATAACTACTTTGTGGAGTAAAATTTAAGAATAATATTCATGTATCAAAAATACTTTGGACAGAAAAGAAATAAATTTTTGTCCTGAATAGTACCCTGGGTGAATAGTACCCGAGTGAATAGTATCCCGTTAATAGTACTCTAGCATGAAGAGATTAAAATTTAACAAGAATGTTCAAAAAAATATTTCAGTGAAATGATACTAGATGAAGCGCAAATTTCAAGTACTAATTTCAAGGAATATAGAAGCAATACTTATCAAAATAAGTGTAGAATTAGGAATATGAAACGAAATAATATTACTTACATACTACAGAGTATGGAAGAAAATATTGTTTCTTACGAATATTGAACAAAAATAATATCACTTACCTTAAAAGGAGAGTAATTCATGACTGGTATAGTGGGGATATTCTTGAAGAAAACTTGCACTATTTGCTACACTCAAAGCTTCCTTAAACTCAAAAGAAATACGCTCAATATTATAGAAGAAGAATTCTCTTATTCTGCTGTGATTTTCATTTCTAAACTAAGCATCCTATTTATAGAAGAATGACAGGATACTATTTAAATTAGAAAATCACGGGTGAATAGACGAAGACTGACGGGCGCAGTCACGAAAAATTTTCGACGAAAATTTTGACTTTACTATGTCGCACTATACAGCACTATACAACACTATGCAGCACTATGCAACACTATACAGTACTATGAAGTATATAACAAAAATTGAGATAACTTTCTACCGACGATTTTGAAAAATGAGTAAGTGGGGGTCCATGTAATAAGCCAAATTAATAATAAATACTTCATGACAAACCCATTTATTTATCACAAATTACTTGACTAAACACATTTTTAATCTTTCAACAATTATTCATCATTAATATTATAACTTACAATATTAACAATAAGATCATTCCCAGGAAAGAGGGGGCTTTCCGATAAGGGCTTCTCCTTATTGGCACACAATTACATTACCTAACCCCTTTTCTCGACAGAACTTTCTAGACATTGTCAATAATACAAATAATAATATGAATAATATTGTCATCTCATTTATTGATTTAATAATATAAAATATTGTTCAAATGATACTGTGACAATAATTGAATCAATAATGTAGACACTCAAAATTTTTTGCACACCTGTTACTGACATTGCAGGAGGGCAGATTCGTCTTTCAGATATAACCCTGAAAGATAGCTCATATCCAGTTTGGATACTACCGGAAGCTCAGTCTTAACTCCGGAACACACACCGGGAGCATCAGTTCCAACCTCGAAGATAACCCCGAGGCCTGCAGTTCCAATACCAGAAATTCAACCAGAGAAGGCCGATTTATCCTGGAGATAACCCTGAGATATTCAGTCTCAGTCCCAACACTAGGAATAGCATATTCCAACCTTGGAGATAACCCCAAGGAAGGAAGTTGCAGTTCCATAGATAACCCCAGAAATGCTTATTTTAAATGCATACAATCAGCTTCAACCTCGGCGCTAACACCGAGGCACTCAGTATAAGTCCCGACAATAACACTGGAAGGACATAGCACACCTCAAAGATGACACTGAGGACCTTCAACACTTACAACAGTCCAATCTCAAAGATAACCCTAAGCAATGTCTGGTTTATCAGCCCAAATTGGAGATAACCCTGGTGAGGGGAAAAGTCGTCATCTTGCCACCTTAACGCCACATCACGCCGTCTCAATATTTTAGACTTACATTTCTGCACATCAATCTCCCACAAGAACCAAGAAAGTCCAATCCCGAGTGACTATTAAGCAGGGTAATGGATAGAATTTGAAGCATGAAGACTGGAGGGCATGGTCCCATCTTCCTGACTTCGTACAACCTCTAATCACATTTCATTGCATAACTCTCGACAACGGCGGTCCAAAATAGGTCTTATACACCTCAATCGGATGCCCAGATTGAAGTTCTGAAAGTTTGAGCAGACATCACGTTGTATGCGTACACGTACTTCAAGACAGTGGGACCCGCGAAGCCCAGGGCACCCCGGGCAACCGCAGGTACACCTGCGGCTCTCCCCTCTATAAATAGAGGGCTTGGGGTGGCCATTTTGTAAGAGAAAAAGGCAAGGAAGCCCTATCTAATTTGAGCTGTACACACCCCAAACTGAGTGTTTTCTCATTTTAAACATTTGTAAGCTCATATATAGCTACTTTTTACCTGTGGGAGCTGAGTGTTCATCCCTTTCAAGTTATAGAAGTCTTCTTTGGTAGCCCACTATATGCCTTCTTTACACTTTAAAGCCTTTCTCTTCATCTTTGCACCCACTATTCTTCACGTTGAGAGTCGTGTTGCGTGTGTATGCCTGGATTTTACATCTGGTGCGTTTACTGCTTTAATATATATATATATATATATATACATTTCGTCCCGCCTGGTGTTTACTTCGTGGTGGTTGACCGTTTTTACTGCTTTCTGTACATTTCGTCTCGCCTGGAGTTTCTTTCGTGGCGGTTGATCGCTTTTATAGCTTTATTTACATTTTTGATCCCCTATGGAGATGCTTCGTGATGGTTGATCATGTCTGTATATATATCTATAGCTTTTATATATATATAACTGCTTACTGCGTTTATATCAATTGCGGCATCATGTGAACCTAGGAATTATGTGATCACAGATTCAGTCCACTGAATCTAGATTCGGTTCCCGTGATGGACCTTTTCAGCTGTAAGCAGCTTGTAAATTTTTTTACGGTGTTCAGATTTCTTCAGATGGTTTTCATGCCCACGAGGAGTTCGGCATCGCTTTGTACATTATTTTTCTCAAAGATGCTTCGCATCTCGGAAATAAAAGCAATCAAGCCGAACATTTAATAAAATGAAAGTATCAAAGGCCTCAATTACTATTGAGCACAGGGTTTGAAAAACCTCTTTTTTACAAAACATCACTCCTATATCTTGTTTAAAACTAAATTTTTACACAAATTCAAACCCTTGTATATAGGTGCAAATGAGGCATAACACTATTTCTAAATAACAACACATTGACCCACACATACACACATTCATATAACAGTTTCTTGAAAAGTGGCGGTCACTGTGGCAACACAGATGTTGGGGGGTGCCTAACACCTTTCCTCCGCATAAGCAAGTCCCCAGACCCTAATGAATCTCGGTTTCACAGACCCGCTTAGCAGTGACACATCACTGGGTCAATGTGCAAACCTTTTCTCGGTTGTGTTGGTACAACCAATTAAAAAACTAACTGGCGACTCTTAACAGTCCATCGTCGACATTATACATGTCGGACCTTTTTCAGTTACTTTTTCAAACAAATCTCACCTAAAATGAGAACACCAAAGAACAAGTAACGAAAAGGGACAACTAAAAATCCTGACGTCGACAAATAATATGAGATACTATGCAGTAACTATTGTTACAATTATTGAATAAAACTGAGTGACTTCTTAAGTAAGCATCAATAATCAAAGATTCTTTACAATATCGTGTGCTACTGTGCAACCACGCGTATTACTGTACTTTTACCATCTAGTATTTCAATAGTTAACGGTAAAACTTTTGCTGTTATTTTTACAAAAAGATATTTCTGTCATTTTCTAATTCTGACAGTAATTCCGTTGTGGGGTCCACCAATAATTGTGACGTCGTACGGATATTCCTTGATAAAACGAATATTCCCCGACCAAATCAATATTTTATAACAACTTGCTTACTTTGTAAAATTTGTAAATATTACCCACAACTATAACATTATATCGAATCCACACTTTATTATTCAAAATAACATTTAGAGAAAATTAATATTTATTCATAAAAGTTGGGGTCTTACAAGCAATGTGATATCTTTCAATGATTATGACATACCATCAGAAGGGACGGATCATTGCAAGTCATTGCATATAGTAGTGATGTCCTCAAGATATGTGGTAGGAGGTGTGTTGATAGATGGAGGATCGTCCTTGAACATTTGTCTCTATGATACGTTGGAAAGAATAAAGATCAATCCAAAGAGAATCTGGACTAGTCATATAGTCATAAGGGCATTTGACGGATCTCAGCGAAATGTTGTAGGAGAAATCAAACTTCTAGTGGAGATCGGTCCACATACTTTCGACGTATCCTTCTAAGTGCTAAACATCACCACTTGATACAATTTATTGCTAGAAGACAGTTGATCCATACGGTAGGAGTAGTCCTATCCACCCTTCACCAATAAGTCAAATACATTATCAACGGTAATCTGGTAACTGTCAATGCCGAGCCAGAATATCTTGTTCATACATAAAGCGATATGCTTGTAATCAGTCTCGATAAAGGAATTGAGGCTATCAATTTTTAAGCCCTTGAGGTGAGCAACACTCGGTACCAACCTATTGGAGCCCCACCTTTAAAGCCAAGAGTTTCCACCAAAGTAATGTCAGCTGGTAAGGAAATGATATCCTTGGCTTTTTGGCCTGGACAAGGGCTAGGGAAGAGTCATCAAGGAATCATAAATCTAGTTCAAATTCCTAACCAGACAGGAAAGGTTGGATTCAGCTATTCCTCTGGATCAAATAATCAGAACCCGCACAAGTATCCACCGATTCCTTCCTCTACCATTTTGCTACCTTATCTTACAGATGCAAGATTTATAAAGCCTGTGAGGGAAATCCCTATTTTTGTGGCTGGTATGCTGATTCCTAGGGCCAAGTCAGTTAGTGGAAAAAAAGTCCTAATTCCAGATAAAGAAAGCGAGGAAAGGAATAAGAGACTTAAACTAGAAGTTCAAAACCGGTTATCAAAGATGTAATTTCTGGTGCATAATGAGGGAATGAATAATGATATCCCAGAGGATGATTATGAAGAAGATCAATTCAAAATCTCTGGCTCAGATGGAGCTGAAGGGAGTGGTTCAAATGAGGATGTTAACCCTGATGAGAATGTTGTCTTAGTCATCCTGAAGGAGGAGACAGACAACAACAATCCCTTTATCCTCCCAGTCAATGGGGATTTGACCCTAGGCAATTGGAGCAGCACTCCTTGTATCAGTCGAAAAGAGTAAAAAAGGCAAAAAATTAATCTGCCCTATAATGTAGATATTATTAACTGCTTACTTTTGTTGCAGAGTACTAGCAGTTACTTTTGTCATGCTTTTTCTAATGCTTTGTATGATCAAACAATTTCATATATTAAGTGAAAGCATTTTGTTTTTAGGATTCCAGAGTTGGGTTTGTCTATCCATGCTGATGAAATGCCAAATCCCCACAAGGACTATAATTTTGATGTAGAGTTGGACTTTAACTTGATGGGAATTGAGCAAAAAGAGATAGATGACTATGAGATGCCTGAGGAGATCAAAGAATCGGTCGAAGATAAACCCAAACCAAACCTTGATCAAAGCACCTCTGTCAATATTGGAACCTCAAAAAACCCTAAAGAAATCCAGATAGGCCTTGACCTTACCCCAAAGTAAAGAAAAGTCCCGATTGCTCTGCTAACTCAACTCCAGGATGTGTTTGCATGGTCACACGAGGACATGATTAGTTTGTCTACTGATATTATCATTCATTGACTGCCCATTAAAGAAGGATTCAAGCCAGTCAAACATAAGCTTAGGCGACTAAAACCTGAGTGGTCTGAAAGCCAAGGAAGAAATTGTTAAACAATTCAAAGATGGCATCATCATGGTATCAACCTACCCTGAGTGGTTGTCTAATATATTTCATGTGCCTAAGCCCGGAGGAAAGTTACGAGTATGCGTGAATTACCGGGATTTAAATATTCTTTTGTTAACTGCTTCGCTGGGTATCATCAAATCATGGTTGCTGAAGAGGACAGGGAGAAAACAATCTTCATCACTCCCTGGGGAACCTTTTGTTACAGATGTTTATCTTTCGACCTTATCAATGTCGGTGCCACCTATCAGCGAGCCATGATGGCCCTTTTTTATGACATGATGCATAAAGAAATAGAGGTCTATATGGATGACATCATCATTAAATCCTAAAAAGGAGGATGACCATATCGACTACCTTAAAAAGATTTTCAACCGGTTGCATAAATACAACTAGAAGCTGAATCTGGCCAAGTGTGCCTTCGGTATCAAATCAGGTAAGTTGTTGGGATTTCTAGTGAGTAACAGAGGCATTGAAGTAGATCCCACCAAAATTAAAGTAATCACTAAGATGCCCGTGCCCAGAACAGAAAAGGGGATATGGGGATTTCTAAGGTGAATCAATTTCATAAGCGTATTCGTATCTCAACTCACGACAACGTGTGAGCCCATCTTTAAGCTATTAAGGAAAATTCCTCTATGAAGTGGAATGAAAATTGTCAAAAAGTCTTCCTCTCCATCAAAAAGTAATTGGTGGAAGCTCCTGTCTTGGTACCCCCAACGGACAAGATTCCCATGTTTATGTACCTATCAGTCAATGCCGATGTTATGGGCTGCATGATGTAGCAAAAAGACGATAAAGGCAAGGAAAGAGCTATCTATTACCTCAACAAAAGATTTAGTAGCGACGAGCAGAAGTACACTTTGATAGAAAAGACATGTTGTGCGTTAGCATGGGCTGCCATGAGATTACAACATTATCTTCATCGGCACACAACCTATCTCATATCCCGCAAGGATCCTCTGAAGTACGTATTCAACAAACCCATGTTGAATTGATGATTATCCAAATGGCAGTTGATCCTATAACAGTTCGATAACATCTACGTGACTTAAAAGTCCATTAAAGGTCAAGGAATTGCAGATCAATTGGCCGAAACACCATCAAGAAATTTTGAACCCTTGGAAACATATTTCCCGGATGAAGGAATCATGACAATTTAACAAAACCATCAGGAAAATACAGTCCGATCTTGGAAATTGTATTTTGACGGAGCCGTAAACATGGAATGCGCCAAAGCAGGGCAGTTCTGGTATATATTTTTGGAGAACAGTATCCCATGGCCATCAAGTTGCAGTTTGTCAACACCAACAACACAGCTAAGTATGAAGGCTTTATAATGGGATTGAAAGTGGCCCAATCCATGGATATCAAATGGTTGTTGGTCTTTTGGGATTATGAGTTGGTCATCGAACAAACCATCGAGGACTATTATTGTGACAACCCGAGAATTTAAAAAAAAATTAAAAATCTTAAATGATGGATTTAAGGTCAAATGATAGACCTAGACAGAAAATGAGTGTATGTGTTTGATATTTTTGAGAAGGAATTTTGAGGATTTCAAAATTCTGTGAAGGATTTAGGTGAATTATTCAGGATTAAGTGTATATGTGAATATGTTCTGTGTATATAGTTATGTATATGTTCAGAATGTGGTTAAGGGTCAAGGGTTGACCAGATAAATTATATCAGTGTCAAACCCCAAGTATATATTAAGAACGACAACGTTCAGTTAGAAAACTCTAATGACTGATAAAAAAACCCTAAAATCGGTTCTAAAATCCTAATATCAGTTCCGGGAATCTGAAACCCTAATTCAAAAATTGGAAACCCTAATCTGGGAATTTAAAGGATAATTATAATGCTTAAGTGATATTAATTATAATATTAATTAGGGTAAAGCTTAATTAATTAGCAAACCCTAATTTTAGATTTTTAAACCCAAATTGTTCCATCAGAAACCCTAATGTAAAATTGTGGACTTAATTGCTAAATTACCAATTTAAATTGGGATAAAATAATCCTAATTAAAAAGATTGATTTATGAATGGAAAAGTTTAATTTAATTCGAGAATCCTAATTACAATTTAGAAATATTAATTTTCTATTTTTTTGAAAACCCTAAGGGTTAATAACCATGAATTTTAAGTCACTATATATGTATGTACATTATTGATATTTAAAACTTTGTGTTATACAGTAATTTAATATGTGACAACATATATGAAGTGGTGCATGGATCAACAAACATATATACTATAGTTATGGATATATACATTTATAGATTTCATTAAAAAATGAAAGCTTCGTAACCTAATTATGAATTAGGTGAGACAATTAAATAACCTAATGGTTATGGTAATAAGGAAATATTAGTATTTAATATGTATACTAACTTAAGTGGATAATCTTGTTATTTCAAGTGACTAATAATTTTAAACCTATTTCTTATAAACCTAATTAGGTTATGAGCTAAAGTCACATATATAAGTAATTAAATTTCATAAGATTGGGAATGAAAACCCTAAATAAATAATTTGGCTAACATATATTAAAATTGTTAGACTATGTTTATTACGTGGCCCAAAACAATTAAGGAAGAAGCACAAAGGAAATAAAATGCAAACCAATACTTAGCCCACTTGATTAAGGGTATTTTATACTTTTGATTAATCAAATTTGTGTATTAAAATAAAAGCAAATTGGGAGATATAATGGGCAAGGGGGGACTGGCCAATTAGGCCTTTTATGGCAAGAAGATTATGCTAATCAATGTCCATTAGTAGAAACCTTACACACAAGTACATGTGTGTCAATCTCCCATTGGTTGCAAATCTATTAAGCATCCTTAATCACATGATTAGGCTAATTGAAGAGATAAGGTGTAGTCTTTTATCCATGGGACAATAAAAATATGGAGGATAATAGTTATATCACTCATTCATTTGCTAGACATTCATTTTTTCTCATTCTTCTTCTTCTATTTTTTTTTCTTCCAAGCTAGTAGCATTCAAGAGAGAAGAAAGAGAGAGAGTTCGGTTTTTGTGAGAGTGTGAGAGGTGTGCTAGTTTATTTCATGCATCCTAAGTTCATTACTTAATTTGGTAAATTAAGGAAGGTTGCCGCTAAATCAAGGTATAACCTAATCTTCATCTTCTTCTTCTACTTTGTATTATAACTTGAGTTTTGTTTGGGTTATGAACGAATACTCAAGATACCCTAGTTCTACATATCATCATGTATGGAACTAAGTATCTTGAGTGTTAGATCAAAAGTTTAGAGCAAGAAAATGTGCATATGTTCTCTAAGGGGTGAAACCCTTGTTTTTCTTCCACTAAATCTTGTATAACTCAAGTTTTACAACTTGGATTTGTGATCCGTCGAAGTGGGGGTGCTAGATACATGAGTTATCTAGTAAACCCAAGTGGTAGAACACAAATCTAGCAAGTATTGAAGCCATGTAGACTGTTTTCCCCAAAACAGTCCACATAGTATATTGAGGCTTTGAAACCCTAAAATAGTTACTATTCCCATTTTTCTTGAGGTTGTTTCGGTCAGTTGCAAGTCTTTTAAAAATCTGGGAAAAATCACAGAGTTACCTTAAGACGTCATCTACGTGTAGGAAAAAGAACGGACGCGTTTTGATTTATAGGTTGTGCGTAATGGCTATTTATGTAAAGGACTCCTAAATATTAACACTTGAATTTCTCACTGTGTATACACTGGACAATTCCTAAATTTTTACAGTAGGTTTATATATGTTTTGAGAGTATACCCTAAAAATTTCAGATTTTTTTGAGCAAAACTCGATTTCTGAAAAATGAAGCAAGATCCGAGTGTTTTGGGCACTTTAAAATTAGTAAATCATTTTTTCAAATTCTAGAAAACTTTGGGGATTGTTCGGTCATATACTGTCCAAATCCAGAAAATGAGAATTTTTGGAATCAATTTGCTATTTTTTCTAAAAGTGATTAAGTTATGAATAAAAGAAAATAATTAGTTAAATAATGTCTTAGATAAGAAAAATGTCATTTTAATGCTTGAATACTCCTAATATATAATATTATGACTATTTTAGGGTATTTTGGTAATTTATAATAAGAAATATTATTTATGACCTTTTATGGATATTAAATAAGAGGTTTAATAAATGGTGAACAATTAGAATAAATTGTTTATTAATCTAATAAATTATTAAAATATTATTATGATGTTAATAATATTATAATATGATATTGTTAAGTAAATAAAAATATTAAGATTAAAACTTCATTAAAATATTATTAAATGGTTAATAGTATTTGATTTAAGCATTAATAAATGATTAAAGTATTATTAAATAATTAATAATATTAGATTAAAATATTAATCTTAGATTAAAATATTATTAAAAGATTAATAATATTAAATTAAGAATTATTGGATGATTAAAATATTATTAAGAGGATTAATAATATTAGTAAAGTATTGAAATATTATTAATATTAGTAAGCGAAAAAGTATTATTAGTGAACTAATAATACTAAGAGGTGAATTAAATATTATCAAGATTAATAATATTAAGTGAATTAAAGGTAGTTGTTATCTGAAAATTATTGCAAATTTAAATATATATATATATATATATATATATATATATATATATATATATATATATATGTGTGTGTGTGTGTGTGTGTGTGTGTGTGTGTGTGTTTTGTGTGTGTGTGTGTGTGTGTGTGTGTGACGCCCCCAAAATTAGGTATACATCACCCATCTTGAGTCGTCAGATACATGGTACAGAATACAAATACAACTTACTAATACAGCTGTCATGTACAATACGACAAAACATAACTGTGAGTTTGAATACAATTATTGTCTACTAGAGACTATACAAACTCAAAAGGAGTCCTCATTACAATTATTGTCACACTATTTAATAGAATAGTGAGGACTACTAATACTATCATCTGGTCCATCACTCCGTTCCCCGACTCTTCCCAGCTATATTCTCATTTCTTGAAGAGAACAGTGAAAGAAAGGGTGAGTTTAACTAGCCCAGTAAGAAATATTATGACTAAGATAATGCAAAATAAATTATCATTAGCTTTCAACAGTGTTAAACTGATAAAATATAACGAACATCAAGTTTAACTGCAGCGGAACAAGCAATCCATTAAAAGAGTCAAGTAGAGAATAAAACCTACTATCTTCTATGATTTAAAAGGTTTTTTAACACTGTTATCGCTGGGACTCAGCTTAATAAAATAGTCCACATCATCGAATCACCCCTGCACTACGGCCAAGGATATTCGTGGATTTATTAATGGTCATGATCATGCCAACAACTGTCCATCAATGCACTACGGGCCAATGAGGGTTTTTACCACATCATTTGTAATATTAGGGTCATGATTATACCGAATAATCCCTGGTCATAATCATACCAAGTCCATCTATGCACTACAGGCCACAGATGACTTTCAACATTTTATAAACATGAGGATGATGACAATGATATAAGAATTCAATAAAACAAGTTCAAGAATTAATTTATCCAAGAATTAACAACGTCCAAATTGTCAACATGGTACTGCTTTGTGGAGTAAAATTCAAGAATGCTTAGAATAATATTTTCATGAAAAGATACTGGATGAAACGCAATTATCAAGGATATTCCACTAATTTCATGGAGTATGGAAGTTAAAACTTAACCACCTGAGTATAATAAAGAGTGGAATAACAAAAGAAATCACCCGACATGCGATAGACCGCACAGACAGGTTATTCTAACAGAATAATAAATAATGGAACCAGGTTCGACGTAAAATGCACAGACAGGATATTCCAACAGAATAATAATAAAGACGGAACCAGGTCCGGTGTAAAATACACAGACAGGATGTTCTAACAGAATAATAATAAAGACAACCAGTTCTGGTGTAAAACACACAGACAGGATGTTCCAACAGAATAATAATAAAGACGGAATCAGGTCCAGTGTAAAACACACAGACATGATGTTCCAACAGAATAATAGAAGAATGTCATTAAGTATAGGGTAGATCGCGTATAAAGGTTATTCCAACAGAATAATAAGAAATGGAATAACAAAAGTTCTCTTCATGAATAAGAAAGAATAACACCCCTTACCGTTTTAAAGAAGAACTGAAATAAGGAAGTAGTTAAGTAGCAGAATACTTTTTTCTCTCTCTCTATAGTTTCTCTCTCTAGAGTTCAGTGAATTTGTAAGAAATAATGAAGGAATGAGCTGCTATTTATAGAAAAATGGAATGCATAGTAACTAATCCATGAACGGTCCAGATTGATTACTTTAATATGACGGTCCATATTTAAAGAAAAATCTTTTAAATAAAATATAATATATTCTATTTATAGAATAACTTTAATAAAGTATTCTGTTTTATATAAAAAGATGTTTCTATTTTATTACGTTAATAATACGAATAAAACAAAACTTCATTATCGCTAAATAATTCATTTTATTAACTGACAATAATTGAATCAAACTGAGTGACTTCTCACATAAGCATTAATAATCAATACCGTGTGCTACTATGCAACCACACGTATTACTATACTTTTACTATCGAGTAGTTCAACAGTATCAATGGTAAAACTTCCGCCGTTATTTTTAATAAAATATTTTTGTCGTTTTCTCAATCCGACAATAATTCTGTTGTGGGGTCCACCAATGATTGTGTCGTTGTACGAATATTCCCTGTTAAAACGAATATTCTCCGATCAATCGAATATTATATAACAACTTGCGTACTTTGCAAAATTTATAAATATTACCCACAACTATAATATTATATCAAATTAACTCCATAATATTCAAAAATGATATTTATAGAAAATTCATCTTTATTTATAAAAGTTGGGGTCTTACAATATATATATATATATTGACTGATAATAAATTATTTAAGATAATTGTTAAGTGTTCAGGCAGAGTTTAATTAAACTTAGACTCGAGAAAAGTCCGACTAGACCGTCGGGATGTTAGAATTGTACCGAACTCAACTCGGACTGCAATAGTTTGACTTGAGGCTAGGTGTTATGTGTGGTATAGACTGATAGGGTTATATGTTGTGTGTTTAGGTTATTTTTTTAAATACGGTGATGATATTATAGAAATATATATTATTAATAATAGGTCTTCAGACAAAGCTTATTAAAATCAACGGTTCAGGCAAGTTTTACTTAACTCTACTAAGAGTTGTTTTATTCAGATATGCTTATGGTTAATCATTGCTGATTGTCATGTGAAATTGTACTATGTACATATTACATGTATAAGTCAGGTATGAAAGGCTGATCATCTTCATTACAAGTTGATCCAGATATATTTGTTCATGTTCAATACTTGTTCAGTCAAAAGTTTGTTTGTGCTAGTTCTCAATTATATTGATGAATTATAGCCAGCCTATTATTCAGACTTTTTCAATCATGATATATCCTTAAATTGTATTTAAACTCGCTGGGCAACTTTCATGCTCACCCTTGCTATATCATGATAAACATTGCAGATAAGGCAAATGCGTTTGGATACAAGAAAAAGGATAATGCCAAGCTCTGTTTGGGATAAAATGTGCAGCTAGTTTGTAATAGTATAGTTTGTTAATAATGTTAGGTGTTAGATAGTTTATGAATTGTGTATAAGTTAAGGTTACTCGATTTTGGGGAATAGTGTGTAAAGTGTATTGTATAAATAATTTATGTTTATATCTTTCGTAAATAGTTATAGAATGATTGTACCAGATCCGTGGTGATTCGGGATCTGGATTTGGGGCTATCACAGTTGGTATCAAAGCTGTTGGTTATGAACCTTAGGTATGAATACCTGAGACCAATAACTGCAGTGATTAGGATAAGATCTAACTCATATAGAGATAGTTGGTCGGTAAGATTCAAAGACGAATCTCGGCGAGTTATAAAGATACAGAGTTCCATAACTCTGATAATAAAGTGAAACAGTAGTGATGAATAGATCGAGTCAAAAAGACTAAAAGTTCAGGGATAGGAGATCGTAAAACAAAACGTTCAAGACATAGAAATAAATCGTAATATATACGATGAGATCACCCCATTATCTGACAAGGTGATAGCAGGGAGAAGAATCAATCTGATGATTGAAAAGTTTACAGCAAGATTGCTGTGTGAATTGGTATAGATGTAGAAAAGGATTATGAATACGAATTAAATGAAATTTGTATTGAAAAGGGAGTTAAGATTAGGTGGGGATTTCAATTAAGGATTCGTGTCGGCAGCTGAGTTGTATAATTCCTTGTATGGGCAGGGAATTGTACTTGGTGTAAAAACCACTTAGTTTCTGGCACTGATAATCATTGAAATGTTTGTCTCGCGCTATTTGCTATATGCATGTTAAGAGGGTGATTTCTTTCTCATGTGTATAACAGATAGATAAGTCATAGGTAGAGAATATAGGGTTAAGTACGAGTTCTTAAAACTCATACTTATGTGATATTCTTGACTCATAGTTATATGAAATGTTTATGAATCCCTCAGCAAATGGACGCCAAAGGTCTGACTAGGGTAAGTTCTTAAACTCATATGATTATGGCAAGTTTATGAACTCATAAGTGTGGTTTGAGGATCTGGGTATAGTTGTGTGTAAATGGAGAATTGAGGATTATAGGAATAGATAGATTGTTAAGCAAATGATTATTAGTAGAGACATAAGTTTTCCAGAATTCCTAGCTATGCTAGACTTCGAAATTTTGACATCAAGATAAATACGCACTATGTGCTTTTAAAAAAAATATAGACTCGTAATCATTTTTGAAACGGTTTAAAGTACAGTCTATGCTACTTATTTCGGCTAGACGCAAATGATTTGAAATATCAAAGTATATTTTATTTATCACTTATGTACCATGTAACCTGGTGCAAAGATGATAAAAAGGTGATGGAGTTGTAAATACAGGAATACTTAGTGTGAATTTGATCTAAAATCGTTATTCCACTATTGTATGATGTGTTATGATGAAGTCATACAATGACGGCATCCTCAAATAGACTGTTAATATAGTACGGTATCATGACGTCATTCTCAAAAATGTTTTCAAAAAGTTGAATTTGCCAACGGGGTTTGGCTACACCTAAATAATTCGATTGAATTGAATTATTGATATGAGTCTACGCTATTAGATTCAGCTAGACTAATGTTTATGAAAACTCTAAGTGTTCATTGAAAGAAATTTTCCAAACCAAATTATTTTGGTGCGAAATCTTATGATAAGACTGAGGTGAACTATGTTGTTTAGATAAATAATCCAATCTAGTAGCGTAAATATTTGCTAGACATGATTAATATGTTATGCATGACGTAAGAGTACGATAGGCTAATCACCTAAAGTACTAGCAACGGTAGTTTACCTTCTTTGTGATTGTAAACCTACCAAGTAATGTAAAGTTTTGCGGTATGAATACCGTTAAAACTATGTGTTCATGGTCTATATGACCCCTCAGCAATTTGAAAACTTTTACCCTTGTGAATGGTGTTTTGGGTAGCATGTGATGATGTGTGAATGGTGTAAGCTGTTTGGTGTAAGGTGTAAGGTGAATTTCGGGGACGAAATTCTTAGAAGAAGGGGTGAAATGCGACAACCTGAGAATTTAGAAATTTTTTAAAAATCTTAAATGAAGGATTTAAGGTCAAATGATAAACATAGGCAGAAAATGAGTTATGCGTTTGATATTTTTGAGAAGAAATTTTAAGGATTTCAAAATTCTGTGAAGAATTTAGGTGAATTATTCAGGATTAAGTGTATATTTGAATATGTTCTGTGTATATGGTTATGTATGTGTTCAAAATGTGGTTAAGGGTCAAGGGTTGACCAGATAAATAATATCAGTGTCAAATCCCAAGCATATATTAAGAACGACAACGTTCAGTCAGAAAACCCTAATGACTGATAAAAAAAACCTTAAAATCGGTTCTAAAACCCTAATTTCAATTTCGGGAATCCAAAACCCTAATTCAAAAATTGGAAACCCTAATCTAGGAATTTAAAGAATAATTATAATGCTTAAGTGATATTAATTATAATATTAATTAGGGTAAAGCTTAATTAATTAGCAAACCCTAATTTCATATTTTTAAACCCTAATTGTTTCGTCAGAAACCCTAATGTAAAATTGTGGACTTAATTGCTAAATTAGCAATTTAAATTAGGATAAAATAATCCTAATTAATTAACAAGATTGATTTATGAATGGAAAAGTTTAATTTAATTCGAGAATCATAATTACAATTTAGAAATATTACTTTTCTATTTTTTTTCAAACCCTAAGGGTTAATAACTGTGAATTTTAAGTCACTATATATGTATATGTATATTATTGATATTTAAAACTTTGTGTTATACAGTGATTTAATATGTGACAACATATGTGAAGTGGTGCATGGATCAACAAACATATATACTATAGTTATGGATATATACATTTATAGATTTCATTAAAAAATGAAAGCTTCGTAACCTAATTATGCATTAGGTGAGACAATTAAATAACCTAAGGGTTATGGTAATAAGGAAAGGTTAGTATTTAATATGTATAATAACTTAAGTGGATAATCTTGTTATTTCAAGTGACTAATAATTTTAAACATATTTCTTGTAAACCTAATTAGGTTATGAGCTAAAGTCACATGTATAAGTAATTAAATTTCATAAGATTGGGAATGGAAACCCTAAATAAACAATTTGGGTAACATATATTAAAATTATTAGACTATGTTTATTACATGGCCCAAAATAATTAAGGAAGAAGCACAAAGGAAATAAAATACAAACCAATACTTAGCCCACTTGATTAAGGGTATTTTAGACTTTTGATTAATCAAATTTGTGTATTAAAATGAAAGCAAATTGGGAGATATAATGGGCAAGGGGGGACCGGTCAATTAGGCCTTTTTATGGCAAGAAGATTATGCTAATCAATGTCCATTAGTAGAAATCTTACACACAAGTACATGTGTGTCAATCTCCCATTGGTTGCAAATCTATTAAGCATCCTTAATCACATGATTAGGCTAATTGAAGAAATAAGATGTAGTCTTTTATCCATGGGACAATAAAAATATGGGGGATAATAGTTATATCACTCATTCATTTGCTAGACATTCATTTTCTCTCATTCTTCTTCTTCTATTTTTTTTCTTCCAAGCTAGTAGCATTCAAGAGAGAAGAAAGAGAGAGAGTTCGGTTTTTGTGAGAGTGAGAGAGGTGTCCTAGTTTATTTGATGCATCCTAAGTTCATTACTTACTTTGGTAAATCAAGGAAGGTTGCCACTAAATCAAGGTATAACCTAATCTTCATCTTCATCTTCTACTATGTATTATAGCTTGAGTTTTGTTGGGGTTATTAACTAATACTCAAGATACGCTAGTTCTACATATCATCATGTATGGAACTAAGTATCTTGAGTGTTAGATCAAAAGTTTAGAGCAAGAAAATGAGCATATGTTCTCCAAGGGGTGAAACCCTTCTTTTCCTTCCACTAAATCTTGTATAACTCAAGTTTTACAACTTGGATTTGTGATCCGTCAAAGGGGGGTGCTAGATACATGAGTTATCTAGTAAGCCCAAGTGGTAGAACATAAATCTAGCAAGTATTGAAGCCATGAAGACTGTTTTCCCCAAAATGGTCCATATAGTATATTGAGGCTTTGAAACCCTAAAATAGTTACTATTCCCATTTTTCTTGAGGCTGTTTCGGTTAGTTGCAAGTCTTTTAAAAATCTGAGAAAATCACAGAGTTACCTTAAGACGTTATCTACGTGTAGGAAAAAGAACAAACGCGTTTCGATTTATAGGTTGTGCGTAATGACTATTTCCGTAAAGGACTCCTAAATATTAACACTCGAATTTCTCACTGTGTATACACTGGAAAATTCCGAAATTTGTACAGTAGGTTTATATATGTTATGAGAGTATACCCTAAAAATTTCAGATTTTTCTGAGCAAAACTAGATTTATGAAAAATGAAGCAAGATCCGAGTGTTTTGGGCACTTTAAAATTAGTAAATCATTTTCTAAAATTCTAGAAAACTTTGGGGATCATTGTTAGGTCATATACTGTCCAAATCCAGAAAATGAGAATTTTTGGAATCAGTTTGCTATATTTCCTAAAAATGATTATGTTATGAATAAAAGAAAATAATTTGTTAAATGATGTCTTAAATAAGAAAAACATGATTTTAATACTTGAATACTCCTAATATATAATATTATGATTATTTTAGGGCATTTTGGTAATTTATAATAAGAAATATTATTTATGACCTTTTATGGATATTAAATAAGAGGTTTAATAAAGGGTAAATAATTAAAATAAATTGTTTATTAATCTAATAAATTATTAAAATATTATTATGATATTAATAATATTAGAATATGATATTGTTAAGTAAATAAAAATATTAAGATTAAAACTTCATTAAAATATTATTAAATAGTTAATAGTATTTGATTTAAGCATTAATAAATGATTAAAGTATTATTAAATGATTAATAATATTATATTAAAATATTAATCTTAGATTAAAATATTATTAAAAGATTAATAATATTAAATTAAGTATTATTGGATGATTAAAATATTATTAAGAGGATTAATAATATTAGTAAAGTATTGAAATATTATTAAGATTAGTAAGCGAATAAAAGTATTATTAGTGAACTAATAATACTAAGAGGTGAATTGAATATTATCAAGATTAATAATATTAAGTAAATTAAAGGTAGTTGTTATCTGAAAATTATTGCAAGTTTAATATATATATATATATATATATATATATATATATATATATATATATATATATATATATATATATTGACTGATAATAAATTATTTATGATAATTGTTAAGTGTTCAGGCAAAGTTTAATTAAACTTAGACTCGAGAAAAATTCGACTAGACTGTCGGGATGTTAGAATTGTACCGAACTCAACTCGAACTGCAATAGTTTAACTTGAGGCTAGGTGTTATGTTTTGTATAGACTGATAGGGTTATGTGTTGTGTGTTTAGGTTATTTTTTTAAATACTGTGATGATATTATTATGATAACACGAGATTTCGAATAACCAAAATTTTACGAATAAATTTTTTTTTAATTAATATTAATATTAATTATCAATTTTGTGACAAGTTTCTGTGATACGAGTCTTGAGAAGGTCAATTTGTGTATTGACTAATAAAATTAAGAGTAGAGTTGTGTTTAACGGAGAGTAGAAACCCTAACCCTAAGTCCGGATAGGGATTCGATAGAAAATATAATTAAAATAATTATCTTGATAAGTACGTGTTTGTACTGTATAGAGATTTTGATCAATGATTGATCGGATAAGGTTTAAAATTTATAAATCCCAATAAGATATTAGAAACCCTAATCTCAGATTTAGGAAACCTAACGTACAGTTAGAAATCCTAATTGAAAGTCGGGAAACCCAAATTTTATTTTTGGGAACCCTGAACCCTAATTAGGAAACCCTAATCCTAATCGGTAAGCTTAATGTATTTATTAAACTTAAATATGATTAGAAAACCCTAATTATATTTTAGTTATTTTTAATTTCTATTTTACAAACCCTAATTGTAATTTAGAAATTTTATTTATTTATATTTTTTTTCTAATTTAAACCCTAAATAGAAAATCTTAGAAAGTTAGTGTTGTAAAACCTAAGGGTTAGAACCTTAGGGTTAAACCCTAAGGGTTTGTGCAATTAACCATCATGCCATTAAAATTACAAGAACAATGACCAAAAATGCCCTTTATGGATTTCTTTTTTAGTTTACTTGTAAAAATGGCCAAGACCTTTAGTTGTTCGCCAACTATTTTGACCAATGTGACTTAACATACCAGTAAATCAACCTCTTAGTGACAGCAACCTCAGATCTTGCATCATATCATATTATATATTGATTTAAAGAGAGAGAAAGTCCACTAAAGTTGACATTTGTGTTCTAACTCTCAACAACTCTCTCTCTCTCTCTCCCAAACCTCCGATTTTGATAAGTAATTCAGTCCCAATATCAGTTCCTAGATCACCTAATAACAGATTGGAGAGCCAAGATCTAAGCTTATTCAAGAGAAGGTATAAACCCTAAGTTCCATTTTGATCTTGTATGCTTAGTCAAATTTTGTATTTTTGTGTTTAGAATCTTGCTAATGGATGTTTTATGAAGATCTATCATGATCTATCATGAATCCATAGCATCAAAGTGGGTAAAAACTATGTTTTTCAAAAACTGTTATTGAGCATTTTTAGTGGTATGACAAGAAATGTCAGTCGCTCTAGATCTTTCTGTGTTTATGATTTTTGTTGTTTGATCTTTTGTATTGGTAGTTTGGTATGAGGTCTTTCATCTGCAAGTGGTAGTATAGCCATTAGATGTCTAGATTTCGAGTTATTCCTGGTCAAAACCCGTCGACCGGGCATGACCAATCAAAATCTGGGCAACCCAAAAATTTTAAAAACAGGGTCTGACATGATATTCAAACTCTTAGATATGTCAGTTATGATGTTTGCTGTTGATGTTGTTGTAGTCAACATGTAGCCTGTTGTCTAGACTATATACCAATGCCTTAAGATCTTTTAAAACATCAACTGATCGAACGTAAAAGGGGGTTAAACTAGACCATCCGTTCACGGACACAGTTTCTCGAAAATCCAAAAACGGTAGAAGCAATTTTTCTGACAGCCTTTGACCGTCTTATAACTTATGATTATGTTGTTATTGAACTGATCTGTTATTGTAATGATGTTCCTTGGCATAAGGACTATATATTTGAACCTTAATATGACTTGAATCAAGACCAGAACACCAAATTAGTGGGGCTTGAAAGTGGTACCTATGAACTGCCTGGGTTTCTGGGTTACCCAGAAAACCCAGGTACGATCTGACAGTTAGTTTGGATGGCTTGATCTTGCTAGATGGTTAAGTTATGACTCTAGTGATGATTGACAATTGTAGTACTACAAGATCAATGCACAAACTATCCCAGAAACACACTAGATTAAAAACTATGAAACGGTCAAACGTGGACCCTTAAACACGAAGCTGTCAGTGTTCTTGAGCTCAAGAACACCAACAGTGACAGCGACGCTTTGTGTCGCTAAAGGTCTTTAGCGACGATTTTATTATTTTCTAATTTTTTATTTTTTTGGAAATTATTTAAAAATAGAAATAAATTATAAAATTTATTAAAAATAGTTTTAAAAATTATTTTAAATTATGAAAAATAATTTTTGACCAATTGGAATATATTTCTTTAATATTTATAATTATTTAAATATTAAGTGTATTTAATTTAATTAATTAGTGTATCAAATAAATTAAAAGAAAATGATTTAATATTATGAAAAAATCATTTTAAATAAGAATAATGTATTTAAAAATATTTTGAGTTATAAAATGTAAATTTTAATATTTTTTGGAGAATTTTTATTAATAAATTAATATTAATGATATTAGATTTATTTAATTATTAAATTAAATAAATAAGATAAAAATGATTTTATTGATTGAAAAATTATTTTAAATGAGAATAAAGTGTTAGAAAATATTTAGAATTATAAAGTATTATTTTCAATATTTTTGAAGAATTCTCATTAATAAATTAATATTAATGATATTAAATTTATTTAATTATTATATTAAATAAATGAATTAAAAATAATTTTATTGATTTAAAAATCATTTAAAAAAGAGAAAAATATTTTTAAAATATTTTAAGTTATAATAAAAAACTTTTAATATTTTGATAATAATTTCATTAATATTTAAACATTAATGGTGATGGTTTAAGAATGATTTTAATTAATTTAAAAATCATTTAAGTAGAATATTAATGATTTAAAAATATTTTAAGTTATTAATAATAACTTTAATATTTTGACTAGTAGGTTATTAATATTTTTATATTATTAAATATTAATGATAATAAGATTATTTGATAATTAAATCATTTCAAAATGATTTAAGTATTTAAAAAATTATTATAAATTATAATAATTGTTTAAATATTATTAAAGGCTTCCGAAAAATATTATAAATAATATTTGACTTATCTAATATAATATTGAAGCTTTGGGACCAAGTTTAATTGACAATAAAAGTGTAAATTATCGGATAAGGTGACTAGAACACCGAGAATAGATCGAAGTCCAACCAGACCGAACTAATTAGACTTGTTAAGTGTTTATATAGGTTATAAACACTAATGTGGCTATGTTGTAATGTGTCTAGGAGACAGATTGACTGTGAATTACAGTGTTGTGTGTTATAAATTGATGTGCTAATTGTGAGACCGATATTATTGGTTATAGGTCTTTCGAAAGCAGATAAGTATATTGTATATTGAGTTATATTCATTCAATGATTATAGTGGTTAATTATTGCTAATTATACCATGTCCAGGGATTTATTGTTGATTATTCGCAGTTAGTGCATGTTTGATAATAATTCAAATTGAATTACTGATTCGGAAAATATACATTCGTAGAATAACTGTTATTGGATATTCATATCTGTAGAAGCTAATATTGACAGTACAAATAATTCTTGTTTATTGTCGAATTATGTTGAGAAATATCTTAGCTAATTATTCTGGCTAGACGACCATTTGTTAGAACTTGATAGGTTCGAGAAGAGAAGAGAAAAGAATTTAATTATTATTGATAGATCAATGCCATTTGTATCGGCTAGATCGAAAAAGAAAACTTGATAGGTTTGAGAAGAGAAGAGAAGAGAAGTGATTAGATATTGAAATTCTTGAATTTTGTTGTTAAATCAAATCTTGATTCTGAGACTTAGAAGAACAACCTTTTATAAAAAAAGGAAACATTTTTAGTTGTACATTCTACCACTGCACGTGACTTAAGTATTATGCATAATATAGGGTACAAGGAGTTGGCCGGCTCTAAGTACTTGCAGAGGGGTATGATTTAATCTTTATGGTTATCTGATACACCTGCATATATGTCAAAGTAAAACTTTGATATATACCCGAGAAGAGAAGTTCATGATCCAACGGATCACTCAGCATAAATCTGGAAAACATTCCACTTTGATATTTCGTAGAATTAATTCTTGATTATTCATTTGAATATCATAGAAAGCCTTTAAAGCGTTGTACTCTTTCATATTCAGATTATTGTTGTATAGAATGCGAGAATACTTGTTATTTATTCATATACATTTACTGTATGTCTTAACTTGCGGGGCAAACTTGTTGCTCACCCTTGCTAAATAAAACATTTCAGTTAGGAACGCAGAGGCCAGCGAATCGAAGAAGAACAAAGGCAAAGGCAAAATGCTGGAGTAGTATAACGAACTGTAAGACCCCAACTTTTATAAATAAAGATGAATTTTTTATAAATATCATTTTTGAATATTACGGAGTTAATTTGATATAATGTTATAGTTGTGGGTAATATTTATAAATTTTACAAAGTACGCAAGTCGTTATATAATATTCGATTGGTCGGGGAATATTCGTTTTAACATGGAATATTCGTACGACGGCACAATCATTGGTGGACCCCACAACAGAATTATTGTCGGATTGAGAAAACGACAAAAATACTTTATTAAAAATAACAGCGGAAGTTTTACCATTGTTACTGTTGAACTACTCGGTAGTAAAAATACAGTAATACGTGTGGTTGCATAGTAACACACGGTATTGATTATTCATGCTTATGTGAGAAGTCACTCAGTTTGATTCAATTATTGTCAGTTAATAATATGAATTATTTAGCGATAATGAAGTTTTATTTTATTCGTATTATTAACGTAATAAAACAGAAACATCTTTTTATATAAAACAGAATACTTTATTAAAGTTATTCTATAAATAGAATATATTATATTTTATTTAATAGATTTTTCTTTAAATATGGACCGTCAGATTAAAGTAATCAATCTGGACCGTTCATGGATTAGTTACTATGCATTCCATTTTTTTATAAATAGCAGCTCATTCCTTCATTATTTCTTACGAATTCACTGAACTCTAGAGAGAGAAATTATAGAGAGAGAAAAGAAAAGTATTCTGCTACTTAACTACTTCCTTATTTCAGTTCTTCTTTAAAACGGTAAGGGGTGTTATTCTTTCTTATTCTTGAAGAGAACTGTTGTTATTTCATTTCTTATTATTCTGTTGGAATAACCTGTATACGCGGTCTACCCTATACTTGGTGACATTCTTCTGTTATTCTCTTGGAACATCCTGTCTGTGTGTTTTACACCGGACCTTGTTCCGTTTTTGTTATTATTCTGTTGGAACATCCTGTCTGTGTGTTTTACACCGGACCTGGTTCCATTATTTATTATTCTGTCGGAATATCATGTATGTGCGTTTACGCCAGACCTGGTTCCATTATTTATTATTCTGTCGGAATATCCTGTCTGTGCGTTTACGCCGGACCTGGTTCCATTATTTATTATTCTGTCGGAATATCATGTCTGTGCGTTTACTCCGGACCTGGTTCCATTATTTATTATTCTGTTAGAATAACATGTCTGTGCGGTCTATCGCATGCCGGGTGATTTCTTTTGTTATTCCATTCTTTATTATACTCAGTTGGTTAAGTTTTAACTTCTATACTCCATAAAATTAGTGGAATATCCTTGATAATTGTTGTTCATCCAGTATCTTTTCATGAAAATATTCTTCTAAGCATTCTTGAATTTTACTCCACAAAGCAGTATCATGTTGACAATTTGGATGTTGTTAATTCTTGGATAAATTAATTCTTGAACTTGTTTTATTGAATTCTTATATCATTGTCATCATCCTTATGTTTATAAAATGTTAAAAGTCATCTATGGTATGTAATGCATAGATGGACTTGGTATGATTATAACCAGGGATTATTCGGTGTAATCATGGCCGTAATGTTACAAATAAAGTGGTAAAAGTCCTCATTGGCCCGTAGTGCATTGATGGACAGTTGTTGGCATGATCATGACCATTAATGAATACACGAATATCCTTGGCCGTAGTGCAGGGGTGATTCGATGATGTGGATTATTTTATTAAGCTAAGTCCCAGCGATAACAGTGTTGAAAAACCTTTTAAATCATAAAAGATAGTAGAGTTTATTTTCTACTTGACTCTTTTAATGGATTACTTGTTCCGCTGCAGTTAAACTTGATGTCTATTATATTTTATCAGTTTAACATTGTTGAGGGCTAATGATAATTTATTCTGCATTATCTTAGTCATAATATTTCTTACTGGGCTAGTTGAGCTCACCCTTTCTTTCACTGTTCTCTTCAGGAAATGAGAATGTAGCTGGGCCAAGTCGGGGAACGGAGTGATGGTCCGAATGATAGTATTAGTTAGTAGTCCTCACTATTCTATGTAATAGTGTGTTAATAAATGTATTGAGGACTCTTTTTGAGTATGGATACTCTCTAGTAGACAATATTTATATTCAAACTCACAGTTTATGTTTTGTCATATTGTACACGACAGTTGTATTATTAAGTTGTAATTGAATTCTGTACCATGTATCTGACGACCCAAGATGGGTGATGTATACCTAATTTTGGGGGCGTCACAGTTGGTATCAGAGCTTAGGGACATGATCTCTGGCTAAGATGTGAGAATAGAACTAGGAGGGGAGAGACGGGGAATTCCTTCACTAGTATGACCTACCTAAGTTTATTTGCATGGTATTTAATTGGTCGGTCAGAATATAAGGATAATATATGACATATCAATTAACTTTTATTTTATGGCAGTATCTGAAAATGGCATCCGAGAATGTTGAGAATAGCAATGGAGCACAGGCGACTGTGGATTCACCACATATCAATAATCGGGATAATGTGCATCAGGAAGGCGACAATCCTCATGCAAACAATAATACTGACCAAATGATGAATGATGGAATGTTCAGAAGTTTTATACAGTTCATGCAACAGCATGCGAGAGCGGCTCCTGTTCAAAATATAGGTGGAAACACTAAAAACTCAAGGAGCTGGGACCACCGGAGTTTAAGGGAGAGCCAAAAACACTTATAGCAGAAACATGGATAAAGCAGATCACCAAGATATTTGATGTTTTGAGATGCTCCGAGGAGCAAAAGGTTCCCTTATCCGCCTTTATGTTGCGAGGAGAGGAAGATTACTGGTGGGAATCGATTAAGCGTACTCAACCTGCTGCAATGAAGATGTCTTGGGAGAAGTTCCAAGAGCTAGTCAATGACAAATACTTTTCTGAAAGTGTTCGTCATATGAATGAGGTGGAGTTCATCAAATTGGAGCAGAATAATATGACCGTGTCGCAGTATGAGGCTAAATTTGCTGAGTTGGCCCGGTTTGCGTCCCATTTGGTGGATAATGAAGAGCGAACGACGTGAATGTTTTTGTGAGGATTGAAACCTGAGATACGTCAACATCTTATTTCTCATAAACTGTGTTTGTATTCAGATGTTGTGAATAGGGCTCAGTTAGTGGAGCACGATAACGAGTCAACACAACCAAAAGAGAGCAGTCGACAAAATGATAATATCAGTGAGAGCAGTCATCGAAGCGGTTACAACAAGAGTGGAGGGAATCAACAGGCCAGAAATGGTAACCACTTCGGTGGTAATCAGGGCCAAAACAATAAGAATGGTCATTTCAAGAAGAGGGATTCAACAATGATGGAAAGACGTCAGCACCAGCACTCGTTGTTAAGGAAGGAGAACGACCACCTATCATATGTTTCAAATGCGGAGGGGAGGGGCACATCAGTCCAAACTGCGCGATGTCGTCTAATGCATGTTATAATTATGGAAGAGAAGGTCATTTAGCTCGATTTTATCGTTTACCAAAAATAAGTTCAGCCAAGATGGAGACACCAAAGGTCGTCCCAGAAAAGTCAAAACCGGTAGTGCAAGGGAGAGCGTTTGTTGTGACCTCCCAGAAAGTAAGGAACCCGAATGAGGTCATCACAGGTAAGCTTATCATAAACTCTAACGAAGTCTACACTTTATTTGATACCGGTTCTACCCATTCTTTTATTTCTCCTACTTGCGCTCATCGATTAAATTTGACTCCAGAGAAATTAGACTTTGACTTATCTGTTGAAACCCCATTGGGAGAAACCTTCATTACATCCACGGTTTATAAGTCTTGTTTGGTTTAAGTTGGTACCCACACATTACCTGTCGATCTTATTTTATTAAAAATACTTGCATTTGACGTGATTCTAGGGATTGATTGGTTAACTACTCATCATGCAAAAATTGATTGTTTTCGTAAGGTTGTTAGCTTTCATATTCCTAATCGACCTATTATGCGAATTCAAGCAACCAAACCATTAAAATCAATCGTTGTCATCTCAAGCCATAAAGCTATTCGTTTATTGAAAAATGGATGTCAAGCTTTCTTAGCTCATGTCACAGATCTAAACAAAAATACGTCAGTTTTGAATGATATTTCTATTGTTAATAAATTCCCTGACGTATTCCCTGAAGAACTTACTGGCCTACCCCAGAGCGTGAAATTGAATTTTGTATCGACCTTAAACCCGGTACAAAACCCATTTCCAAAGCCCCATATCGAATGGCTCCTATTGAACTTCAGGAGTTAAAGATCCAACTGCAGGAATTGTTAGACATTGGCTTTATTCGTCCTAGTACTTCTCCTTGGGGTGCTCATGTTCTATTCGTGAAGAAGATAGATGGAAGTATGCTACTTTGTATTGATTATCGGGAGTTGAATCATGTCACCATCAAAAATAGGTACCCATTGCCACGTATTGATGACCTATTTGACCAGTTGCAAGGAGCACAATTCTTTTCAAAGATCGATCTTCGTTTTGGATATCATCAGCTGAAGGTTAGAACTGAGGATATTCCAAAGACGGCTTTCAGAACTCGGTACGGGCATTATGAATTCCTAGTCATGTCCTTTGGATTGACTAATGCTCCTGCTGCCTTCATGGATATGATGAACCGGGTATTCAAAGAATATTTGGATCACTTTGTGGTCGTCTTTATTGATGACATCCTTATTTATTCCAAAAGTCGTGAAGATCATGAGCAACACTTGAGGCTGGTACTCCAAAAGCTTCGTGAATACAAGCTTTATGCCAAGTTGAAGAAATGCAAGTTCTTGCTTGAGGAAGTAGCATTCCTTGGGCACGTGGTATCAAGACATGGAATATCTGTTGACCCGGCAAAGATTGAAGCTATTCAAAGCTGGGAGCAACCTAAATCAGTGACCGAAGTACGTAGCTTTCTTGGTTTAGCTGGTTATTATCGAAGATTCGTGGAAGGATTTTCTCGAATCGCTACTCCATTAACTCAGCTGACTTGGAAAGATACATAGTTCGGTTGGAGCGAAGAATGTGAGAAGAGTTTTCAAGAACTCAAGAGAAGACTCATTTCAGCACCTGTTCTAACAATACCATCTGGCTCGGAGGGATTTGTCATCTACAGTGATGCTTCGAGCAAAGGGTTGGGATGCGTTCTCATGCAACATGAAAAAGTCATAACATATGCATCAAGACAACTCAAGGAATATGAGAGGAATTATCCTACTTATGATCTAGAGTTGGTAGCTGTTGTCTTTGCACTTAAAATTTGGAGGCATTACTTGTATGGGGAGAAGGTGGAGATCTTTACGGATCATAAAAGCCTTAAATATTTCTTCATTCAAAAGGAACTCAACATGCGACAACGACGTTGGCTTGAACTATTGAAAGATTATGATCATATAATTCAATACCATCCTGGAAAAGCGAACGTGATAGCTGATGCATTGAGTAGAAGATCATATGCAAGTACGAGTGCGATATTGTCAACACAAAGGCCCATTTTGTGTGATTTGTAAAGGATGGAGATAGAGTTAAAGACTCCAGGGACCCATGTGATGATGGCGAATATACGAGTAGAACTGACTTTAATCGATAAAGTTAAAGCTGCTGAAGCTACAGGCGTGGAGCTGATGCGTATGAGGAAGAAAGTGCAAGAAGGTGCTATGCCGGAAGCAAGAATCGATGAAGAAGGAATACTTAGAGTCAACTCCAGACTTTGTGTTCCTAACAACCCTGATTTAAATTATGAAATTATGATGGAGGCGCACAACACACCGTTTGCAATCCATCTTGGAAGTACCAAAATGTATCATGATCTTCGTCATATATTTTGGTGGAGCAATATGAAGAGAGAGATAGCGTTGTTTATCTCAAGGTGTCTAACTTGTCAACAAGTCAAAGTGGAGCATCAAGTACCAAAAGGTCCATTGCAACCACTTGAAATTCTAGAATGGAAGTGGGAGCACATTACCATGGATTACGTTACCGGTCTTCCTAGGGTTTCTCAAGGTATTGATGCGATTTGGGTCATTGTTGATAGATTGACCAAGTCTGCTCATTTCTTACCGATACGAGAAACTTATACACTTGAACGTCTTGCTCGTATGTACATAAACGAGATTATAAGACTACATGGTATGCCAGTATCCATAGTTTCTGACCGAGACCCAAGATTCACTTCACGATTTTGGGTTAGTTTACAAAAAGCTATGGGCACGGATTTATGATTAGTTTCAGCATATCATCCTCAGACGGACGGACAATCAGAGAGGACTATTCAAACTCTTGAAGATCTATTAAGACTCTGTGTCCTTAATTATAAGGGAAGTTGGGACAAGTTCTTACCATTGGTGGAGTTTTCCTACAACAACAATTATCAAACAAGTATTGGCATGGCACCATTCGAAGTATTGTATGGAAGAAAATGTCATTCTCCAGTATGCTGGGATGAGGTGGGTGAAGCAACGTTGTTGGGACCGGAGTTGGTACGTATGACTACAGAAAAGATTCAAACGATCCGACAACGTATAAAAACCTCACAAGATCGACAAAAGAGTTATGCTGATCTTCATCGAAAGGACATAGAATTTGATATAGGAGATCATGTGTTCTTACGTGTTGCTCCATGGAAAGGAGTTACGAGATTTGGAAAGAGAGAAAAGCTCAATCCTCGATTCATCGGTCCATTTTTAATCCTCGATCGAGTAGAAACTGTGGCTTATTGACTCGCTTTACTGCCAAGTATGTCTCGTGTTCATAACATTTTTCACATATCCATGTTACGTAAATATGTGGAAGACCTGAACCACATTATTGAGTTAGAACCGGACGAAATAGCAGAAGATTTGACGTATGAAGAAGTTCCTATTCAAATATTGGATAAGAAGGAACATATTCTACATTCCAAGGTTATACCTCAAGTCAAAGTTTTGTGGAGAAACCAGGATGTTGAGGAAATGACTTGAGAATTAGAATCTGAAATGAAATCAAGGTATCCTTACCTCTTCGACATACCAGGTACGTACCCTAATTTCGAGGGCGAAATTTCATAAGAAGGGGAGGTTGTAAGACCCCAACTTTTATAAATAAAGATGAATTTTCTATAAATATCATTTTTGAATATTATGGAGTTAATTTGATATAATGTTATAGTTGTGGGTAATATTTATAAATTTTACAAAGTACGCAAGTTGTTATATAATATTCGATTGGTCGGGGAATATTCGTTTTAACAGGGAATATTCGTACGACGACACAATTATTGGTGGACCCCACAACGGAATTATTGTCGGATTGAGAAAACGACAAATATATTTTATTAAAAATAACGGCGAAAGTTTTACCATTGTTACTGTTGAACTACTCGGTAGTAAAAGTACAGTAATACGTGTGGTTGCATAGTAACACACGGTATTGATTATTAATGCTTATGTGAGAAGTCACTTAGTTTGATTCAATTATTATCAGTTAATAATATGAATTATTTAGCGATAATGAAGTTTTGTTTTATTCGTATTATTAACGTAATAAAATAGAAATATCTTTTTATATAAAACAGAATACTTTATTAAAGTTATTCTATAAATAGAATATATTATATTTTATTTAAAAGATTTTTCTTTAAATATGGACCGTCAGATTAAAGTAATCAATCTGGACCGTTCATGGATTAGTTACTATGCATTCCATTTTTTTATAAATAGCAGCTCATTCCTTCATTATTTCTTATGAATTCACTGAACTCTAGAGAGAGAAATTATAGAGAGAGAAAAGAAAAGTATTCTGCTACTTAACTACTTCCTTATTTCAGTTCTTCTTTAAAACGGTAAGGGGTGTTATTCTTTCTTATTCATGAAGAGAACTGTTGTTATTCCATTTCTTATTATTCTGTTGGAATAACCTGTATACGCGGTCTACCCTATACTTGGTGACATTCTTCTGTTATTCTATTGGAACATCCTGTCTGTGTGTTTTACACCGGACCTTGTTCCGTTTTTGTTATTATTCTGTTGGAACATCCTGTCTGTGTGTTTTACACCGGACCTGGTTCCATTATTTATTATTCTGTCGGAATATCATGTATGTGCGTTTACGCCAGACCTGGTTCCATTATTTATTATTCTGTCGGAATATCCTGTCTGTGCGTTTACGCTGGACCTGGTTCCATTATTTATTATTCTGTCGGAATATCCTGTCTGTGCGTTTACTCCAGACCTGGTTCCATTATTTATTATTCTGTTAGAATAACCTGTCTGTGCGGTCTATCGCATGCCGGGTGATTTCTTTTGTTATTCCATTCTTTATTATACTCAGTTGGTTAAGTTTTAACTTCTATACTCCATAAAATTAGTGAAATATCCTTGATAATTGCTGTTCATCCAGTATCTTTTCATAAAAATATTCTTCTAAGTATTCTTGAATTTTACCCCACAAAGTAGTATCATGTTGACAATTTGGACGTTGTTAATTCTTGGATAAATTAATTCTTGAACTTGTTTTATTGAATTCTTATATCATTGTCATCATCCTCATGTTTATAAAATGTTGAAAGTCATCTATGGCATGTAATGCATAGATGGACTTGGTATGATTATAACCAGGGATTATTCGGTGTAATCATGACCGTAATGTTACAAATGAAGTGGTAAAAGTCCTCATTGGCCCGTAGTGCATTGATGGATAGTTGTTGGCATGATCATGACCATTAATGAATACACGAATATCCTTGGTCGTAGTGCAGGGGTGATTCGATGATGTGGATTATTTTATTAAGCTGAGTCCCAGCGATAACAGTGTTGAAAAACCTTTTAAATCATAAAAGATAGTAGAGTTTATTTTCTACTTGACTCTTTTAATGGATTGCTTGTTCCGCTGCAGTTAAACTTGATGTCTATTATATTTTATCAGTTTAACATTGTTGAAGGCTAATGATAATTTATTCTGCATTATCTTAGTCATAATATTTCTTACTGGGCTAGTTGAGCTCACCCTTTCTTTCACTGTTCTCTTCAGGAAATGAGAACGTAGCTGGGGCAAGTCGGGGAACGGAGTGATGGTCCGAATGATAGTATTAGTTAGTAGTCCTCACTATTCTATGTAATAGTGTGTTAATAAATGTAGTGAGGACTCCTTTCGAGTATGGATACTCTCTAGTAGACAATATTTGTATTCAAACTCACAGTTTATGTTTTGTCATATTGTACACGACAGTTGTATTATTAAGTTGTATTTGAATTCTGTACCATGTATCTGACGACCCAAGATAGGTGATGTATACCTAATTTTGGGGGCGTCACACGAACATTATTATTATTATGTTTTATTGTAAACCCTTTTTGGTATATCTAAGGGGTATGTTTGTAATGTTAAGGTTAGCGGACCTGGGATTATTGTATTAACAATATCTGTTAATGACTTATGTATTACTATTTCTATATGAATGGGTACTTAGATGTTATTATATTGTGGATCGTGAACACCAAACTCGGGGGTCAGGTAACCCAGATTTGGGGGCGTCACAGGTTGGTATCAAAGCTGTAGGTTATAAACCTTAAGTGGGATGGGGAAACCCTAGGATTATTACCATAAGTGCGCTAGAGAATACTCATTTAGAGTATTAAGTGAGGGATTGATGAAGCGTATCGATAGTGAGATAAGTGGACACATAGTGTGAGAATTTGTACTGGTGGAGTACTAATCAAGTTGTTTAAACTGATTGTAGGATGTTAGGAGAAGATAAGATGAGTACGGAGATGCTAGCGACTGTCGCACCAGTGCCAGTAGCCGAGTTTCCAGCACAAAGCGAATCAGTTGAAAAGGTGGGAAAGGATGAACCCATGGTGAATCTTGGGAGTGATCATGATGATTATCCCGAGATGTATCTGAGTAGTGATGAGGAGGCGGAGTCTAAAGAAGCTAAGGTGGAGTTAAAGAATAAGATCAAAGTTGAAGAACAAGATCAGCTATCTGCAGAAGTCCAAGAACTTCGGAGTAAAGTATTTCTCTTGGAAGAGCTGTGGAAGATAGAGTGAACGTTACGTGAAATGACTGAAGAACGAAACGAGCTGAAGGCGCAGATGGAAAGAATGAAGACTGAAGGTGGTGGATTATCTGAAGGAACCAGCAAGAAGGGCAAGAATAAGAGAAAGAGGGATAAAGACAGTAATAATTCTAAAAACTCACACCCGAAGAAGAAGCAAGCCTGTAGCAAGTGTGGGAAGACTCACGCGGGAGAATGCATGATGTGGAAGAACGTGTACTTCAATTGTAAGCAGGAAGGACATATTTCTCTACATTGTCCTAAGCTAAATATGAGGAAGTGTTTCTCATGTGGGAGGACGGGTCACGAATTCAACAAGTGTCCCAACAAGAAGGAGACTGGTGAAGGGAGTGGTCGGTAGACAACTTAGATATAAGTGATAATATCTTTTGGTAGAAGATTATGATAATAAGTGTTGTAATATCAAGAATAATGTATAAGCATATGTAACTATATATGTTTTTATGAATGAAATCTTTATTTTCTATATGAATATAAGATTAAGATTAATTTGTGTGTTCTTAAAACTCATACTTATGGTAAGTTAATGACTCATAATTATATGAAATGTTTTGAACCCCTCAGTGAATGGACGCCAAAGGTCTGACTAGGATAAGTTCATACACTCATATAATTGTGGCAAGTTCCTGAACTCATAAGTGTGGTAAGTTTGATGAATGGGAATAACTATGTGTGAATGGAGAATTATAACTTTTTGTGTAAAGTTATGTTGTTAATCCTGATATGATTTAAAAAGGGTTAGTAATGTGTGTTAAGTACTAAATGTACTATGTGCTATTTGAATAAATATGCGATTACATGAGAACTATGTGTTGAATTCTTATTTTATTAAGAATCTGTGTAGAGAAAGAGAATTAATATAAGATTTTTATTTAAATCAGATAATGCCGCCTAGACAACAGAATCAAAATCAAAGGGAAGAGCAATCAGTGAATAATGAAGGAGGTCAAGCTGACCCAATGCAAAACTTTGCAAATATGATAGCCGAAGCTATGGAGAATAGAGCTCCAGCAACAAGAGGACGGGTGAGAGAACAGCCAGTAGATAGATTGGATAACTTCAAGGACTTTAAAGCTGTAGGATCGCCTAAATTCAAGGGGACCACAGATCCGATTGAAGCCCAAACTTGGGTAAAAGAGATGGAGAAAGCATTCGTTATCGCCAGAGTAGCGGAGGAGCAAAAGACAACTTTTGTAACATATCTGATGAAAGGAGAAGCCAATTACTGGTCGGAGACTAATTAGGCCAGAGCTGGTACAGCGGTGGTGTTGTGGACAAGATTTAAGGAGCTGTTCTTTGAGAACTACTTCTCACCGAGTATGCAATCCAAGATGGAAGTTAAATTCTTAGAACTTAAGCAGGAGAACATGACGGTATCTGAATATGCTACCAAATTCAACGAGTTGGCAAGATTTGCACTTCATCAGGTGGACACAGAAGCGAGAAAGGCGAGAAGATTAGAGAACGGACTGAAGCCGGGAATATTCAACACGGTAGCAGTATTACAGATCAATACGTTCGCAGCTTTGATGGAGAAGGCATTAATTGCTGAAGGAGGAAGTAAAGCTGCGTCTTAATTTCATCAAGAGAAGAAGAAGAAGACAAACGATGGAGGAAGCAGTGGTGGTAGTAACCCGAATAAGAGGAAATGGAGCGAAAATACCCAGTCGGGTAATAAGACAGAAGATAATAGGAAAGGAAGGGAGCCATGTACGAATTGTGGGAAGAACCATGCTGGAGTTTGCCTGAAGAAGAAGGGAGTTTGCTATAACTGCGGGCAAGAGGGGCACATGTCACCCAATTGTCCCAGTCCGAAGAAGATATAAGGTTGCTTTGTGTGCGAATCGACGGATCATCTGGTACAGAACTATCCAAAGAGGAATACTGAGAAGGAAAGTGGCAACAAGGGACCCAGTAGCGGAACCTTGCCGATTCGAGGACCTGCACAACCAGGAAGACCAACAGCCCGTACATTCAACATGACGGCGTAAAATACAGTGGCTACTCAGGAGGTGGAAGCAGGTAATGATTTCGTTTAGAAATTTAATTATGCGAGTAATATGAGTTACTTATTACTATGGATTGTTTTCTTTTATAGATTTAAATCACAGGTTAAATTTTGAGACACAATTTAATATTGTTGTAGACACTCAAAATTTTCTTTTTCTGTTACTAACTATGTAGGAGGGCAAAAGCGTCTTTTTTACACTCCAGAGATAACCCTGGAGATAATCCCGGGAGGTCAAGCCAACCTCAGAGATAACCCTGAAGATATTCAGAGTCAACAACATGACAACCTCAGAGATAACCCTGAGAAAAGACTGCTACAACTGTGCAAAAATCGGAGATAACCCCGGGAGGGGTAAAATGGTCATTTTGCTAACTTAACTTCAACTCACATCAAATACACTCATGTCAACTCAAATTACTTCAATAGAAGTCCCACAAGAACCATATCTTAACTTCCGAGCGCAAACTACGCAAAACGACTCAACGGACTGCCTGACGGAAACCCAGAAATGCCATTTTGGTCATGGACCCATCTTCCTAGAATCAAAAAAGGGCAAATCATATGTCATTATGTAGCTCTCGAAAAGAGCTTTCCGGAATGATATGGCACGCTTCCATCGGACCCCCGGATTGAAAGTTATGAGCGACCGAGCAAATAGCGCGTTGTCCGTGTATACGTACTTCGACACGGTGGGACACACACTGCCCAGGGCACCTCGGGCAGCAGCAGGTACACCTGTGGCCCAGCACCAGGTACACCTGTGGCTCCATCCTCTATAAATAGAGGGCTTGGGGTGGCCATTTTGCAAGAGAAAAACGGCGAGGAAGCCCTGCCCAATTTGCTCTGCACTCATCCCATGAAGTGTACTTTTCCCTTTTAAACACCTGTGAGCTCATATATAGCCTCTTTTGTACCCACAAAAGCCAGTGTTTATCCACTCTAAAGATATAGAAGCCTTTGTTAGCAGTCAGCTGTAAGTTGTAAGCCTTCTCACACACTTTAGAGTCTTTCTCTTCATCTTTGCACACACCCTTCTACACGTTGAGAGTCATGTTGCTTTCTTTTGCCCGAGCTTCGGTCCGTAGTTTCATTCCAGTCTGTATATTATATATATATATATATATATATATATATATATATATATATATATATATATATATATATATTGACAAACATTATCGAGTTATTCCTCGATTGAGCCTAGACTTCGGTCTGGAGCGTTTAATTGCTTTTGTATATATATACATTTATATATATGAACTGCATGTCGAACTCTGTTCAATGAGCCTAGACTTATTTCTGGTGCGTTTAATGGCTTTAATATATATATACTTATATATATGAACTGCTATCGAACTCTGTTCGGTGAGCCTGGCTTTCACATCCGGTGCGTTTACTGCTTTAATCTATATATACTTATATATATTAACTGTTGTTGGACTCCGTCCGATGAGCTTGTATTTTATATCTGGTACGTTTATATGTATATATATATATATATATATATATATATATATATATATATATATATATATATATATATATACATTTACATTTCGTCCCACCTGGAGTTTACTTCGTGGTGGTTGACTGTTTTTACAGCTTTCTGTACATTTCGTCCCGCCTGGAGTTTTCTCCGTGGCGGTTCATAGCTTTTACAGTTTTATTTATATTTCTGATCCCCCATGGATGTGCTTCGTGGTTGGTGATCATGTATGTATGTATATATATATATATATATAGATTTTATATATATACCTACTTACAGCGTTTATATCAATTGCGGCATCATGTGAGCCTAGGAATCATGTGATCACAGATTCAGTCCCCTAAATCTAGATTCGGTTCCCGTGATGGACCTTTTCAGCTGTAAGCAGCTTGTAAATTTATCTGTGATGTTTGAATTTCCTCAGATGGTTTTTATACCCACGAGGAATTCAGCACCTTTTTGTACATTTATTTATGTACGGATGCCTCGCATCTGTCAAATAAAATCAATCAAGCCGAGCACTTAATAAAATGGGAGTGTAAAAGGTCTCAATTACTATTGAGCATCAGGATTTGAAAAAATCTCTTTTATAAAACATCACTGCCATATCTTGCTTCCAAATAACAGCACTACTTCCAAATAACAGCACATTGACCCACACACACACATTCAGATAACAATTTCTTGAAAAGAGGCAGTCACCGTGGTAACACGGATGTCGGGGGGTGCCTATGTAAGGGGCCCGAATCCAGGTACCAAATTACCTCAGATCCGATTTGATCATTCTATACAACTATTACTATTTGCGAAAGATATAAACATAAATTGTTTATACAATACATATACTCACTATTTCCCAAGGTCGGGTAACCTTAACTTAATACACATTTCATAACTTTTCTAACATATAACATTATTAACATACAATACTTATACAATTTAGTTGCACACATATCCTAACGCTGGAACTGTCTTTAACCTTTTCTTGTATCCGACGCATTCGCCTTAATCTGTAATGTTTTATCATGATATAGCAAGGGTGAGCATGAAAGTTGCCCAGCAAGTTTAAGTACAACAATATAACGATATATCATGATTGAAGAGTTTGAATAATAAGCTGGCTATAATTCAACAATATAATTGTGAACTAGCAGGAACAAGTTTATGACTGAACAAGTATATAACATGAACAAATATTTCTGAACCGAAGGGTAATGAAGGTGATCAGCCTTTTATACCTGACTTATACATGCAATATGTACAGAGTACAATTATATATGGCAATCAACAATGATTAACCATAAGCTTATCCGAATAAAACACTCTTACTAGAGTTAAGTAAAAACAAACTTGCCTAAACCGTCGATTACCGCTACGCAATTTATATCGCTTTATCCGAAGACCTAATATTAGTAATATAGATCTCCTATATTAGAATAGTATCATCACGGTATAATATTACTATATATATAAACATAGAATAACCTAAACACATAACACATAACCCTATCATTCTATAGCACACATATGACTTTGTATCAGGTCAAACTATTTCAGTCTGACCTGAATCCGACAAAATTCTAATATCCCAACGGTCTAGTCGGACAATTCACAAGTTTAAGTTCAATTAAACTCTAACTAAACACTTAACAGTTATCTCAGATAATTTCAATAACAGTCGAAATAATTTTTTTAAGTCTCATAATAATTTTTCACATAATTATTATCATTTATCATGAATTTTAAATCATTAAAAACGTATTTAAATGAATTAAATACCACATAATTCTTTTATCATTAATATTTATTTATTATCAAATATTAATGAAATACATGTCATAATATTATAATATATTTATAATATCACAAAGTATTTTTAATACCTTAAAATCACCTTTATATGATTTTTAAACCATTAAATTCATTATCCGATAATTGCTTTTTATATTAAAATATTAATATTTTCGTGACAAAATATCAAAAGTTATATTTTATAACTTAAAATATTTTTCTAACACTTAAATCATTTTTATATGATTTATAAATCATAAATTCTATTTTTCTTTAATTTATTTAATATATTCATTAAATAAATTAACTATCATTAATATTAATTAATTAATGAATTTCATCACAAAATATTAAAAGTCACTAAAAATAACTTAAAATATTTTCTTATACCATAATATTATTTTTCATGAATTAAAACTATTTTTAAATAATTTATTTAATATTATAATTAAATAAATTAAATACCTTTTATATTCCAAAAATATTAAATATTTATGAAATATACTCAAAATAATTAAAAACTATTTTTCAGACTTCAAAATAATTTTTCGGAATTTATTATGTAATTTTAATAATTAAAAACTATTTATTTCAATTTATTTAATAAAATAACCTATTTTCCGAAAATAAGTGTCGCTATAGGGGCTTTAGGCGACACATCCGTCGCTAAAAGTGTTCTTCAGCTGTTCTTGAGCAAACCCAGAAACTCATAGGCAAGGTACTAGGTTTGACCGATTTTTAATCTACGTTCTAATTTCGGTCTGGGTTTAAATTCATGTTACAGTTGTAGTACTAATGCCATACTACAACAATATATCAAGTTCATGGCTAAACAACACCAGATTAAAGAGATATAGGTCTCCAAAATATCTGACAACGCTGTTCTTCATTTTCTGGGTTTCCAGAAAATGAAGAACAGATGAGGGTACTAGGTTTAGATCATTATGGTTTGCATTATGGGCTTGGTATGTGTTATACAAAGGTTGATACCTGAAGACGAGACATCAGGATACATGTATATATCATTAGATCATCATAACAACAAAACAATAATCGGATCTAGCTCGGTCAAACAAGGTCAGAAAAGTTGTTCATACACTTTCTGGAAATTCCAGAAAAGTGCTCCCGTGATCATAGGGTATAGTTTGACCAGCCACTACATTAATTCTGTTCATTATATAAACGATCTAAAGCCATAAATGTAAATTACATATGTCAGGCAACAACATTTATACAATAACATCAACCAACAACAAACAAGTTGATAGATCTGGATGTTACAAAACCTGTCAGACGCTATTCATGGCCTTTCTGGGTTACCCAGATTAGGCCCGGTCATGCCCGGTCAACGGGTTTTGACCGGTTATATCTCACGATCTAGACACTCAATGGACATACTACCACTTACAGATGAAAGACCATATGACAAGCTACCGAGTACAACTTTAAAACAAGTCAAATCATAAAAACATAAAGATCTAAGGCCACTGACATATGGTTGTCAGACCATTTCTTGAATTTTTTTCCAGACTTCAAAAATGCTTGATTCGTGGACTTTGATGTTTTGGATCTGGGATTTAACAACCCAGATCACTAAAAGACACCTTCTAATACATCTTTAAACAACAAACAACAACATTAACACAAGATCACATGATTTTCGAAATTTAGGGTTTATACCTTTTTCTAGCTTGATTTTTGATTTCTGATCTTTGATCTTGTTCTTGGCTTGCTAATACTTGATCATGGTTTGGTTTCTCACACTTTCTCACCCTAACTCCCGAATTTCTAAAGAGAGAAGGTCTTGGTGGAAGATGAAAATAAAAGTTGCATTTTCTCTCTCTTTAATCTCTAAAAATGACTTGATGCAATGTATAAGGATGTTATAAGGGCTGATTGCTGAGATTTGCATCACATGCTAGGGCTAGGGTTGGTTCACCAACTCACCTTAGGTCTAGATCTATACTCCAACTATTAAAGAATACAAAAAGGGCACAAAAGTCATTTCCATTTAATTTTAATTCTAGAATGTCATTTTGGACAACTGACCAAACCCTTAGGGTTTAGGGTTTAGGGTTTAACCCTTAATTTTGCAATTTAATTTCTAATATTTCTGAATTTCGGTTTTCAAAAATAGAAAATTAATATTTCTAAATTATAATTAGAATTTTCTAATTATATTAAAATTTCTTAATCACTAATTAAATCTTGCTAATTAGGATTAGTATTTCCTAATTATAATCGCTAACTACGCAATTAGGGTCATTATCACGGATTAGGGTTTACAACCCAAATTAGGGTTCCTAATAGAATAATTAATTTTTTTAAAATAGAAATTAAATTTTCGTAATTAGATTAGGGTTTTCTAATTACTTACAACTATAAAATTAGGAATAATATTTCCTAATTAACATTAAATCACTAAATTAACACTTAGTTTTTCCAGAATTATAAAATTAGGGTTTCTAACCCAGAAATTAGGATTTTCAAAAATGTGAAATTAGGGTTTACTAATAATTAAGCTTTTCCCTAATTAATATTATAATAAATAACACGTATGCAATATAATAATCATTTAAATTCCCAGATTAGGGTTTCATGCACCAAATTAGGATTTTGGATTCCCGGAACTGAAATTAGGGTTTCTAGAACCAGTTTTAGGGTTTCTTATTAAACACTAGGATTTTCTAACCGAACGTTGACGTTCTTAATATACGATTAGGGTTTGCTACAGATATCATTTATCTGGTCAACCCTTGACCCTTAACCATATATTGTACACATATACACAGAACATAATCACGTTTTCTTTAATCCTGAATAATTCACCTAAATCCTTTACAGAATTTTGAAATCCTCAAAATTCCATCTTAAAAATATCAAACGCATACACTAATGTTCTAATTTTTGAACCTTAAATCAATTAATAAAAATTTTAAAAAAAAATATTTAAAATTCTCGGGTTGTCACAGCCTAACACCTTCCCTCTGCATAACCAAGTCCTCGGACCCTAATGAATCTCGATTTCACCGACCTGCTTAGCAGTGTCACATCACTGGGTCAATGTTCAAACCTTTTCTCCGTTGTGTTGGTACAACCATTTAAAAAACCAACTGGCGACTTTTAACAGTCCATCGTCGACATTATACATGTCGGACCTTTTTCACTTGTTTTTTCAAACAAATCTCACCTAAAATGAGAACACCAAAGAACAAGTAATGGAAAGGGACAATTAAAAATGCCAACGTCGACAGGTGGCGACTCGGCTGGGGACACCAGTAAGAGGACTTAAGCCGCTATTACAATATTTTCAAAATTGTTATCTGCTTATGTGTGGATGTTGCATTTACATTTGATGAATGTGTACGAATGTATTTCCTGATTGTACTTATTGCTTCGCACCATATCTGCTTGTGATATTAGTGTTTCGCATCATATCTGCTTGTGATATTAGTGTTTCGCACATGTCATCATTTTCATACGGTGAGACGCGATGTATGTAAATGTATGTTGTGTGGTCCCTCCACCAGGAGGCTATCCCGCCGGTGTTTGATTACTGGACTCATGAGAAGACTAATTCTCCGAGGCTCAGGAAAGGCACCACCCAAATTCTCTCCAGTTGAAAGACCGAATTAACTTCCCGTCAAGTAGATTGCGATGATTTGGGAACCTTCATGCCAAAAAACCACGAGAGTAGCCTAAGATAGGTCAGCCTCTGATAAACCCAAAACGGAGGAAAGTCTCTTCATGCTCTCTCATTTCAAATTACTTGTAAACACAATTACTTGTAATTGCATTCCATATATATCTCCATGTAATGAGAAATATGAAGAAATGTGTACACATACATATTTTAAACATGCTACAAACAACTGACATCCGTTTTACAGGATAAAATTCCTAAAATGGACACATCACATAGCATGTTGTTATACACATTCCCTAAAGACTAAACTATGAAAGTCTTTCGCAGGGAAGCAATCGGTCCTGTTATCCGTTTAAAGTCCAAGAAGGCATTGGTCCCACTGTCAGGCATGGCTACACCGGGCCAGCCTGATCCTACTCCTATTTCCCGAGAGGAGTTTGAAGGATTAAGGAATCAGATAGCAGAATTGGTTGTATTTATAAAAGATCAAAGTAAAAATACGCAGGGCCAGACAATGCCTACTCAACCAGAGTCCTTCACACTAGGGGACAGTCAGGGCATTGGTAAAAAGATGGAAACTCAGATATCTAAACCTCATTCCAATAAAGAAATCACAAATCTCAGGGATGATCGAGAAACTGGGGATATAAGAAAGAAAGTCCAACAAATGGAGGATACCATCCGGTCAATTAAAGGGACTGGAAATTATGGGAGTGTCACCTATTCAGATCTCTGTATATTCCCAGGGGCTCAATATCCTACCAAATTCAAAGTCCCAGAGTTTGAAAAGTACAATGGGGCAGGCGATCCTCATACGCACCTAAAAGTGTACATTAGCGAACTGGGGTCTTATACTGAAAATAAAAGCCTCAGAATGCAACTTTTTCAAAAGAGTCTCACTGGAGAAGCTAAAGCCTGGTATGCCCGACTTGACAATGCAAAAATACACAACTGGGATGATAAATATGCTACAAGATCTCGTCAGTGGAAAAATCGCTCGAGGGAATGCGAATTCTCAAAGATAAAAGATCAAACAACCTCCAAAGGAGTCCGAAAATTCACCCCTCTGAGCAAATCAAATGAAGAAATGCTACACTTTTTAATAAGGGAAGGAAGGATTACTGAGTTGCTGCCTCCTATAAATCCCAAGATAAAGATTTATGATTCCACCAAGATATGTCTCTACCATTCCAACTCACTTGGGCATACGACTGAAGAATGCTGGTCTTTGCGACATAAAATCCAGGATCTCATTGAAAATGGAGAGCTGGAGATAGAATTTCCCATGACCAAAAAAGGCGAAAAGGAAATAAAAAGCTTAAGATGTTCATTCGAGGTAGGCAGTTCAAATAAGGTGAAGGTTATGAGCGACAATTCTGCCAGAACACAAGATGGCATGATCCTAATGCAAGGAATGACAGAGGAGACAAAGACATCCCCAAAGGAGATTCCTCTGCCAACATCAAACGTCTTGTGGTCCAAAGATATCAACCACGTTCCTAATTTCATCACCTTGGATGATGAGGAGGAAATACTAATCCTTTCCAAAGAAGAAAAAGCCAAAAAGGAAAGTTCTTTGCAAGAAATGCAAAAACAGTTCGAGGGAGATTTCATGGTTGAATCCTTTGAAACCCATGAAGAAGCCGAAGGAATAGATAAAAGAAAAGGTGGTGAGATTGTCGGGGAATCCAACCCATTAAAGAATCCAGAGTTCATCCCTTTTAGCAATGCGTCCATTTCAAGCGTCCCTGAGGAATGTACTGAATCAGGAAGCGATCAAGTTATGGCCACAAGCGAAGACATTCAGAATCAAGGGGTAACCTCTATCACGAGCCCTGAAGGCAGCATAACCACTGACAACTGGACTATCAGGCCTCAACTAGCCGAGAAGGTGTAGATCCAGGAAATAAAGTTGCGAGTTCCAGAAAATGTTAGAACGGTATCACTTTCTTCGTAGTATGCCTTTTATTTGCCACGCATGTAAATAAATAAAAAAGAAAAAAAAACATCTCTCCACTCTTCTCACCACTTACCCCTTTGAACCTTTTCAAACCAACGGCTGAACTACGAAAGACTTGATCTCCTCTTCAATAGGAGTACGTAGGCAGCCATCAATGGTGCGGTCAAACCAAACAAAAACCCAAATAAACACTTCTCAAATAGATACACCCAAGACGATGATGGCCCAGACGTAATGGTCATCATTCGGGAGAAGGAGGTTGATGATAGCCCCTCCATCACTATAGACCACCAAGACTTTGCCCTCGACAATTGGAATACCACTCCTTACATTTGTCGACGAGGGTAAAAAGGAAAGAAACTCTCTCTACCTTGTAGATAGCAATAACTGCTTACTTTTTCTGTACAGTATTAGCAGTTACTTTTGTCATTACAGGCTAACACTTTGTGTGATTGAACAGTGTTATATACTAAGTGAAAGCATATTTTATTTCAGGACTCTGAATTTAGATGTGCATGTACTTGCTGATGAGGTGCCTATTCTTCACAAGGACTGTAACTTTGATGTAAAGTGGGAGTCAGACTTGATGCAAATATAAGAGGACTATGAGATACCTTAGGAGATCAAAGAATGGGTCGAAGACAAACCGAAGCCAAATCTTGATCAAACCACCTCTTTTGAACTGCGAAAAATCCCAAACAAATCCAGATGGGTACGGACCTCACTCCAAACAAAAGGAATGACATGGTTACTCTATTGACTCTATTCCAAGATGTGTTTGCATAGTCTCACAAAGACATGGTCGGTTTATACACAGAAATTATCATTCATCACCTTCCCATCAAAGGGGGATTCAAGTCACTCAGGAAGAAGCTCAGGCGATTAAAACCTGAGTGGAAGTTAAAAATTAAAGAAGAAATTGTGAAATAATTTCAAGCCGGCATCATCATGGTGTCAACATACCCTGAATGGCTATGCAACATAGTTCCCGTTCCAAAAGCGGGAAGGAATGTGCGAGTTTGTGTGGATTACAGAGATTTGAATAAAGCTTGCCTCAAAGACAGCTTTCCCATGCCATTCATCCACATACTTGTTGACAATACAGCTTGATACGACATGTACTCCTTTGCTGATTGCTTTGCGAGGTACCATCAAATCATGGTTACTGAGGAAGATCATGAGAAAATTGTTTTCATCACTCCTTGGGGAACCTTTTGCTATGGACGATTGTCATTCGGCCTCATCAATGCCGGAGTTACCTATCAGTGAGCCATAGGACTCTTTTCCACAATCTAATGTATAAAAAAAAGAAAAAAAAGAAAAAAAAAAAAAAAAAAGAAAAAGGAAAAAGAAGAAAGCTCTTCAACAAGTTCTACAGTTGCTGCCTTACCATCGGCAGGTTCTACAGATGGCTTCGGAGTTTGAAGAAGAATCCTTCCTCCACATTCCTTAGAAAAGGAATGATTTTGCGAGTGTGCTAGCAACCTTGGCCTGTGTGATCAACATACATGACAAGGAAGATATGCCAACCCACACATATTTCCAACAAAAAGATCCAGCCTATGGGAATTACATTGAAAAGTATCGGATGACCTACCTCCCATCCAGCATCCTTGGTATCAACACATCAAGAAGTACTTACGAGATGGATCTACACCCGCTGAGGTGAGCCCGACTGAGAAAGGCAGATCCATTAATTTACTATAAAATTCTACCTGAGCAAACATGCACTCTACAAAAGAGATGTAATACTAGGTATCCTCAGATGTTTGGATGAGAACCAAGCTCAGAGGCTATGGATGAAATCCATGGGAAAGTATGTCGCCCACACATGAGCGACCCTCTACTTGTAAAGAAGATCCTACAACAGAAAAGTCTGACTACGGCAATTCAAACAACATGACTTGATTTCATAAAAAGATTGTTGACAACCAAGCTCAGTCAAAAGGAAAATTCTTCCCGAACTGGGAAGCCCCGTTTATTGTCAAGGAGGTATTGACAGGAGGCGCTTTCAGATTACAAGAAATGGACGACGATGAATTTTCGTAACTCATCAATTCAGACACCGTGAAATGGTACTATGTTTGAGGTTACCATCAAGCGAACATCTTGGTTTTGGATCATCAGATCACCAGTCATTTCAGGTTCTTTAATCCTCACTACATACCGCCTTTCCTTTTTACCCATCTGCCCCTTAGGGAAAAACACAGTTTTTAAACCAGCAGCCTAGTTTCACTTCATTTCACACTTTCAGTTTATCCCACCAAGGATTAAACCTTTCACACCTTCAATTTATCCCGTACATGGGATTAAAACTTTTCATCTGTAATTCGCCCTGTACATGGGCAAACTACGTCGACCTGATCTCCCCAATAAACGGGAGTACGTAGACAGCCATCTTATATGGTCCGGTCTCACCACAGAAAAAATAAAAACCAATCTTTTCCATAGCCACATACAGAAATCAGTCCCAAGACACCAAAGATAGTAGGGAATACTCACAGATCGATGATCCATTCTAAAAATCTTGAGACATCTCACTGTCTATCCATCAAGGAGGAGTTCAGAATACATCCAGATCATAATGTCCTGGAGAAACAAGCAAACATTAAGCAAGTCGCAAGGCACAACTAAAAGGGAAGTGAATCAACATATATTACCCTGCCATATATAATGTTATTTGATATATACAATGTATACTATCCATGACAAAATGGCTAAGATAGTCTGTGCAGGAAAATATAAGCCCATCTATAATCAGTGTATATGCGGGCTATCAAGTCAAACATGGATTCCCTCTCAGAAGAAGGAGGTAACGCTGTGATTTCCTGCCAAAGGGTCTCTACACGAGCCAACAAATCCACTGCCAACTACATGCTATATTTCGGGCAGATATAGTGTTATCCCACTCAACAATTACTACATCTATGGATGATCTGGCCTCATCCCGTTCAACAACACCGGTATCCCTATGAGTTAGAGCATCATCTCTCTCAACCAAAGCGATATTTCTACCAAAAAGAGCTGTTAACATTAAAGCCCACATCCACTACATGTTCACCATATGGTACAGAGATAAAAGCTTCTCGCGATCTCGACGTCTAATCAGCCCATTTGTCCAAGCAACTATCCCAAACAACAAGCAAGGCTGGGGCAATTTCAAAATTGGCAACAACCGGATATTGGATCCCTTATGACAAGATTGGGGGCAATCTCGAAAGTAGCGATAACTCGACACTGGGGCATTTATCAACCATCCTAAAGTGGAAAATGCACCAGTCAGCGCCATCATCATGGTTTATCATCATCTCAATGGCGATTCAGATATTATTCAATAGCGACTTGGTCAACAAAGAGAGTTTCTCATATGAATCCCCGGCAAGAACATGCGAAAGGACTGGGGCATTTTACGATTCCAAGGAATGAAAGGAGTTTAAGGCGGGATAAGCCTCTCATCAAAAGAAGGAAGAGAACTCCTAAAAGAAATCATGGCGATATAAGCGTGCCCCTACGAAAGAAGGGGAAAATTCTCAAAAATCGAGACCTCTACAACGAAATTCAAATCTGGGTAGTAAAATAGCGAGCTGCACCTTCCAGGGATATTAGCGGCATTCAGCTCATCAGTTCAGCCAAGTTGCGAATCAAAAGCTCAAGGAAATGGGGCACCTGCCCCCAAAAGCGAAAGGAACTCCAAATCATCGCAAAAAAGGGTGAGACATCTGGTGGTTGTCATCAATCTAGCGTAACATCAGGCGAAATCTAGTGAAGTAATCCGTGGAATATTACTTCAGCGAAGGTATCAGAAGATCCGGTATTCGAAGACCATTAGCATCAATTCAGTGACATCAAAATAGTTCAGCGATGAAAGCTTTGTATACCACCGTTCGAGTGGGAACTGAAAACGTTTGGCGATCAGCAGGGTAGGCACCATTGCAAACTACCAGCTAATACATCAGGAGGGTCTGGTGATTTCAGAACGTCATCCCCATCAGAGATATGGAAAACATCTCAACTTATCTTCATCAAATAAGCATCAGCGATTAAATGCCAAACTAGTGGAGTCAACGCCAGCATAGGTATCAGCAATTATCGGTAAAGGTAAAGCGATTTGCAAATATACTTTAAGCATTCATCATAACATTACGATTTGCGAAATGCAATATGCGAAATACGATGTGCGAGTTGCGATGTGCGATGTGCGATGCGATTTGGCCAAATACGAAATACGAAATGCGAAAAGCGATGTGCGAAATGCAATGTGCGATTTACGAATTGCGATTCGCGAAAACATTTTCACATTCATCGTAAACATTCACTACATTGTGATTTGCATCATTATAAAAACTTTGTCATGTTTCAAGTGTCTACTTATCTTTATCATGTCCATTCTATTGCATTGCATGAACATGATAAAGAGGGGCATCTGTAGACACTCAAAATTTTCTTTTTCTATTACTAACTATGTAAGAGGGAAAAAACATCTTTTTCACACTCCAGAGATAACCCCAGGAGGTAAATCCAACCTCAGAGATGGCCCTGAGGACATTTAGAGTCAACAACATGACAACCTCAAAGATAACCCTGAGAAAAGACTGCTACAACTGTGCGAAAATTGGAGATAAACCCGGGAGGGGCAAAATGGTCATTTTGCTAACTTAACTTCAACTCACATCAAATACACTCATGTCAACTCAAATTACTTCAATAGAAGTCCCACAAGAACCATATCTTAACTTCCGAGTGCAAACTACGTAAAACGACTCAACGGACTGCCTGACGGAAACCCAGAAATGCCATTTCGGTCATGAACCCATCTTTCTAGAATCAAAAAAGGACAAATCATATGTCATTGTATAGCTCTCAGAAAGAGCTTTCCGGAATGATATGGCACGCTTCCATCGGACTCCCGGATTGAAAGTTATGAGCGACCGAACGAACAGCGCGTTGTCCGAGTGTACGTACTTCGACACGCTGGGACCCACACTGCCCGGGGCACCCCGGGCAGCAGTAGGTACACCTGCGGCCCAGTAATAGGTACACCTGCGGCTCCATCCTCTATAAATAGAGGGCTTGGGGTGGCCATTTTACAAGAGAAAAACGGCGAGGAAGCCCTGCCCAATTTACTCTGCACTCATCCCATGTAGTGTACTTTCCCCTTTTAAACACATGTGAGCTCATATATAGCCTCTTTTGTACCCACAAAAGCTAGTGTTTACCCACTCTAAAGATATAGTAGCCTTTTTTAGCAGTCAGCTGTAAGCCTTCTCACACACTTTAGAGTCTTTCTCTTCATCTTTGCACACACCCTTCTACACGTTGAGAGTCGTGTTGCTTGCTTTTGCCCGGGCTTTAGTCCGTGGTTTCATTCCAATCTATATATATATATATATATATATATATATATATATATATATATATTATATATATATTGACAAACATTATCGAGTTATTCCTCGATTGAGCCTAGACTTCGGTCTGGAGCGTTTAATTGCTTTTGTATATATATACATTTATATATATGAACTGCGTGTCGAACTCTGTTCGATGAGCCTAGACTTATGTCTGGTGCGTTTAATGGCTTTAATATATATATATATATATATATATATATATATATATATATATATATATATATATATATATATACTGCTATACCGAACAGATATATATATATATATATATATATATATATATATATATATATATATATATATATATATGAACTGCTATCGAACTCTGTTCGGTAAGCCTAGATTACACATCTGGTGCGTTTACTGCTTTAATCTATATATACTTATATATATTAATTGTTGTTGGACTCCGTCCGATGAGCCTGTATTTTATATCTGATGCGTTTATATGCTTTTATATATATATATATATATATATATATATATATATATATATATATATATATATATTTTCATTTCGTCCCACCTGGAGTTTACTTCGTGGTGGTTGACTGTTTTTACAGCTTTCTATACATTTCGTCCAGCCTGGAGTTTCCTCCGTGGCGGTTGATAGCTTTTACAGCTTTATTTATATTTCTGATCCCCCATGGATGTGCTTCGTGGTTAGTGATCATGTATGTATATATATATATTTACAGCTTTTATATGTATACCTGCTTACTGCGTTTATATCAATTGCGGCATCATGTGAGCCTAGGAATCATGTGATCACAGATTCAGTCCCCTGAATCTAGATTCGGTTCCCGTGATGGACCTTTTCAGCTGTAAGCAGCTTGTAAATTTATCTGTGATTTTTGGATTTCCTCAGATGGTTTTCATACCCACGAGGAATTCAGCACCTTTTTGTACGTTTATTTATGTACGAATGCCTCGCATCTGTCAAATAAAATCAATCAAGCCGAGCACTTAATAAAATGGGAGTGTAAAAGGTCTCAATTACTATTGAGCATCAGGGTTTGAAAAAACCTCTTTTATAAAACATCACTGTCATATCTTGCTTAAAATTGAATTTTTACATAAAATTCAAACCCTATGTATATAGGTGCGAACGAGGCCTCGAACTACTTCCAAATAACAGCACATTGACCCACACACACATATTCAGATAATAGTTTCTTGAAAAGAGGCAGTCATCGTAGTAACACGGATGTCGGGGGATGCATAACACCTTTCCTCTGCAAAACCAAGTCCCCGGACCCTAATGAATCTCGGTTTTACCAACCCGCTTAGCAGTGTCACATCACTAGGTCAATGTGCAAACCTTTTCTTGGTTGTGTTGGTACAACCATTTAAAAAACCAACTGGCAACTCTTAACAGTCCATCGTCGACATTATACATGTCGGACCTTTTCCACTTTTTAAACAAATCTCACCTAAAATGAGAACACCAAAGAACAAGTAACGGAAAGGGACAATTAAAAATCCCGACGTCGACAATTGTGTTGATTAAAATGAATTGATGATACAACTTTAAAAGATTGTAGAGAATAAGAAAGTGGTGATTCCGAGGATGGAATCCTTTTAAGGAGGGATGAATGTGATAACCCGAGATTTCGAATAATCAAAATTTTACGAATAATTTTTTTTTAATTAATATTAATATTGATTATCAATTTTGTGACAAGTTTCTGTGATACGAGTCCCGAGAAGGTCAATTTGTGTATTGACTAATAAAATTAAGAGTAGAGTTGTGTTTAACGGAGAATAGAAATCCTAACCCTAAGTTCGGATAGGGATTCGATAGAAAATATAATTAAAATAATTATTTTGATAAGTATGTGTTTGTACTGTATAGAGATTTTGATCAGTGATTGATCGGATAAGGTTTAAAATTTATAAACCCCAATAAGAGATTAGAAACCCTAATCTCGGATTTAGGAAACCTAACGTACAGTTAGAAATCCTAATTGAAAGCCGAGAAACCCTAATTTTATTTTTGGAAATCCTAAACCCTAATTAGGAAGCCCTAATCCTAATTGGTAAGCTTAATGTGTATATTAAACTTAAATATGATTAGAAAACCCTAATTATATTTTAGTTATTTTTAATTTCTATTTTATAAACCCTAATTATAATTTAGAAATTTTATTTATTTATAATTTTTTTTCTAATTTAAACCCTAAATAGAAAATCTTAGAAAGTTAGTGTTATAAAACCTTAGGGTTAGACCCTAAGGGTTTGTCCAATTGACCATCATGCCATTAAAATTACAAGAACAATGACCAAAAATGCCCTTTATGGATTTTTTTTGAGTTTAGTTGTAAAAATGGCCAAGACCTTTAGTTGTTCACCAACTATTTTGACCAATGTGACTTAACATACCAACAAATCAACCTCTAAGTGACAGCAACCTCAGATCTTGCATCATGCCATATTATATATTGATTTAAAGAGAGAGAAAGTCCACTAAAGTTGACATTTGTGTTCTAACTCTCAACAGCTCTCTCTCTCTCTCTCTCTCTCTCTCCCAAACCTCCGATTTTGATAAGTAATTCAGTCCCAATATCAGTCCCTAGATCACCTAATAACAGATTGGAGAGCCAAGATCTAAGCTTATTCAAGAGAATGTATAAACCCTAAGTTCCATTTTGATCTTGTATGCTTAGTCAAATTTTGTGTTTTTGTGTTTAGAATCTTGCTAATGGATGTTTTATGAAGATCTATGATGATCTATCATGAATTCATAGCATCAAAGTGGGTAAAAACTATGTTTTTCAAAAACTGTTCTTGGTAGTTTGGTATGAGGTCTTTTATCTATAAGTGGTAGTATAGCCATTAGATGCATAGATTTCGAGCTATTCCTGGTCAAAACCCGTTGACCGGGTATGACCATTCAAAATCTGGGCAACCCAGAAATTTTAAAAACAGGGTCTGACATGATATTCAAACTCTTAGATCTGTCAGGTATGATGTTTGCTGTTGATATTGTTGTAGTCAACATGTAGCCTGTTGTCTAGACTATAGACCCATGCCTTAAGATCTTTTAAAACATCAACTGATCGAACGTAAAAGGATGTCAAACTAGACCATCCATTCACGGACACAGTTTCTGGAAAACCCAGAAACGGTAGAAGCAATTTTTCTGACAGCCTTTGACCGTCTTATAACATATGATTCTGTTTTTATTGAACTGATCTGTTGTTGTAATGATGTTCCTTGACATAAGGACTATATATTTGAACCTTAATATGACTTGAATCAAGACCAGAACACCAAATTAGTAGGGCTTGAAAGTGGTATCTATGAACTGCCTGGGTTTCTGGGTTACCCAGAAAACCCAGGTACGATTTGACAGTTAGTTTGGATGTCTAGATCTTGCTAGATGGTTAAGTTATGACTCTGATGATGATTGACAATTTTAGTACTACAAGTATACTACAAGATCAATGCACAAACTATCCTAGAAACACACTAGATTAAAAACTATGAACGGTCAAACGTGGACCCTTAAACACGAAGTTGTCAGTGTTCTTGAGCTCAAGAACACCAACAGCGACGCTTTGTGTCGCTAAAGGTCTTTAGCGACGATTTTATTATTTTCTAATTTCTGATTTTTTCAGAAATTATTTAAAAATAGAAATAAATTATAAAAATTATTAAAAATGGTTTTAAAAATTATTTTAAATTATGAAAAATAATTTTTGACCAATTGGAATATTTTTCTTTAATATTTATAATTATTTAAATATTAAAGGTATTTAATTTATTTAATTAGTGTATTAAATAAATTAGAGAAAAATGATTTAATATTATGAAAAATTATTTTAAATAAGAATAATGTATTTAAAAATATTTTGAGTTATAAAATATAAATTTTAATATTTTTGGAGAATTTTTGTAGACACTCGAAATTTTCTGTACTACTGTTACTAACATTGTAGGAGAGCAGATTCGTCTTTTAAGAGGGAACCCTGAAAGACGATCCATATCCGTTCCGGATACCACCAGAAGTTCAGCATCAACCCCAGATCGCAATCTGGGAGTAACAATTCCAATCTCGGAGATAACCCAGAGGCATGCAGATCAATACCGGCACACACACCGGAGAAGATCGATTAATCTCGGAGATAACCCCGAGGTATCCAGTCTCAGTCCCAACCATGGGAATAGCCACCAACCTTGGTGATAATCCCAAGGAATGCAATTTCGGCAATAACCCCAAAAATGCTTGTTACAAGTGCGACCAGCTTCAATCTCGGTGCTCACAATGAGATCCACTGTACCAGCCCGGTGATAACATCGGGAAGACAGGCACACCTCAAATATGACAATGAGGACCTTCAACAAATTGCAGCAGTCCAATCTCAGCGAAGCCTGAGCAACGTCTGCTTTATCAGCCCAATCCGGCGATAACACCGGTGAGGGGCAACATCGTCATCTCGCCAACACGATGCCGCGCCACGTCATCTTAACATCTCTACGCAATAATGTCCCACAAGACTAACCAATCCCGAGTGACTATTGTGCGAGGTAACGGATGAAAGTTGAAGCTTGAAGATCGGAGGGCATCGTCCCATCTTCAATGACTTCATACAAACTCTAGTCACATGCTATCGTACAACTCTCGACAACGGCAGTCTGAAATAGGTCCTGTATACCTCAAACGGATGCCCGGATTGCACTTCTGAAGATCTGAGTGGACATTATAGTGCCCGAGTGCATGTACTTCGAGACGACCCGACCCGAAAAACCCGGGCCAACCCGGGTTTCCTCTGGTACACCTGCGGCTCAGCCGCAGGTAAACCTGCGGCTAATATGCCTATAAATAGAGGGCTTGGGGTGCTAATTTTTCAAGAGAAAACGGCGACGAAGCCCTACCCAATTTGCTCTGCACTCATCCCATGCATTGTAGTTTCCCCTTTTAAACACCTGTGAGCTCATATATAGCCTCTTTTGTACCTACAAAAGCCAGTGTTTACCCACTCTAAAGATATAGAAGTCTTCTTTAGTAGTCAGCTGTAAGCCTTCTCACACACTTTAGAGTCTTTCTCTTCATCTCTGCGCACACCCTTCTACACGTTGAGAGTCGTGTTCCTCGTTTCTGCCCGAACTTCGGTCCGTGGTTTCATTCCAGTTTATATATATATATATATATATATATATATATATATATATATATATATATATATATATATATACTAACATTATCAAGTTATGCCTCGATTGAGCCTAAACTTCGGTCTGGAGCGTTTATTTGCTTTCCTATATATATATTTATATATATGAACTACGTGTCGAACTCTGTTCGATGAGCCTAGACTTCGGTCTGGAGCGTTTACTGATATATATATATATATATATATATATTAACTGTGTGTCGAACTCTGTTCGATGAGCCTAGATTTTATATCCAGTGCGTTTACTCACTTTTATATATATATTTATTATATATATCAACTGTGGTCGAACCTTGTTCGATGAGCCTGAATTTTATATCCGGTGCATTTATCGCTTATATATATATATATATATATATATATATATATATATATATATATATATATATATATATATATATATATATATATATATAGGGAGAGGATCAAGAGTAGAACTCTTAAGTAATAGAACTCCCTTAAATAATAGAATTGTATCAAAACGACGTAGTTTTGATAAGACGCGGTGGCACTTTTGTAAATACGCGGTGGCATGGTATTTACAAAAATGCCACCGCGTCTTATCAAAACTACGTCGTTTTGATACAATTCTATTATTTAAGGGAGTTCTACTACTTAAGAATTCTACTCTTGATCATTTCTGTATATATATATATATATATATATATATATATATATATATATATATGTAAAACCCAACTTTTATAAATAAAGATGAATTTTCAATAAATATCATTTTTGAATATTATGGAGTTAATTTGATATAATGTTATAGTTGTTGGTAATATTTATAAATTTTGTAAAGTACACAAGTTGTTATATAATATTCGATTGGTCGGGGAATATTCATTTTAACAGGGAATATTCGTACAACGGCACAATCATTGGTGGACCCCACAACGGAATTATTGTCGGATTGAGAAAACGATAAAAATATTTTATTAAAAATAACGGCGGAAGTTTTACCATTGATACTGTTGAACTACTCGGTAGTAAAAGCACAGTAATATGTGTGGTTGAATAGTAGCACACGGTATTGATTATTAATGCTTATGTGAGAAGTCACTCAGTTTGATTCAATTATTGTCAGTTAATAATATGAATTATTTAGCGATAATGAAGTTTTGTTTTATTCGTATTATTAACGTAATAAAACAGAAACATCTTTTTATATAAAACAGAATACTTTATTAAAGTTATTCTATAAATAGAATATATTATATTTTATTTAAAAGATTTTTCTTTAAATATAGACCGTCAGATTAAAGTAATCAATCTGGACCGTTCATGGATTAGTTACTATGCATTCCATTTTTCTATAAATAGCAGCTCATTCCTTCATTATTTCTTACGAATTCACTAAACTCTAGAGAGAGAAACTATAGAGAGAAAGAAGAAAAGTATTCTGCTACTTAACTACTTTTCTTATTTCAGTTCTTCTTTAAAACGTTAAGGGGTGTTATTCTTTCTTATTCATGAAGAGAACTGTTGTTGTTCCATTTCTTATTATTCTGTTGCAATAACCTGTATACGCGGTCTACCCTATACTTGGTGACATTCTTCTGTTATTCTGTTGGAACATCATGTCTGTGTGTTTTACACCGGATCTGGTTCCCGTTTTTATTATTATTCTGTTGGAACATCATGTCTGTGTGTTTTACACCGGACCTGGTTCCGTCTTCATTATTATTCTATTGAAACATCCTGTATGTGTGTTTTACACCGGACCTGGTTCCGTCTTTTTTATTATTCTGTTGGAACATCCTGTCTGTGTGTTTTACACCGAACCTGGTTCCGTCTTTATTATTATTCTGTTGGAATATCTTGTCTGTGCATTTTATGCCGGACCTGGTTCCATTATTTATTATTCAGTTGGAATAACCTGTCTGTGCGGTCTATCGCATGCATGGTGATTTCTTTTGTTATTCCATACTTTATTATACTCAGTTGGTTAAGTTTTGACTTCTATACTCCATGAAATTTGTGAAATATCCTTAATAATTGCGTTTCATCCAGTATCTTTTCATGAAAATATTTTTCTAAGCATTCTTGAATTTTACTCCACAAAGCAGTATCATGTTGACAATTTGGACGTTGTTAATTCTTGGATAAATTAATTCTTGAACTTATAGATGGACTTGGTATGATTATGACCAGGGATTTTCGGTATAATCATGACCGTAATGTTACAAATGATGTGGTAAAAGTCCTCATTAGCCCGTAGTGCATTGATGGACAGTTGTTGGCATGATCATGACCATTAATGAATACACGAATATCCTTGGTCGTAGTGCAGGGGTGATTCGATGATGTGGATTATTTTATTAAGCTGAGTCCCAGCGATAACAGTGTTGAAAAACCTTTTAAATCATAGAAGATAGTAGATTTTATTCTCTACTTTACTCTTTTAATGAATTGCTTGTTCCACTGCAGTTAAACTTGATGTTCGTTATATATTGTCAGTTTAACACTGTTGAAGGCTAATGATAATTTATTCTGCATTATCTTAATCATAATATTTCTTACTGGGCTAGTTGAGCTCACCCTTTCTTTCACTGTTCTCTTCAGGAAATGAGAATATAGCTGGAACGAGTCTGGGAACGGAGTGATGGACCATATGATAGTATTAGTAGTCCTCACTACTCTATTAAATAGTGTGACAATAATTATAATGAGGACTCCTTTTGAGTTTGTATAGTCTCTAGTAGACAATAATTGTATTCAAACTCACAGTTATGTTTTGTCGTATTGTACACGACAGTTGTATTAGTAAGTTGTATTTGTATTCTGTACCATGTATCTGATGACCCAAGATGGGTGATGTATACCTAATTTTGGGGGCGTCACAGTTGGTATCAGAGCTTAGGGATATGATCCCTGGCTAAGATGTGAGAATAGAACTAGGAGGGGAGAGACAGAGAATTCCTTCGCTAGTATGACCTACCTAAGTTTATTTGCATGGTATTTAATTGGTCGGTCATAATATAAGAATAATATATGACATATCAATTAACTTTTGTTTTATGGCAGTATCTAAAAATGGCATCTGAGAATGTGGAGAATAGCAATGGAGCACAGGCGACTGTTGATTCACCACATATCGATAATCAGGATAATGTGCATCAGGAAGGTGACAATCCTCATGCAAACAACAACACTGACCAGATGATGAATGATGGAATGTTCAGAAGCTTTATGCAGTTCATGCAACAGCAGGCGAGAGCGGCTCCTGTCCAAAATATAGGTGGAAACACTGAAAACTCTCGGACGGTCACCGCTAAACAGTTCAAGGAGCTGGGACCACCAGAGTTTAAGGGAGAGCCAAAACCACTTATAGCGGAAACATGGATAAAATAGATTACCAAGATATTTGATGTCTTGGGATGCTCCGAGGAGCAAAAGGTTCCCTTTGCCGCCTTTATGTTGCGAGGAGAGGCAGATTACTGGTGGGAATCGATTAAGTGTACTCAATCTGCCGCACTGAAGATGTCTTGGGAGAAGTTCCAAGAGCTGTTCAATGACAAATACTTTCCCGAAAGTGTTCGTCACATGAAGGAGGTGGAGTTCATCAAATTGGAGCAGAATAATATGACTGTGTCGCAGTATAAGGCTAAATTTGCTGAGTTGTCCCGATTTGCGTCCCACTTGGTGGATAATGAAGAGCGAATGTCGCGAATATTTTTGCGAGGTTTGAAACCTGAGATACGTCAACATCTTATTTCTCATTAATTGTGTTTGTATTCAGATGTTGTGAATAGGGCTCAGTTAGTGGAGCGCGATAACAAGTCAATGCAACCAAAAGAGAGCAGTCGACAAAATAATAATACCAGTGAGAGCAGTCATCGAAGCGGTTACAACAAGAGTGGAGGGAATCAACAGGCCAGAAATGGTAACCACTTCGGTGGTAATCAGGGCCAAAACAATAAGAATGGTCATTTCAAGAAGAGTGGATTCAACAATGATGGAAAGACGTCAGCACCAGCACTCGTTGTTAAGGAAGGAGAACGACCACCTATCATATGTTTCAAATGCGGAGGGGAGGGGCACATCAGTCCAAACTGCGCGATGTCGTCTAATGCATGTTATAATTATGGAAGAGAAGGTCATTTAGCTCGATTTTATCGTTTACCAAAAATAAGTTCAGCCAAGATGGAGACACCAAAGGTCGTCCCAGAAAAGTCAAAACCGGTAGTGCAAGGGAGAGCGTTTGTTGTGACCTCCCAGAAAGTAAGGAACCCGAATGAGGTCATCACGGGTAAGCTTATCATAAACTCTAACGAAGTCTATACTTTATTTGATACCGGTTCTATCCATTCTTTTATTTCTCCTACTTGCGCTCATCGATTAAATTTGACTCCAGAGAAATTAGACTTTGACTTATCTGTTGAAACTCCATTGGGAGAAACCTTCATTACATCCACGGTTTATAAGTCTTGTTTGGTTTAAGTTGGTACCCACACATTACCTGTCGATCTTATTTCATTAAAAATACTTGCATTTGACGTGATTCTAGGGATTGATTGGTTAACTACTCATCATGCAAAAATTGATTGTTTTTGTAAGGTTGTTAGCTTTCATATTCCTAATCGACCTATTATGCGAATTCAAGTAACCAAACCATTAAAATCAATCGTTGTCATCTCAAGCCATAAAGCTATTCGTTTATTGAAAAATAGATGTCAAGCTTTCTTAGCTCATGTCACAGATCTAAATAAAAATACGTCAATTTTGAATGATATTTCTATTGTTAATAAATTCCCTGACGTATTCCCTGAAGAAGTTACTAGCCTACCCCATAGCGTGAAATTAAATTTTGTATCGACCTTGAACCCGGTACAAAACCCATTTTCAAAGCCCCATATCGAATGGCTCCTATTGAACTTCAAGAGTTAAAGATCCAACTGCAGGAATTATTAGACATTGGCTTTATTCGTCCTAGTACTTCTCCTTGGGGTGCACCTGTTCTATTCGTGAAGAAGAAAGAAGGAAGTATGCGACTTTATATTGATTATCGGGAGTTGAATCATGTCACCATCAAAAACAGGTACCCATTGCCACGTATTGATGACCTGTTTGACCAGTTGCAAGGAGCACAATTTTTTTCAAAGATCGATCTTCGTTCTGGATATCATCAGCTGAAGGTTAGAACTGAGGATATTCCAAAGACGGCTTTCAGAACTCGGTACGGGCATTATGAATTCCTAGTCATGTCCTTTGGATTGACTAATGCTCCTGCTGTCTTCATGGATATGATGAACCGGGTATTCAAGGAATATTTGGATCACTTTGTGGTCGTCTTTATTGATGACATCCTTATTTATTCCAAAAGCCGTGAAGATCATGAGCAACACTCGAGGCTGGTTGCAATACCCCAACTTATTAATGAATAAAATCAAATTTTCTCTAAATATTATTGTAAATAATAAGGGGTTAATTTGATATAATACTTTGGTTATGGGTGAAATGTGTAAATTTTGCAAAATAAGCAAGTGGTTATAAAATATTCATTTTGTCGGGGAATATTCGTTTGGTCGTGGAATATTCTTGCTGTCGGGAAATATTCGTACGACGGCGCAGCCTTGTGTGGGCCCCATAACAAAAAGTGATTGGATGAAGAAAACGACAAGTATAAGTTATTTATAAATAACGGCGTAGTTGTTACCGTTAATACTGTTGGAATACCCGGTGGTTAAAATACAGTAGCACACGGTATTGCACCAATTATTGATTCTTACGAAGGAAGGCACTACTCAATAATTGTTACAGTAGTTACTGTTCAATATTTTATTTTATTGATTCAATAATGGCTGCATTGATACTTTATATTATTGTTGTTTTAATAATTGTTGCTGCACAGTATTTTCCTTTATCAGATCAATAATTCATATTATTTGAATAATATTATTAGACAACATTATTGGCAATATCTAGAAAGTTCTATCTAAGGAGAGGTTTGGTCATCTAATTGCGCGCCAGTAAGGAGAAATCCTTATTGGAAAGCCCCCTCTTTCTTGGGAACGGCCTGGTTGTCATAAATGTGATTCTGTAATATTATTTGTGAATAATTAATTATTGATTCATATGATAAGGAAATATTTATTTTATGTGGATATAAATGAGGGATATATTTTTGTGGTTAAAAATGAAGGAGTTAATGTTGAGGTTTTTATCAGTATTTTTGTCGGAATGGAGGTATTAAAAATCAGGGTTTTTAAAATATTTTACGGGGGTTATAATTTTTAATCCGACCGTTGGATCGTGGTAATTTTTGGATATGTTATACATATATAAGTTGAGTATATGTCCACAAATTTTGAACCGTTAAAAATGAACGTATGATTTATTATGAATTTTACGAGATGACTGGTTCAGAAATTGTTAAATTTTCGGAGTTAATCATTTTGGTAGAAAATTCTAGAATTGGTGGGCCCCACTCTTCGTTGATGAAAAAATGTGCTGAGATTTTTATTCAAATGTGGTGGGTGAGAATAGTAGCAGGTAAAGTCATCAGGTTGCAGGTTAAGTCTGCTTCGGCGTGCTAACATTTTTCTATAAATAGAGGGCTAAGTTAGAATTGAAAATCACACCAGAAACAAGTTTTCTCTCTTTCTCTCTCTAGATTATTGAGTGTATTTTGTGAGTATTTAGATACTTTGAGAGTTTCTATTCATCAGAGTAAGTTTCTTTCAGCCTTATACCGGTATTCCGACCAGAAGTACTGATATTTTGAGGTAAGGGATATTATTTTCTTCTTAATGATATTATTTTCTTCAATATCATTATGCTGAAATATTGATATGAGTTTTTATCAAATTTGGAACTTTTTGTGTCGGGGTTACTATTCACGTATACGGCACTATTCACGTATACGGTACTATTCACGAATACGGTACTATTCACCGAAAAATAAAATTTTCCCTTTTTATCCAAGATGTCTATTATGGTTACTATCTTTGATTGTATCCATGTTTTGATCTTTATTTTTGAATTCTTCTTCACAATTGATTATTATGAAGTATTATTGATCTTGGATAAACTGTTATACGAATCCCTAATATTTATCCTTCTGTCTCACTGGATTCGTTCTCTTTAAGATATTTTTCATCATCCTCAGTCCTAAATGATGATATTACTGAATATCTTTGGCCTGTAGTGCAAAGATGTATGATTACTTGATGAATATCTTTGGCCTGTAGTGCAAAGATGAACAGGTGTTGAGATGAACATGACTGACAGGTGATACAAATGAATATCTTTGGCCTGTAGTGCAAAGATAAATATTTGGATAAAGATGATTATTAATTGATGTTACAGGGATAAAATATTGATGATGGACTTTTAAATCTTAGAAGATAGTAGAATTCTTTTTCTACTTGACTCTTCTAATGGTTTGTTGTTTCCGCTGCAGTTGTTGATCTAAAACTTGTTGTCGATTATATTCTATCAGATTTTTCCCTGTTGAAGACTAACGATAATTTGTTGTATATTATCTTAGTCATAATATTCTTTACTGGGCTAGTTGAGCTCACCCTTTTCCTTTTTGTTCCATTTTTCTTCTCAGGAGGTGAGAACATAGCAGGATCTAGTCGGGGTATGGAGTGATGGTTCTAGAAAGATGTTTTAGCAGTCTTCACTATTTCTGTAAAATAGTGTTTGACTAATTGTAATGAGGATTTATTTGAGTGTGGATATTGTCCAGAAGATAATATTTGTATTTAAACTCATAGTATGTGTTGTCGTATTTTGTACGACAATTGTATTATTGAAGTTGTAGTTTGCGTTCTGTACCATGTATTTGGCGACTCAGAATGGGTGTTGTATACCTATTTTGGGGGTGTCACACTGGTACTCCAAAAGCTTGGTGAATACAAGCTTTATGCCAAGTTGAAGAAATGCGAGTTCTGGCTGGAGGAGGTAGCATTCCTTGGGTACGTAGTATCAAGTCGTGGAATATCGGTTGACCCGACAAAGATTGAAGCTATTCAAAGCTGGGAGTAACCTAAATCAGTGACCGAAGTACGTAGCTTTCTTGGTTTAGCTGGTTATTATCGAAGATTCGTGGAAGGATTTTCTCAAATCGCTACTCCATTAACTCAGCTGACTCAGAAAGATACAAAGTTCGGTTGGAGTGAAGAATGTGAGAAGAGTTTTTAAGAACTCAAGAGGAGACTCATTTCAGCACCTGTTCTAACAATACCATCTGGCTCGGAGGGATTTGTCATCTACAGTGATACTTCGAGCAAAGGGTTGGGATGCGTTCTCATGCAACATGGACAAGTCATAGCCTATGCATCAAGACAACTCAAGTAATATGAAAGGAATTATCCTACTCATGATCTAGAGTTGGCAGCTGTTGTCTTTGCACTTAAAATTTGGAGACATTACTTGTATGGGGAGAAGGTGGAGATCTTTACGGATCATAAAAGTCTAAAATATTTCTTCACTCAAAAGGAACTCAACATGCGACAACGATGTTGGCTTGAACTGTTGAAAGATTATGATCATACCATTCAATACCATCCTAGAAAAGCGAATGTGGTAGCTGACACATTGAGTAGAAGATCATATTCAAGTACGAGTGCGATATTGTCAACACAAAGGCCCATTTTATGTGACTTGCAAAGGATGGAGATAGAGTTAAACACTCCAGGGACCCATGTGATGATGGCGAATATACGAGTAGAACCAGCTTTAATTGATAAAGTTAAAGCTGCTCAAGCTACAGACCTAGAGCTGATGCGTATGAGGAAGAAAGTGCAAGAAGGTGCTATGCCGGAAGCAAGAATCGATGAAGAAGGAATACTTCGAGTCAACTCCAGACTTTGTGTTCCTAACAACCTTGATTTAAAGTATGAAATCATGATGGAGGCGCACAACACACCGTTTGCAATCTATCCTGAAAGTACCAAAATGTATCATGATCTTTGTCATACATTTTGGTGGAGAAATATGAAGAGAGAGATAGCGCTGTTTATCTCAAGGTGTCTAACTTGTCAACGAGTCAAAGCGGAGCATCAAGTACCAAAAGGTCCATTACAACCACTTAAAATTCCAGAATGGAAGTGTGAGCACATTACCATGGATTTCGTTACTGGTCTTCCTAAGGTTTCTCAAGGTATAGATGCGATTTGGGTCATTGTTGATAGATTGACCAAGTTTGCTCATTTCTTACCGATACGAGAAACTTATACACTTGAACGTCTTGCTTGTATGTACATAAACGAGATTGTAAGACTGCACGGTATGCCAGTATCCATAGTTTCTGATCGAGACCCAAGATTCACTTCACGATTTTGGGTTAGTTTACAAAAAGCTATGGGCACAGATTTATGATATAGTTCGGCATATCATCCTCAGACGGACGGATAATCAGAAAGGACTATTCAAACTCTAGAAGATTTATTAAGACTCTGTGTCCTTGACTTCAAGGGAAGTTCGGACAAGTTCTTACCATTGGTGGAGTTTTTCTACAACAACAGTTATCAAGCAAGTATTGGCATGGCTCCATTTGAAGCATTGTATAGAGGAAAATGTCGTTCTCCAGTATGTTGGGATGAGGTGGGTGAAGCAACGTTGTTGGGACCGGAGTTGGTACGTATGACTACAGAAAAGATTCAAACGATCCGACAACGTATAAAAACCTCACAAGATCGACAAAAGAGTTATGCTGATCTTCATCGAAAGGACGTGGAATTTGATGTAGGAGATCATGTGTTCTTACGTGTTGCTCCATGGAAAGGAGTTGCAAGATTTGGAAAGAGAGGAAAGCTCAATCCTCGATTCATCGGTCCATTTTCAATCCTCGATCGAGTAGGAACTGTGGCTTATAGACTCGCTTTACCGCCAAGTATGTCTCGTGTTCATAACGTTTTTCACATATCCATGTTACGCAAATATGTGGAAGACCCGAACCACATTATTGAGTTAGAACTGGACAAAATAGCAGAAGATTTGACGTATGAAGAAGTTCTTGTTCAAATCTTGGATAAGAAGGAACATATTCTACGCTCCAAGGTTATACCTCAAGTCAAAGTTTTGTGGAGAAACCACGATGTTGAGGAAATGACTTGGGAGATAGAATCTGAAATGAAATCAAGGTATCCTTACCTCTTCGACATACTAGGTACGTACCCTAATTTCGAGGGCGAAATTTCATAAGAAGGGGAGGTTGTAAGACCCCAACTTTTATAAATAAAGATAAATTTTCTATAAATATCATTTTTGAATATTATGGAGTTAATTTGATATAATGTTATAGTTGTGGGTAATATTTATAAATTTTGCAAAGTACGCAAGTTGTTATATAATATTCGATTGGTCGGAGAATATTCATTTTAACAGGGAATATTCGTACAACGGCACAATCATTGGTGGACCCCACAACAGAATTATTGTCGGATTGAGAAAACGACAAAAATATTTTATTAAAAATAAAGGCGGAAGTTTTATCATTGATACTTTTGAACTACTCGGTAGTAAAAGTACAATAATACGTGTGGTTGAATAGTAGCACACGGTATTGATTATTAATGCTTATGTGAGAAGTCACTCAGTTTGATTCAATTATTGTCAGTTAATAATATGAATTATTTAGCGATAATGAAGTTTTGTTTTATTCGTATTATTAACGTAATAAAATAGAAACATCTTTTTATATAAAACAGAATACTTTATTAAAGTTATTCTATAAATAGAATATATTATATTTTATTTAAAAGATTTTTCTTTAAATATGGACCATCAGATTAAAGTAATCAACCTGGACCGTTCATGAATTAGTTACTATGCATTCTATTTTTCTATAAATAGCAGCTCATTCCTTCATTATTTCTTACGAATTCACTGAACTCTAGAGAGAGAAACTATAGAGAGAAACTATAGAGAGAAAGAAGAAAAGTATTCTGCTACTTAACTACTTTTCTTATTTCAGTTCTTCTTTAAAACGTTAAGGGGTGTTATTCTTTCTTATTCATGAAGAGAACTGTTGTTGTTCCATTTCTTATTATTCTGTTGCAATAACCTGTATACGCGGTCTACCCTATACTTGGTGACATTCTTCTGTTATTCTGTTGGAACATCATGTCTGTGTGTTTTACACCGGATCTGGTTCCCGTTTTTATTATTATTCTGTTGGAACATCATGTCTGTGTGTTTTACACCGGACCTGGTTCCGTCTTCATTATTATTCTATTGAAACATCCTGTATGTGTGTTTTACACCGGACCTGGTTCCGTCTTTTTTATTATTCTGTTGGAACATCCTGTCTGTGTGTTTTACACCGAACCTGATTCCGTCTTTATTATTATTCTGTTGGAATATCCTGTCTGTGCGTTTTACACCGGACCTGGTTCCATTATTTATTATTCTATAGGAATAACCTGTATGTGCGGTCTATCGCATGCATGGTGATTTCTTTTGTTATTCCATTCTTTTTTATACTCAGTTGGTTAAGTTTTGACTTCTATACTCCATGAAATTTGTGGAATATCCTTGATAATTGCGTTTCATCCAGTATCTTTTTATGAAAATATTCTTCTAAGCATTCTTGAATTTTACTCCACAAAGCAGTATCATGTTGATAATTTTGACGTTGTTAATTCTTGGATAAATTAATTCTTGAACTTGTTTTATTGAATTCTTATATCATTGTCATCATCCTCATGTTTATAAAATGTTGAAAGTCATCTGTGGCCTGTATTGCATAGATGGACTTGGTATGATTATGACCAGGGATTATTCGGTATAGTCATGACCGTAATGTTACAAATGATGTGGTAAAAGTCCTCATTGGCCCGTAGTGCATTGATGGACAGTTGTTGGCATGATCATGACCATTAATGAATACACGAATATCCTTGGCCGTAGTGCAGGGGTGATTCGATGATGTGAATTATTTTATTAAGCTGAGTCCCAGCGATAACAGTGTTGAAAAACCTTTTAAATCATAGAAGATAGTAGATTTTATTCTCTACTTGACTCTTTTAATGGATTGCTTGTTCCGCTGCAGTTAAACTTGATGTTCGTTATATTTTGTCAGTTTAACACTGTTGAAGGCTAATGATAATTTATTCTGCATTATCTTAGTCATAATATTTCTTACTGGGCTAGTTGAGCTCACCCTTTCTTTCACTGTTCTCTTTAGGAAATGAGAATATAGCTGGGACGAGTCGGGGAACGGAGTGATGGACCAGATGATAGTATTAGTAGTCCTCACTATTCTATTAAATAGTGTGACAATAATTGTAATGAGGACTCCTTTTGAGTTTGTATAGTCTCTAGTAGACAATAATTGTTTCAAACTCACAGTTATGTTTTGTCGTATTGTACACGACAGTTGTATTAGAAAGTTGTATTTGTATTCTGTACCATGTATCTGACGACCCAAGATGGGTGATGTATACCTAATTTTGGGGGCGTCACAATATATATATATATATATATATATATATATATATATATATATATATATATATTTCGTCCCACCTGGAGTTTCCTCCGTGGTGGTTGATCGCTTTTACAGCTTTATTTACATTCCATCCCGCCTAGAGTTTCCTCCGTCTTTACAACTTTATTTACATTTTCGTCCCGCCTGGAGTTTCCTCCGTGGCGGTTGATAGCTTTTACAGCTTTATTTACATTTCTGATACCCCATGGATGTGCTTCGTGGTTGGTGATCATATATGTATATATATTTATCGCTTTTATATATATACCTGCTTACTGCGTTTATATCAATTGCGGCATCATGTGAGCCTAGGAATCATGTGATCACAGATTCAATCCATTGGATCTAGATTTGGTTCCCATGATGGACCTTTTCAGCTGTAAGCAACTTGTAAATTTATCTATGATGTTTGGATTTCCTCAGATGGTTTTCATACCCACGAGGAGTTCAGCACCTTTTTGTACATTTATTTTCGTACGGATGCCTCACATCTGTTAAATAAAATCAATCCAGCCGAGCACTTAATAAAATGGGAGTGTAAAAGGTCTCAATTACTATTGAGCATCAGGGTTTGAAAAAACCTTTTTTATAAAACATCACTGCCATATCTTGCTTAAAATTAAATTTTTACATAAAATTCAAACCCTGTGTATATAGGTGCGAACGAGGCCTCGCACTACTTCCAAGTAACAGCACATTGACCCACACACACACATTCAGATAACAGTTTCTTGAAAAGAGGCGGTCACCATGGTGACACGAATGTCGGGGGGGTGCCTAACACCTTCCCTCCGCATAACCAAGTCTCCAGACCCTAATGAATCTCGGTTTCACCGACCCGTTTAGCAGTGTCACATCACTGGGTCAATGTGCAAACCTTTTCTCGGTTGTGTTGGTACAACCATTTAAAAAACCAACTGGCAACTCTTAACAGTCTATCGTTGACATTATACATGTCGGACCTTTTTCACTTGTTTTTTTAAATAAATCTCACCTAAAATGAGAAAACCAAAGAACAAGTAACGGAAAGGGACAATTAAAAATCCCGACGTCGACAGGTGGCGACTCTGCTGGGGATTCCAGTAAGAGGACTTAAGTCGCTATTACAATTTTTTCAAAATTGTTATCTGCTTGTGTGTGGATGTTGCATTTACATATTATGATAAATGTGTACGAATGCATTTCCTTACCTAGTGCTTCGCACTATTAACTGCTTGTGATATTAGTGCTTCGCACATGTCATCATTTTCATACGGTAAGACGCGATGTATGTGAATGTATGTTGTGTAGTCCCTCCACCAGGAGGCTATCCCGTCAGTGTTTGATTACTGGACTCGTGAGAAGACTAATTCTCCGAGGCTCAGGAAAGGCGCCACCCAAATTCGCTCTAGTTGAAAGACCGGATTAACTTCCCATCAAGTAGATTGCGATGATTTGGGAACCTTCATGCCAAAAAGTCGCGAGAATAACCTAAGATAGGTCAGCCTCTGATAAACCCAAAATGGAGGAAAGTCTCTTCATGCTCTCATTTCAAATTACTTGTAAAGCACAATTACTTGTAATTATCTTCCATATCTATCTCCATGTAATGAGAAATATGAAGAAATGTGTACACATACATGCTACAAACAGCTGACATCCATTTTGCAGGATAAAGTTCCTAAACTAGACACATCACAGAGCATATTATTATCCACCTTCCCTAAAGACTAAACTATGCAAGTCTTTTGCAGGGAATCAATCGGACCTACCACCCGTTCAAAGTCCAAAAAGGCAACAGGCCTACAGTCAATCATGTCGTCATCCGACCAGACCGAACTTAATCCAGTTTCTCGCAAAGAATTCGATGGATTAAGCAAACAGATTACAGATTTGGTTGTTCTACTAAAAGAATTACACCAGTCTACACAGGGTCAGAAAATACCCGTACATGCTGAATCGCCCACACAAGGAAGAACCCAGGTCATTACAATACCTGAACTGCAGTTGGATCCAACCAACAAAACTCATGATGCTGCCCATCCCACTGGAGACCCAGACACTGGTGACATCAAAAAGAAGTCCTCTAAATGGAAGAGACTCTACGCACTATCAAAGGAATTGGAACACACGGGAGTGTTTCATATGCTGATTTGTGTATTTTCCCTGGTATTCATTATCTAGAAAAGTTTAAGACTCCTGACTTTGAAAAATATGACGGGTTAGGAGATCCTTACACACATCTAAAGGTGTTTATTGGAGAACTGGGATCTTATGCAGAGGATGAGAAACTCAGAATGCAACTGTTCCAAAAAAGTCTAATTGGAGAAGCCCGTTTGTGGTACACAAGATTAGACAATTCAAAGATCCATAGTTGGGAAGAGCTAGCAAATGCTTTCCTCACCCAATACAACTTTCAATCTCAAATGGCTCCTGATCGGTATCAAATTACCAAGATCAAGAAACAGTCTAATGAGTATTTTAGAGAGTATGCTCAGAGGTGGAGACGCCTGGCTGCCCAAGTAAGTCCTTCCATGACAGAATCAGAGATGGTAATAACTTTCATAGACATACAAGAAGCACCTTTCTATGAAAGAGTTTTAGCTGGCATCGGCAAGCCATTTTCTGAAATGGTCAAACATGGGGAGATGGCTGAAATGGGATTGAAATTCGGAAAGATTCAAGACCTAGTTGCACTCAAAGTTGTTGCTGATCACATCCAACCTGGAAATTATGGGAACAACCCTCGGAGGGTCCATAAAAAGAAAGAGGAGGATGTTTCCCTAATACTACAGGGTCAAAAAGGCAATCAGAACATGACTTTCTAGAGGAGAAATTACACTCCCTTTCAAGCACAGTCTTCAAATCCTCCAGTACCAAAAGGTGGAGAAGCCAAATGCCCTCGAGTATTCACACCCTTAGGGGACACCCTCGAGAACATTCTCAATCTTCTAACAACACAGAAGAAAATCACGCATCTGCTTCCACCAGCCAGCCCTAATGGACGGGGTTTTAATGCTGCTCGGAAATGTGCTTATCATGCTGGGGCACCTGGAAATGATACTCAGGATTGTTGGGCCTTGAAACACAAAATCCAAGACCTGATAGACAACGGTGAAATCGTGGTCACCAAACCCGATCAGCCTCACGTTCAAGACAACCCTCTTTCTCAACACAAGGAAGAAGATGTCAACATGATCAATTTGAACAGCGGACAGAATTCCAATTTCAGCTGTGAATCCTCCCTGACCCAAAGATGGTGATGACAAATGGGATTATGCCAAGTTCCAATTCACAATGGAACGAAAGATGAAAACTCTCTGTAAATAAATTGAGCAATTGGCGGAACTGGTGACTTATCAGCATCAAGTGACTCATCAGCTAATCAGCCAGGAGCATGCCAGTCTCCTACCTATTGTCATGAATATTCTCTCTTCACTTTTAGAAAATGAAATGCTGGAAGACAAAGTGACGAAGAGAGCGAATGCTAAGGCCCGTCGGGATTTTGCTAACAAAAGGGAATTCACACATTTGGGCCAACCTATAGAGGAAATCCTTAATATGTTAATCAATGAAGGAAGGATTAGTTCCCTTCTACCTCCAATCACCCCCCGTTCAGGATGATACAACTCTAAGGGAGTATGTCAATATCATTCTCAATCTCGCGGTCACATCACAGAAGAATGCTAGGTACTCCGCCACCTTATTCAAAATTTAATTGACAGTGGCATACTGCGCCTGATAGATAACGACACTGTGTTACGGGCAAGTGAGGATTCGGGTCCTACTAAGTGGAAGAGTGTAGTAGCAGTCATATCCGCTAAAAATGATGGGGTTAACAAATCACTTGTCATGCCAGTAATTCAACTCAAGGGAATCAACAATCCTTTGAAAGTGGCCGCTCCCGAGCCAATCAACTTGCCGTGCAGAGCACAATATCCTATTGTTAGCTTGCGCACAATTTCATGGAATTATGGAGAAGGTGAAGGATCCACCTCGAATATAACTGTTGCAGTGTCAAAGGAGAATCCACTATATCTTCCCCAATGGGTAATGAAGCCTATCATCAAGTCTAAGGGGAAAGTACCTATTGAGAAGATTGAAAATTTCCTCCGCACTATGGGTCATAACGAAGCCAAGGTGGTTTTAAGCTTGAAAGAAGCTCCACAACAGATATCAATCTTGGACTTGGTCCTGACTTCTGAGAATCACCGGAAGGTCTTGTTAAAGGTTTTAGAAGAAGCCTATCTACCGACATCAGTTAATACAGAAAAGTTTCAACATCTGGTTGATCACATTTTCAACAACAATGTGATATCCTTCACTGATAATGACATACCGCCCGAGGGGACCGGTCATTGCAAACCATTGCACATTGCGATCTTGTCCTCCGGATATGTGGTGGCTGGAGTTTTAATAGATGGAGGTTCCTCTCTGAATATAAGCCCATACGCTACCTTGGTGAAGATGAATATCAATCCCAATCAAATTTGGAGTTTCAAGCTGGCATCATAATGGTGTCCACATATCCTGAGTGGATATCCAACATCGTGCCCGTACCTAAACCTGGAGGGAAGGTGCGAGTTTGCGTGGATTACCGGGACTTGAACAAGGTTTGCTTAAAAGATAGCTTTCCCGTGCCATTTATCCACATTCTCATTGATAATACTGCACAATACGACATGTATTCCTTTGCAGATTGCTTTGCGGGGTATCATCAGATCATGGTTACCGAGGAAGATCGTGAGAAGACTGCTTTCATCACTCCTTGGAGAACTTTTTGCTATAGACGGTTGTTATTCGGCCTCATCAATGCTGGAGCTACCTATCAACGAGCTATGATGGCTCTTTTCCACGACTTAATGCATAAAGAGATTGAGATCTACGTGGATGACATTATTGTCAAGTCCCGGAAGGAGGATGACCATATAGACCATCTCAGGAAGTTGTTCAACAGGTTGCGTAAGTACAACTTGAAGTTAAATCCAGTTAAGTGCGCCTTTGGCGTTAAATCAGGCAAGTTGCTAGGATTTCTAGTCAGCCACAAAGGGATAGAGCTGGATCCTGCCAAAATCCAAGTCATCACGAAAATGCCCATTCCTCAAACAGAAAAGAAAATACGGGGATTTTTGGGAAGAATCAACTTCATTAGCAGATTTATCTCTCAACTCACAGCAACCTGTGAGCCAATCTTCAAACTATTAAGGAAGAACTCCTCCATGAAATGGAATGAGGAGTGCCAGAATGTCTTCCTTACAATCAAGAAACAGCTAATCAAAGCTCCCATCTTGGTACCACCCAGGGATGATGTTCCCCTGTTTATGTATCTATCCGTAAGTGACAATGCCATGGGATGCATGCTGGGACAGAAGGACGATAGAGGCCTAGAACGAGCTATCTATTACCTCAGCAAAAGATTCAGCAGCAGTGAACACAAGTACACTCTGATCGAAAAGATGTGTTGTGCTTTAGCATGGGCTTCCATGAGGTTACAGCATTATCTCCATGGTCATACAACCCATCTCATATCCCGCGTGGATCCTCTCAAGTACGTGTTCAATAAACCCATGTTAAATTACCGGCTGTCTAGATGGCAGTTGATCCTACAATAATTTGACATCGTATATGTGACTCAAAAGTCCATCAAAGGTCAAGGAATTGCGGATCAACTGGCCGCCGCACCATCAGGGTATTTCAAACCCTTGGAGACATATTTCCCCGATGAAGGAGTAATGACAGTTCAGCAACACCATCAGTATGATACACGCCAAATGTGGAAGCTGTATTTCGATGGAGCTGTTAATATGGAAGGTTCTGGAGCTGGAGCAGTTCTAGTATCTGACACGGGGGAGCAGTATCTCGTTGCCGTCAAATTACAGTTTGTCAGCACCATCAATACAGCTGAGTATGGTTGTCTCATGGGGCTAAAACTTGCCCGTTTAATGGACATCAGGCGGTTAACTGTCCTTGGAGATTCGGAGTTGGTAATCAGACAATCCACCGGAATCTATCAAACCAAGGAACTACATTTACTGCCTTACCATCGGCAGGTTTTAAAGATGGCTTTGGGGTTTAAAGAAATATCCTTTATACATATTCCTCATAATAGGAATGATTTCGCTGACGCGTTAGCAACTTTGGCCTCCTTGATCCGTATATCAGACAAGGAATACTTGCCAATCGTCACAATTTCCCTGCACAAGGCCCCAGCCTATGGGAATTACATTAGAGAAGTATCGGATGAGCTACCTCCCATCCAACATCCTTGGTATCAGCATATCAAGGAATATCTGCGAGATGGATCTACACCCGCTGAGGCAAGCCCAACTGAGAAAAGGCGGATCCATCGAATTGCTATGAAATTCTACCTGAGTGGAGATGCACTCTACAAAAGAGATGTAGGATTAGGTCTCCTCAGATGTTTAGACAAAGATCAAACCCAAAGGCTTATGGATGAAATCCATGGTGGAGTCTATGGCCCCCACATGAGTGGCCCCCTCCTTGTCAAGAAATTCCTCAGGACAGGACATTATTGGCTATCTCTCAAAGCTGATTGCAATGACCACGTCAGGAGATGTTATCAGTGCCAGATTCATGGGAATGCTATACACGCCCCTCCACGGGAACTTCACAATATGAGTTCACCTTGGCCCTTCTCAATGTGGGGAATGGACGTTATCGGGCACATTGAGCCTAAAGCCAGTAATGGTCATCGATTTATCTTCACCACGATCGACTACTTCACCAAGTGGGTAGAAGCAGCCTCTTTCCCCAGGGTTACTAAAGAAGTCATCATTGCTTTCATCAGAAATAATGTCATTTGTCGATATGGACAACCAGAGGTGATTGTGTCCGACAATGCCAAGAACCTTAACAACAAAATGATGGAGGAATTATGCAGTAAATTCCATATCAAACATCTCAACTCAGTCATCTATCTTCCGAAGATGAATGGGGCTGTTGAAGCGGCTAACAAGAACATTAAGAAGATTATGCAAAAGATGTCCACCAATCACCAAAATTGGCCTGACCAATTGCCTATGACTCTGTTAGCCTACAGAACCTCAATGCGCACTTCCACTGGGGCAACCCCCTACGCATTAACTGTAACACCCCCTTTCTAAAATAGAAAGAGAGGTTACTCAAAACATAACAAAACTGATGAATTTAATAGCAAGGCTCTAATCCACAAAAGAATAGTCTTAAATTAATTGATAAATACAACAAGTCAACCATAATAAATATCAAACTGTCTCAACCCACAATCTAAAATAATTATTAAAATTCCAAGTAAACTAACACATCAAGTCTAAACAGAATATTTCTAAATCATTGAAATGAATGGAGCTCTCATCACACTTGCCCTTGATCCCCCTGATTACCTACCAGAAGAAAAACACAGCATGAGCCAAATGCCCAGTACGGATATAGAATACAAATAATGAACCGAAATAACTAACTCAATTAAATGAAATGAAACGAAACGAACTGAAACGAAACGAACAAAACTAACACAACGAAACAATAGGCTGAATCAAATGGCTAGGTGTTATTTCATACTGAGCTCAGAACAAAACAGAAATATACCTTGCCACACAGGCAAGTCAAATAATGCCACATAGGTAAGTTACACACATTGGACCGCGAATCCAAATGTATATAAAATCGGAAGGCGTGTTTGGCACAAACATCACCAATCCGCATAACAGAACAGAACAGAAACTAGGGTCGACCCATACGCCTCCCACAACAAAACACCAAATGGCCAACTCCCACCGGAGCACAAAACGGAGACGTCGTGGGCTGATCACACCGCCACGGAAGGTGTCATGCCTCGGTGCCAAGAGGACATGCCTGTGGTACCCCCACAGGTGGTTATAGCTCAGGTATACCCTACGGTACATTCTAACAACAATACCATGTCACAACACATGCGGCACAATATCAACACAAAGGGGTTCTAACGTGTACATGTTAAATCGAACGAATCATCAACACAAGTCTCCAAAAATATACTAACATGTACATCACTACGAAAATTGAAATAAATATTAACATGATAACCGAGTTTAAAGAGTACAAATATGAGTTCTAAATATCAATGCCCCAAAACAAATTTACCACAATCAATTGACAAAGAACAATTATAAGAGGCAATACTAATTTTTGAAACGAATAACGAAATGAACAAATCAAAAACAAAAGAGTCTCGCTGAAAGAGTACGAAATCCGTACCTAGATTAAGTAATGTAATACCCAATGTTTATACTCCAAATTTGACTCGTTTAGACTCTCTCCGTTCAATCTAAATAATTTAATAAAATTTATTACAATCCAATCATTAAAAACATAATACTATTAAATTTATTATTAAAACTTTTATAACTATGTCGGCAAAATTAATTAATACAAATTAATATACATAACTTCAATTGATTTACTAATTCCATATACAAATTTCATGGCCAAATGATAATTAAAATATATATGCTAAAAGATTATTAAAATATAATATATATATATATATATATATATATATATATATATATATATAATATAATAAAAATAATAATAATAATAATAATAATATAAAGAATCTAAACCTGCAGCAATCCAACACGCACATCATGATGACGATTTCTTTTTTCTTTTTTTAATAGCAAGTTTGGGTATATATATATATATATATATATATATATATATATATATATATATATATATATACTATTAATAATATACTACACAAACATATGCTAATTAAGCAACTCAAACCTGATGTAATTCTTTTCTTTTTCTCCCTTCCGAAATAGTTAGTGGCTGCGCCCTTTTTTTTTTCTTTCTCAGTTTCAATTCGTGTGTTGATATGATTAGGTTTAGTACTTATTTATTTATTAAGTAATATATCTTATTTACTCTATTTCTAATAGGATTTATTATTACCCACATATAAATTAAATCCAATTAGTTTTTAAGGCCCAACTTTTACTAAATTAATTTATCCAACACTTGTTAACTTATTAGCCCAAAATAAGTGACTAGTTTGACCCAAATAAAAGATAAAGTCCAATTAAAATATTTTAAAACAAAATAATATTAATTATTCAATATTTATTTATTTATTTATTTTTATCGGGTATTACATCACCTACCCCTTAAAAGAATTCCGTCCCCGAAATCAAAAGAATAGAACGTACCTAATTATCAAAAAGATGCGGATATTCCGCTTGAATAGACTCTTCAAGCTCCCAAGTGGCTTCTCGCTCCGAATGGTTCCTCCACAGAACCTTAACAAAAGAATAGTCTTCCTCCTCATAATCCTTTCTTGACGATCCAAAATCGCCTCAACTTTCTCCTCACAAGTGAGATCATCTCGAATCTTATCGAACGGATATTGTACCACATTCAACGGGTGATATTTATAACTCCTCAACACCGACACATGAAATACATTGTGCACATGAGCTAGCTGTGGAGGCAAAGCTAACCGATATGCAACCTCACCAACCCTCTCCAGAATCTCAAATGGTCCAATATAACGCGGACTAAGTTTCCCTTTCAACCCAAATCGCTGAATTCCCTTCCAAGGAGAAACTTTTAGAAACACATGCTCACCAGGTTCAAACTCTAAAGTCCTCCTATGCTTATCAGCATAACACTTCTGTCGTGATCGAGCCGACTTCAATTTCTCCTTAGCCACCGCTACCTTCTCTATAGTGATTTGAACTAACTCAGGCCCTTCTATGGCCCTTTCGCCAACCTCATCCCAACAAGTTGGTGCCCGACACTTTCTACCATACAGTGCCTCAAACGGAGCCATTCCAATACTTGCATGCCAGCTGTTGTTGTAAGCAAACTCAACTAGGCTCAAGTAATCATCCCAATTACCCGACCATTCAAGTGCACAAGACCTCAACATATCCTCTAATGTCTGAATAGTCCGTTCAGATTGCCCATCAGTCTTTTGTTCGGCACCTAGGTGTGCCATCTCAGTTATTAGATTCTGTTATGTCTATTTCTACCCCGATGGGGACTTCTGTTGTTATTTCTGATTTGTATCGAGGGTGTCCGATAAGTTTTGGAGATAAGATTCGTAAGGCTAATCTTCTTCTGATGTGTATGCACGATTTTGATGTCATTCTTGGGATGGACTGGTTGGATAAGCACCAGGACACTATCGATTGTCAGGCGAAGAAAGTTATATTTGGAGATGTGAAGTCTCCAGAATTCGTATTTCAGGGTTCACAGCCGAGTAGAGTGGTGAAATTAATTTCAGCTTTGAAGGCTGGAAAGTTGGTGGCAAAGGGTTATGAGGGGTATTTGGCATTTGTGAAAGATACCTCTAAGGGTGAATCTCGTATTGAAGATGTTCCAATTGTTCGTGACTTTTCTGATGTGTTTCCTGAGGAGTTGTCAGGGTTGCCACCGCAGCGGGAAGTGGAGTTTGCTATTGAGCTTGTTCCTGGTGCGGAGCCTATCTCTAAGGCGCCGTATCGGATGGCACCATTGGAGTTGCAGGAGTTGAAAGAACAGTTGCAGGAATTGTTAGATCGTGGTGTGATTCGGCCGAGTGTTTCGCCGTGGGGTGCTCCGGTCTTGTTTGTAAAGAAGAAAGATGGGTCTATGAGGCTGTGTATAGACTACAGAGAGTTGAACAAGATTACCATCAGGAATCGATATCCATTGGCGAGGATTGATGACTTGTTTGACCAACTTCAGGGGGCAAAATATTTTTCAAAAATAGACTTGAGGTCGGGTTATCATCAGTTGAGGGTAGGGGATGAGGATATTGCTAAAATAGCTTTTCGCACTCGATATGGGCATTACAAGTTTCTGGTGATGCCATTCGGGTTGACTAACGCTCCAGCGGTGTTTATGGATTTGATGAATTGGGTGTTCAGGGAGTACTTGGACCAATTTGTCATTGTCTTTATTGATGACATTTTGGTTTACTCCAAGTCTAAGGAAGAGCATGAGAAGCATCTTTGCACAGTGTTGGGGATTTTGCAGAAAGAGAAGTTGTATGCTAAATTCTCTAAATGCGAGTTTTGGTTGGAGCAGGTTGCATTTTTGGGCCATGTTATTTCTGCTGAAGGCATTAAGGTGGATCCTGCGAAGGTTGAGGCTATCACTAAATGGCTGAGACCTACTACGGTGATAGAGATTAGGAGTTTCTTGGGTTTGGCAGGGTATTATAGGCGGTTTGTGGAAGGCTTTTCCTTGCTTGCCTTGCCATTGACTCAGTTGATGAGAAAGGGCGTCAAGTTTGTGTGGAATGAGGAGTGTGAGAAAAGTTTTGAGGAGTTAAAGAAACGACTTGTGACAGCTCCTATACTTGCATTGCCGTCGGGGACGGGAGGTTACCAGATTTATAGTGATGCTTCTAAGAAGGGCTTGGGGTGTGTTTTGATGCAACACAGTAAGGTGATTGCTTATGCTTCTAGGCAGCTTAAACCTTACGAGGTGAACTACCCCACTCATGATTTGGAGTTGGCAGCGATGATCTTTGCCTTAAAGATTTGGAGGCACTATTTGTATGGAGAGACTTGTGATATCTTCACCGATCATAAAAGTCTTAAATATATTTTCACTCAGAAGGAGCTCAATATGAGGCAGAGGCGTTGGTTGGAGCTTCTAAAAGACTATGATGCTAGAATTCAGTATTACCCGGGGAAGGCAAATGTGGTTGCAGATGCTCTTAGCAGAAAGAGTTTTGGGAGTGTAGCAGCCCTTATTACACAACCTCAACTTATTTCGGATATGGAGCGGCTCGAGATGGAATTGCATGTACGAGGTTCAGATGGGCATTTGGCATTTATGAGAGTGGAGCCCTCTCTTATCTCGTGAGTTAAAGAAGCTCAAAAAGAAGATGGGGAGTTGTGGAGTATGACGCAGAATCTAGAGGAGGGCAAGCAGTCCGAGTTTCGCATTGATGACCATGGTGTGATTTGGTTGGGTGATCGGTTGTGTGTACCGTCCGATCCAATCATTCGGGAGGCGGTGTTGGCTGAGGCTCATAGTTCGCCATTTTCTATTCATTCAGGTTCTACAAAGATGTATAGGGATTTGAAGAAGAATTTTTGGTGGAATGGGATGAAACGAGACGTGGCTGAATATGTTGGGAAGTGCCTCACTTGTCAACAAGTGAAGATAGAACATCAACGAGCTAGTGGTTTGCTGCAACAGTTAGACATTCCAGTGTGGAAGTGGGAGGATATCACGATGGATTTTGTGACCGGTTTGCCGAAGACCTTCAGGAAGAATGATGCCATTTGGGTAGTGGTGGACCGACTGACCAAATCGGCACACTTTTTGGCTATCCATGAGGGATACTCGGTGGATAGGTTGGCACAAATTTTTCAGCAGGAGATTGTTAGACTTCATGGCACTCCGGTGTCTATTGTTTCAGATCGGGACCCACGGTTCACCTCTCGGTTTTGGAAAGGGTATCAACGAGCTTGGGGTACTCGGCTCAACTTCAGTACTTCTTTCCATCCGCAGACTGATGGGCAATCCAATTCTCTGCATCAATTGGAGTTGGTGCTGAGCTGAATGATTGTGGTTTCTGCTTTTGAAACCTTTCCAACCACACATACATTGGAACCACCTGCTGATCAAGACCATCTGCATTCCCTTCCTCCATATTTGCATGCTGACCGTTATTTCCTGAATTCCCTGGTTCAGGAATTTCTGGTGGCGGCTGCTGCATTGCCTGTACAACCTGTGCCACTAACTGAGGTAACGCCTGATTCACTGTCTGATTCACCAAGGTAGCCAACTGAGCATTCATCTGATCATTAGGTTGCTCATTGGGCTGACCCTCACATCTTCCCCTATTGTTGCCTCGCCTCCCAGCAACTCTGGCGGATCTACGAGCCATCTAACAAAGAGATCAACGAATAGATAAAAAAGCAGGTTAGAGACAGATTCGAATATAGCTGATATGATAGCTGAATAGAAAATCAAACAGAACAACACCTAACCCAGAAGTCTACCCATAACTCACAGGTCAAACTTAAATAGGGTTTCTACAAGAAAGAACCTAAGCTCTGATACCAACTCTGTAACACCCCCTTTCCAAAATAGAAAGAGAGGTTACTCAAAACATAACAAAACTGATGAATTTAATAGCAAGGCTCTAATCCACAAAAGAATAGTCTTAAACTAATTGATAAATACAACAAGTCAACCATAATAAATATCAAACTGTCTCAACCCACAATCTAAAATAATTATTAAAATTCCAAGTAAACTAACACATCAAGTCTAAACAGAATATTTCTAAATCATTGAAATGAATGGAGCTCTCATCACACTTGCCCTTGATCCCCCTGATTACCTGCCGGAAGAAAAATATAGCATGAGCCAAATGCCCAGTACGGATATAGAATACAAATAATGAACCGAAATAACTAACTCAATTAAATGAAATGAAACGAAACGAACTGAAACGAAACGAACAAAACTAACACAACGAAACAATAGGCTGAATCAAATGGCTAGGTGTTATTTCATACTGAGCTCAGAACAAAACAGAAATATACCTTGCCACACAGGCAAGTCAAATAATGCCACATAGGCAAGTTACACACATTGGACCGCGAATCCAAATGTATATAAAATCGGAAGGCGTGTTTGGCACAAACATCACCAATCTGCATAACAGAACAAAACAGAAACCAGGGTCGACCCATACGCCTCCCACAACAAAACACCAAATGGCCAACTCCCACCGGAGCACAAAACGAAGACGCCGTGGGCTGATCACACCGCCACGGAAGGTGTCATGCCTCGGTGCCAAGAGGACATGCCTGTGGTGCCCCCACGGGTGGTTATAGCTCAGGTATACCCTACGGTACATTCTAACAACAATACCATGTCACAACACATGCGGCACAATATCAACACAAAGGGGTTCTAACGTGTACATGTTAAATCGAACGAATCATCAACACAAGTCTCCAAAAATATACTAACATGTACATCACTACAAAAATTGAAATAAATATTAACATGATAACCGAGTTTAAAGAGTACAAATATGAGTTCTAAATATCAATGCCCCAAAACAAATTTACCACAATCAATTGACAAAGAACAATTATAAGAGGCAATACTAATTTTTGAAACGAATAACGAAACGAACAAATCAAAAATAAAAGAGTCTCGCTGAAAGAGTACGAAATCCGTACCTGAATTAAGTAATGTAATACCCAATGTTTATACTCCAAATTTGACTCGTTTAGACTCTCTCCGTTCAATCTAAATAATTTAATAAAATTTATTACAATCCAATCATTAAAAACATAATACTATTAAATTTATTATTAAAACTTTTATAACTATGTCGGCAAAATTAATTAATACAAATTAATATACATAACTTCAATTGATTTACTAATTCCATATACAAATTTCATGGCCAAATGATAATTAAAATATATATGCTAAAAGATTATTAAAATATAATATATATATATATATATATATATATATATATATATATATATATAATAATAATAATAATATAAGGAATCTAAACCTGCAGCAATCCAACACGCACATCATGATGACGATTTCTTTTTTCTTTTTTTTAATAGCAAGTTTAGTATATATATATATATATATATATATATATATATATATATATATATATATATATATATATATATATATACTATTAATAATATACTACACAAACATATGCTAATTAAGCAACTCAAACCTGATGCAATTCTTTTCTTTTTCTCCCTTCCGAAATAGTTAGTGGCTGCGCCCTTTTTTTTTTCTTTCCCAGTTTCAATTCGTGTGTTCATATGATTAGGTTTAGTACTTATTTATTTATTAAGTAATATATCTTATTTACTCTATTTCTAATAGGATTTATTATTACCCACATATAAATTAAATCCAATTAGTTTTTAAGGCCCAACTTTTACTAAATTAATTTATCCAACACTTGTTAACTTATTAGCCCAAAATAAGTGACTAGTTTGACCCAAATAATAGTTAAAGTCCAATTAAAATATTTTAAAACAAAATAATATTAATTATTCAATATTTATTTATTTATTTATTTTTATCGGGTATTACATTAACCTATGGGATGGAAGCGGTACTCCCCATAGAAGTTGAGATGGAATCTCTCAGAGTATTGATAGACGCTCTGTTGGATGAAGACCAATGGGTACAAGATAGGTATCACCAATTGGCTTTAATAGACGAAAGGTGAACCGCGGCTATCTTCCATGGTCAGTTATATCAACAAAGGATCGCCAGATCCTACAACAAAAAAGTCCGACTACGGTAATTTAGAAAACATGACTTGGTTTTGAAGAAAATCTTTGACAACCAAGATCAGTCTAAGGAAAAATTCGCTCCTAATTGGGAAGGCCCGTTTATTGTCAAGGAAGTATTGACAGGAGGTGCTCTCAGATTGCAAGAAATGGACAGCGATGAATTTCCACAACTCATCAACTCAGACACCGTGAAATGATATAATGTCTGAAGTTGCCATCAAGTAAACATCTTGGTGGTAGATCATCAGGTCACCAGTCATTCTGGTTCTTTAAACCTTTACCACAAATAACTTTTCTACACTTCGCCCCTCAGGGAAACATACCTTTCAAGCCAGCAGCCTGGCTCTCCTTTGCGCTCATGCAACTTAGGTCATCCCACCACGGATTGAACCTCTTGCGTACACAGTTTGGCTACCCATACCTGGGATCAAACTTTTCACCTGCAGTTTATCCTCAACCTAGGATTAAACTTTCTCTTCCCCGCACTCTGACCTGCACATGGGATTACGCTTTTCATCTCGCCCTTAGGGGCGAACTACGTCGACCTGATCTCCTCTTTATAGGAGAATGTAGGCAACCATTTCATATGGCCCGGTCGCAATAAAACAAAAACAACAAAAACATTTTCACCCTTTTCCTTACAAAAACAAAAATAAAATAAACATTCCCACACCATTCCTGCCACATACAGCGTTGAACCCCTTACACCAGGTTCGAACTACGCAGACCTGATCTCCTCTTCAATAGGAGTACGTAGGAAGTCATTCTTGGTGCGGTCTCACCCCCTACCAAAACATAAACCCTTGTCAGTTGGTACTGGGATCATCCTTCAAACCACTACATTTCATTCGGCTTCAGACTAAAGGGATGGAATTACCTGAACTCCTCCCAACTAGGAGATTCGGCGACCATCTAAGCTGCGGTCATACCTTGAAGAGCAACACCAATCCATAAGAGATAGAATTAACTAGGCTTCTCCTAAATAGAAGTACTGGAGACCATCTGTGGTGTGGTCAATCTCAGAGAGGAAAGCCACACTCTTCTCCTCATTTCCATACAGAAACCAGTTCCAAGACACCAAAGATGGTAGGGATACATACAGATCGATGATCCATTCTGAACTATCCAGAGACAACTCAATGTCCATCCACCCAGGAATAATTCAGAATACATCAAGATCACAAGCCCTAAAGCAGCAGGCAAAATATCAAGCAAGTAGCAAAGCATATCTAAAAGGGAAGTGATCAAAAATATATTTCCTTGTCATATATATAATGTTATTTGATATACACAATGTAAACTTTACATGACAAAATGGTTAAGCTAGTCTGTGCAGGAAAATACAAGATCATCTACAAGTCAGGGTATATGCAAGCTAACAAGCCCAACATGGCGTCCCTCTCAAAAGATGGAGGTGAAGTTGTGGTCTCCTGTATGAGAATATCCACATGACCCAACAAATCTGTAGCCATCTGCATGGTGACCATATGATCATCAATATATGCGCTCATCTCTGCGATCACGCCAGTGGTAAGGAACCTCACGGTAGTGCTATCTGTGACAGCTACATCCCGGGCAGATATGGCGATATCCCGCTCAACTATCACTGCATCTCTGGCTGATATAGCCTCATCCCGCTCAACAACGGCGGTATCTCTACGAGCCAATGCCTCGTCTCTCTCCAATAGAGTGGCCTCCCTCCCATCAAAGGCAGTCGACATCATAGATCGAATCTGATCTCTCTCAAAGGTCATCAGATGAAGACTCTGCTCTAAGTATTGTGCCGAGTACTGAATCACAACAGTACTGGTACTAGGAGAATCTAGAAGAAATGCTGGCAACCCAACAGTGGGCTCCTCCTCGATGTAGGTATCAATATCCTCCATGGACTCTACATCATCTAACTCGCGCTCCGGTACTGCAAATACTATTGTAGCTGATAAAATCTCTATCTCCATCCACACGGAATACTCTACGGAATAACCAAGATGACTGACAGAAAAAGCCGCTATCTCGTGCCGATCCCAGCTGGCGTATACCCGAGATCGGTTCTCTACTGAGAGGTACCGAGAAGCTAAACGCTGACCTGTCGCCCCCTCAAAAGGAAGAAAATCCTAGAACTGGTCGAGCTGCGACATCACGGCCAATGGGTGATAAGTGGTCACTCCCCTCAAACCAGCCAGAGGGAGATAGTCCATGCCCAGAGCATGAGTAATGAAGCTGTATGGTGAGGTAAGCCCCAAATACGGCAATATGCTGAATGGATCTCTGATATCTGCCAAGAATGTGGACCAGGACAGAGCATCTATACACTCTGATGGCTGAAAAGAGTAGGACATAGCTACATCATGGGTGAAGCAGTACTCATGCCATCTAAGAGTGCCAATCGGCCTCAAGTGTGACATGAACCACACATATAGCATGACTGAGCTATCTGTGAACACTCCTGTAGGATACGTGCAACAATACGATACCGTACTACAATCATAGGTACAATGGCACGACCCTCCCTGAGAGCTCTCACGGCCATGATAACGCATATATCTATCTCATCCATATATCGCGGCATATACACATATGACAGTACACATAGCATCAGTACGTCAACTCTGGCCAAATGCCAATGATCCTCCGGTGTGGTGAAATCCCCGAAATGTCGTGAATAGCTATCCTCCGAGCCAAATCTGTCGTACAGAAAACGCTGGGATATCACGTGGCCAGATGTCAACTCATCCTGTACCACTCAGTGACTCAATCCTGTGAGAGTCATGAATCGTCTACTCATGTCTCCCAAAGCCAGATGCACACAAGGTCTGTCTAGAGGCAGCATCGTCAAATGTGCATACTCTTCCAAAGTAGGAGTCAACTCATGGGTGCCGAATCGGAATACCTGCCTATCCGGTAGCCAATGCTCTATCATCCCGTCCATAAATCCTGCGCGAACCTGAAAAGTCAAAAAGGTCATGGTATGCTGCAATAAATGATCTACAGTCACCGTGTCTGGTGGTGACATGCTATCATACCACGATAGCATACCCGCCGCCGCCACTGACGGTGGAGTATGATCTATATGGCTAACTGTCGAAGAAGACATCTGTGCGGGCCATGTCATAAGTCCATCCAGGGGTCAATGCCGAATATCTCTGAACATACATACATATGCATAACATGATACATGCATAACAGATAATAGATGGCAATATGATATAGGGAATGGAAATATTGTGCATACATTCCTAAGTATATCATCATCTAATACATCATCTCTGTACAACTACAAATACAGGGAAATGGGGCACAGACGCCCTACTACTAAAGAGGCCTATCAAAAGATATAGAGAGAATGGGGAACAGCCACCCAATATCTAATAGAGGCCTATTAAAAGATATAACGAGAATATACATCAGAAGAAGACCAGGGTCTCGATATCCACATCATCAATCATGTCCACCTGATGTAACTCCTCATGAGTCACTGGATTTCTATCAACAGGGATGTCAGGCCTATAAAGAGGAGGATGTACGCCAGTAAAACCAAATGGGTAGTCCGAGGGGCCAGCGCCTGAGCTAGAAGGATCAAACGAATCTGCCTCTGCCGGATCTCTGCCCAAATGTCGGATAAAGATATGTGTCTGGTCCAACTGTCGGGTCAAACTGTTAATCTGTGTCACATGAGTCGGATCTCAGACACAGGCTAGCCAATCCGTCATCATCAAGGATCTTGAAACCATATCCCCCATAAACTGTATGGCGCGGGACTGGGCTCCAATAGTACGAGGGATCCACCAACGCTGGAATACATTCTGACTGCAAGGACCCTCTGATAATGCAAAACTGTCCACCCCCAACAATGGGATATCAATAACGGATGACTGTGATACGGGCTAAGAATGCCTAGCAGGAGGCAAGATCGTTATACGGATCTCCCCTGTAGTGCTCCTAATAGCACGCTCTCCTAAATAGAGCTCCCAGCCTCCATCCGTGAAGAGAGGAACTCTCCTGGTGGAAATTACATACTCGGCTCCTGTCGGGTATCCATCCTCAAAACCCACGGTCAGGTATTCCCCGGAATAAGGAAGCCATATGATGGTGTCGGCCGTCAGTAACTCCAGCTGCATACGGCAATGAGTGAATCCTTCAGCCACAAGGACCTCTGGCAGAATCGAATGATGCCATCGTCATCCTCGTGGATAGGTGTCTAAACCTAACACACTCACGGGACGCAAGCATGGAAGCCTCTCGTAGGCCCAGAACTGCCAATACAAAAAAAAGTATATCTGCTATCAGTAAACACTCTTAACCTATAAAGAGGAAACGATAAGAGAAATACTCACCAGCAGAAATGGGTAAAATCCTAGCCAAGCCTCGGTCAAACCCTGTGAGCACATACGCATGCCCCGGAGGAAATAGGCAAAGGTATAGGAGCCCCAATCATACTCTCCAATACGGTCCATATCACGTGTAGCGATGATCAAAGAAAAAGTTACCGTGGAAGAGTTATCTGCTATGAAGCAGCCTCGAATGATCATCAGGAACAATTGCCGCAGAACGCGATTCCTGATCCTGACATCATCAGACATGGGCTCACTCAATAGCCCGCTCATAGCATCTACGCTGAAAGGACCTGAACGGACAGTCCTGCCTTTGAGCGCCGCCGCCAGAACTCCTAATAAGGATCTAACGGTAGTAGGGGTAATATTTGCCATGCAAGGTACTGGCTCCCCTCCAAACTCCATACCTGTGATAAATCACCAATCCATAGGCGTCATCATCACCTCGTAATCCAGCAGATGGAGTGATTGAGTCTGATGAAACCATCGCTCAGACAATGCCCTGAGATAACCCCAGGGACAACAACGGGGAAGGATGGAGAAAAATACCCCAAATCCCCACTCATACACTACCGCTCTATAGTCAGGATGAAGCGCCTGGTACATGGAGTGAATGCTGAACCAGTTCCCTCGAGGCTATGTAAAACCAGGAACCTGCATGAAATGCAGATCAACATCAAAACCCTTTAATCCTCATTAATAGGAAAGAAGGAAGATCAAAGTCTAACGCCATACCTCGTTAGCATGCAAATACATCGATGGATGTCTGCCCAAATCACCCAGCAACTCTGGGTTCACCACCTGAATGCTCGAAAGCTCCCTGTGAGGGACAGGTGCAGCAGGAGCGGGGTCCACTATCAGAATATCCGCCTCCTCGTCCTCAACATCTAGAACATCTACCTGGACAAGATATATCACGGCCTCCGCCAACCGACGAGGTTGTTTGACAGAACGAGGACGAGGCACTTTAGAAGCCCTCCGCCGTACGCCTGAAGCGGTCCTATAGGAACTGCTCGGCTGATCCAGATCCATAATATCTGGATAGCAAGTCTCCAAATTACCTCAGAAAAGGTGTGGTATTTCCTTACCTGGAACTTTCTAAAATGCATTTTATGACTATATGCATGCATGCACATATAATAGAGTTAAAAATGCATGACTACCCAATGCCTACATTTGGAAAAAATTTGCCATAGTCCCCTTTGAAAATAGGACTATCCACATGCATACAGGCATGTCTAGGTGGCCATTCAGTAGCACACCTGTCCCAAAGTCATATACATAATATATGCATTAATAATTAAAATCATCATGCATAAGGCCAACCTCAATGCTAGGAGTACTTTGCCTTGATACCTTATGCTCATTGGACCTCAAATAGGACAAAAAATAGCAGAAAAAGGTGCCAATTTGACTGTCTCAAAAGTTAAATTTTTTCACATCATTATGTTCATCATGGTTTAATACTAACATTTACTATGTTGAATATTTTTTTATCAAGTCATTTCTGCATACATAATCACTACTATGTGTTTAGATGCATTTCATGCGATAACTCAAAATCCAACGGACAGAAATGAGAGAAAATACAGGCATATGTTACCAGGATAGTGTAGAACACTTGTACGGTGACAGAATTTGTAGAAAGTAGCCCAAACTCAGCAGATCTGAAGATGGCTCGCAGTTTTCTCTATGCGAAGCAAGTTGAAAGTGACTTGTGAAGACCAATCTGCAGGATATATGATCCAGGGTTGGCCGCAGGCCCATCTGCGGCTGCAGCAGATGCACCTGTGGTACCCCTATGTAGGACACACCCCTCCGGCCCGGTCCAGTTTGAGTTACAAAGGAGTTCTTGCAGATTAGCAAAGTCAAATCAGAAATAAAAACGCCACGCGATTGAGCAAAACTACATACAATCCTGGTCCTCTCAGATTAGACTTTGAATCTGTACATCACTCATTGGTGGTCACCTGAGTATAAGGTATACCCTGCCAATGATCCCAGTTGTCACAAATCACAGATGGCAATACCTTATATAGGTCTGATGCCACCAACTTCGGGTCATTACCCTACATGGAATCCCCGACGGGGGTTACAACGTGAGGTCCCCGGCAGGGGTCACAATGCACTATTCCGGTGATCTACACGACAGCGGATGTTAAACAACCTTGACAATTTACCCACAAAGTTTCAGTCGTTGATGCACACGTCGACGAAGGGAATGTCAATAAAGAGGATAGATGATGGAATATGTTATACACATCCTCAAACAGATCAAGCTTCATCCCCATAGATCTCTCACACATAAGAGGTACATCTTCGGGATCAAGTCATAATCGAAGACACAGGACTTTGGTGATAATTCCAACATCAACATCCTAACAGATTCGTATTACACATCAAATCTGGTCATCGTTGCCAATCCCCAGTTGAAGTAACAGGGAGCCAGCAATCATCTTTAGCATGTTGGGCTATAACCCCGTACACATGCATCATACATTTGCATCATGTTGCTATCCATAGTACCATATTCGTCTTGTTACGTTTTAAGTGTCTAGGATTCTTTATCCTACCCATGCATCGCCATGCATGAGTAAGATAAAGTGGGGCATCTGTAGACACTCGAAATTTTCTGTACTACTGTCACTAACATTGCAGGAGAGCATATTCGTCTTTTAAGAGGGAACCCTAAAAGACGATCCATATCCATTTCGGATACCACCGGAAGTTCAGCATCAACCCTAGATCGCAATCTGGGAGTAACAATTCCAATCTTGGAGATAACCCCGAGGCATACAGATCAATACCGGCACACACATCGGAGAAGACCGATTAATCTCGGAGATAACCTCGAGGTATCCAGTCTCAGTCCCAACCATGGGAATAGCCACCAACCTTGGTGATAACCCCAAGGAATGCAATTTTGGCAATAACCCCAAAAATGCTTGTTACAAGTGCGACCAGCTTCAATCTCGGTGCTCACAACGAGATCCACTGTACCAGCCCAGCGATAATATCGAGAAAACAGGCACACCTCAAAGATGACAATGAAGACCTTCAACAAATTGCAGCAGTCCAATCTCAGCGAAGCCTGAGCAATATCTACTTTATCAGCCTAATCCGATGATAACACCGGTGAGGAGCAACATCGTTATCTGGCCAACACGATGCCACGCCACGTCGTCTTAACATCTCTACGCAATAATGTCCCACAAGACTAACCAATCCCGAGTGACTATTGTGCGGGGTAACGGATGAAAGTTGAAGTTTGAAGACTGGAGGGCATCGTCCCATCTTTAATGACTTTATACAAACTCTAGTCCCATGCCATCATACAACTCTCGACAACGGCGGTCCGAAATAGGTCCTGTATACCTCAAACGGATGTCCGGATTGCACTTTTGAATATCTGAGTGGACATTACAGTGCCTGAGTGCACGTACTTCGAGACGACCCGACCCAAAAAACCCGGGCCAACCCGGGTTGCCTCTGGTACACCTGCGGCTCAGCCGCAGGTACACCTGCGGCTAATATGCCTATAAATAGAGGGCTTGGGGTGCTAATTTTTCAAGAGAAAACAGCGAGGAAGCCCTGCCCAATTTGCTCTGCACTCATCCCATGCAGTGTACTTTCCCCTTTTAAACACCTGTGAGCTCATATATAGCCTCTTTTGTACCTACAAAAGCCAGTGTTTACTCACTCTAAAGATATAGAAGTCTTCTTTAGCAGTCAGCTGTAAGCCTTATCACACACTTTAGAGTCTTTCTCTTCATCTCTGCACACACCCTTCTACACGTTGAGAGTCGTGTTGCTCGTTTTTGCCCGGACTTCGGTCCGTGGTTTCATTCCAATCTGTATGTATATATATTGACTAACATTATCAAGTTATGCCTCGATTGAGCCTAGACTTCGGTCTGGAGCGTTTATTTACTTTTCTATATATATATATATATATATATATATATATATATATATATATATTAAAGCAGTAAACGCTCCAGACCGAAGTCTAGGCTCATTGAACAGAGTTCGACACGCAGTATATATATATATATATATATATATATATATATATATATATATATATATATATATTTTAGCTGTGTGTCGAACTCTGTTCGATGAGCCTAGATTTTATATCCGGTGTGTTTACTCGCTTTTATATATATATTTATTATATATATCAACTGTGGTCGAACCTTGTTCGATGAACCTGGATTTTATATCCGGTACGTTTATCGCTATATATATATATATATATATATATATATATATATATATATATATATATATATATATATATATCGTCCCACTTGGAGTTTCCTCTGTGGTGGTTGATCGCTTTTACAGCTTTATTTACATTCCGTTCCGCCTGGAGTTCCCTCCGTGGCGGTTGACCGTCTTTACAGCTTTATTTACGTTTTCGTCCCGCCTGGAGTTTCCTTCATGGCGGTTGATAGCTTTTACAGCTTTATTTACGTTTCTGATCCCCCATGGATGTGCTTCGTGGTTGGTGATCATATATGTATATATATTTACCGCTTTTATATATATACCTACTTACTGCGTTTATATCAATTGCGGCATCATGTGAGCCTAAGCATCATATGATCACAGATTCAATCCATTGGATCTAGATTCGGTTCCCGTGATGGACCTTTTCACATGTAAGCAGCTTGTAAATTTATCTGTGATGTTTGGATTTCCTCATATGGTTTTCATACCCACCAGGAGTTCAGAACCTTTTTCTACATTTACTTTCGTACGGATACCTCGCATCTGTTAAATAAAATCAATCCAGCCGAGCACTTAATAAAATGGGAGTGTAAAAGGTCTCAATTACTATTGAGCATCAGGGTTTGAAAAAACCTTTTTTATAAAATATCACTGCCATATCTTGCTTAAAATTGAATTTTTACATAAAATTCTAACCCTGTGTATATAGGTGCGAACGAGGCCTCGCACTACTTCCAAGTAACAGCACATTGACCCACACACACACATACATTCAGATAACAGTTTCTTGAAAAGAGGCGATCACCGTGGTAAAACGGATGTCGAGGGGTGCCTAGCACCTTCCCTCCGCATAACCAAGTCCCCGGACCCTAATGAATCTCGGTTTCACCGACCCGTTTAGCAGTGTCACATCATTGGGTCAATGTGCAAACCTTTTCTCGGTTGTGTTGGTACAACCATTTAAAAATCAACTGACGACTCTTAACAGTCCATCGTCGACATTATACATGTCGGACCTTTTTTACTTTTTTTTTTCAAACAAATCTCACCTAAAATGAGAACACCAAAGAACAAGTAACGGAAAGGGACAATTAAAAATCTCGACGTCGACAATTTTTATTAATAAATTAATATTAATGATATTAGATTTATTTAATTATTAAATTAAATAAATAAGATAAAAATTATTTTAATGATTTAAAAATTATTTTAAATGAGAATAAAGTGTTAGAAATATTTGGAATTATAAAGTATTATTTTCAATATTTTTGAAGAATTCTCATTAATAAATTAATATTAATGATATTAGATTTATTTTATTATTATATTAAATAAATGAATTAAAAATGATTTTATTGATTTAAAAATTATTTAAAAATGAGAAAAATATTTTTAAAATATTTCAAGTTATAATAAATGACTTTTAATATTTTGATAATAATTTTATTAATATTTAAATATTAATAGTGATGGTTTAAGAATGATTTTAACTAATTTAAAAATCATTTAAGTAGAATATTAATGATTTAAAAATATTTTAAGTTATTAATAATAACTTTAATATTTTGACAAGTAGGTTATTAATATTTTTATATTATTAAATATTAATGATAATAAGATTATTTGATAATTAAATCATTTAAAAATGATTTAAGTGTTTAAAAAATTATTATAAATTATAATAATTGTTTAAATATGATTAAAAGCTTCCGAAAAATATTATAAATGATATATGACTTATCTAATATAATATTGAAGCTTTGGAACCAAGTTTAATTGAAAATAAAAGTATAAATTGTCAGATAAGGTGACTAGAACACCGAGAATAGATCGAAGTCCAACCAGACCGAACTAGTTAGACTTGTTAAGTGTTTATATAGGTTATAAACACTAATGTGGCTATGTGGTAATGTGTCTAGGGGACAGATTGGTTGTGAATTACAGTGTTGTGTGCTATGAATTGTTGTGCTAATTGTGAGACTAATATTATTGGTTATAGGTCTTTCGAAAGCAGATAAGTATATTGTGTAGCTGTAAACAGCGGAAGAGGCAAGTTCCCTAACTCAACCTTGAGTTATATTCATTCAATGATTATAGAGGTTAATTATTGCTAATTATACCATGTTCAGGGATTTATTGTTGATTATTCGCAGTTAGTGCATGTTTGATAATAATTCAAATTGAATTAGTGATTCAGAAAATATACATTCGTAGAATAACTGTTGTTCGATATTCATATCTATAGAAGCTAATATTGACAGTACAGATAATTCCTGTTTATTGTCAAATTATGTTGAGAAATGTCTTAGCTAATTATTCTGGCTAGACGAACATTTGTTAGAACTTGATAGGTTTGAGAAGAGAAGAGAAGAGAATTTAATTATTATTGATAGATCAATGCCATTTGCATCGGCTAGATCGAAAAAAAAAACTTGATAGGTTTGAGAAGAGAAGTGATTAGATATTGAAATCCTTGAATTTCGTTGTTAAATCAAATCTTGATTCTGAGACTGAGAAGAATAACCTTTTATAAAAAAGGGAACATTTTTAGTCGTATATTCAACCATTGCGCGCGACTTAAGTATTATGCATGATATAGGGTACAAGGGGTTGGCCGGCTCTAAGTACTTGTAGAGGGGTATGATTTAATCTTTATGGTTATCTGATACACCTGAATATATGTCAAAGTAAAACTTTGATATATACCCGAGAAGAGAAGTTCAAGATCCAACGAATCGCTCAGTATAAATCTGGAAAACATTCCACTTTGATATTTCGTAGAATTAATTCTTGATTATTCATTTGAATATCGTAGAAAGCCTTGAAAGCGTTGTCCTTTTTCATATTCAGATTATTGTTGTATAGAATGCGAGAATACTTGTTATTTATTCATATTCATTTACTGTATATCTTAACTTGCGGGGCAAACTTGTTGCTCACCCTTGCTAAATAAAATATTTCAGTTAGGAACGAAGAGGCCAGCGGTTCGAAGAAGAACAAAGGCAAAGGCAAAATGCTGGAGTAGTATAATGAACATTATTATTATTATGTTTTATTTTAAACCCTTTTTGGTATATCTAAGGGGTATGTTTGTAATGTTAAGGTTAGCGGACCTGGGATTATTGTATTAACAATCTCTGTTAATGACTTATGTATTACTATTTCTATATGAATGGGTAGTTAGATGTTATTATATTATAGATCATAAACACCAAACTCGGGGGTCAGGTAACCCGGATTTGGGGGTGTCACAATTATTCTAACTTAGAAATACATATTATTAATAATAGGTCTTCAGACAAAGCTTATTAAATTGCATAGCGGTAATCAACGGTTCAGGCAAGTTTTACTTAACTCTACTAAGAGTTGTTTTATTCAGATATGCTTATGGTTAATCATTGTTGATTGCCATGTGGAATTGTACTCTGTACATATTGCATGTATAAGTCTGGTATGAAAGGCTGATCACCTTCATTATCAGTTGATCCAGATATATTTGTTCATGTTCAATACTTGTTCAGTCAAAAGTTTGTTCGTGCTAGTTCTCAATTATATTGATGAATTATAGCCAGCCTATTATTCAGACTCTTTCAATTATGATATATCCTTAAATTGTATTTAAACTCGCTGGGCAACTTTCATGCTCACCCTTGCTATATCATGATAAACATTACAGAAAAGGCGAATGCGTTCGGATACAAGAAAAAGGATAATGCCAAGCTCTACTTGGGATAAAATGTGCAGCTAGTTTGTAATAGTATAGTTTGATAATAATGTTAGGTGTTAGATAGTTTATGAATTATGTGTAAGTTAAGGTTACTAGAGTTTGGAGAATAGTGTCTAAAGTGTATTGTATAAACAATTTATGTTTATATCTTTCGCAAATAGTTATAGAATGATTGTACCAGATCTGTGGTGATTCGGGACCTGGATTTGTGGCTGTCACAATTATCCCAAAAAATTGAATATCCCCGCTATATAAGTTGGAATACTCTTCTTTTCAAGATAAGAGATATTATTTTTGTTCAGTATTCATATGAAATAATATTTTCTTCTATACTCTGTAGTATGTAAGTAATATTATTTCATTTCAGATTTTGAATTCTACACTCATTTTGTTAAAGTTTTAGCTTCTATACTCCATGAAATTAGTAGAATTCCTTAATATTTGTGCTTCATCCAGTATCTTTTCATGGAAATATTATTCTGAGCATTCTTGATAAGTTTTAACTTTTTCATGTCAGAGTACTATTCACAGAATTACTATTCCTAAAGTACTATTCACGGGGTACTATTCATGATAAAAATTAATTTCTGTTCGGTCCAAATTATTTTTGATACAATATTATTCTTGAATTTTACTCCACAAAATAGTATCATGTTGACAATTTGGACATTATTGAATTCTGGATAAATTAAATTATAAATCTTTAAAAATTTATCATTTGCTTTCTTATATCATTGTCATCATTCTCATGCTTATATTGTTATAAAAGTCATCTATAGTCGTAGTGCATAGATGGACTTGGTAAGATTATGACCAGGGATTATTCGGTATAATCATGACCGTAATGTTACAAATGATATGGTAAAAGTCCTCATTGGCCCGTAGTGCATTGATGGATAGTTGTTGACATGATCATGAACATTGATGAAAACACGAATATCCTTGGCCCGTAGTGCATGGATAATTTGTGGTCGTGATACTAATGAATATCATTGGCCGTAGTGTAGGGATGATGTGGATTATTTATTAAGCTGAGTCTCAGCGATAAAATTGATGATAAATTCTTTTAAATCATAAAAGATAGTAGATATCATGCTCTACATGACTCTTCTAATGGATTGCTTGTTCCGCTGCAGTTAAACTTGATATCTATTGTATTTTATCAGTTTAACACTGTTGAAGGCTAACGATAATTTATTCTGCATTATCTTAGTCATAATATTTCTTACTGGGCTAGTTGAGCTCACCCCTTTTCTTTCATTGTTCTTTTCAAAAAATGAGAATATAGCTGGGACTAGTTGGAGAACGGAGTGATGATCTAGATGTTGCATTAGTAGTCCTCACTATTCTGTGAAATAGTGTGATAATAAATGAATTGAGGACTTATTTTGAGTTTGAATATTGTCTAGAAGATAATATTTGTATTAAAACTCATAGCTCATGTTGTATATTTAAGTTTATATTTGTATTCTGTACTATGAATTTGGCGACTCAGAATTGGTGATGTATACTTATTTTGGGGGCTTCACATTATCTAATATGATATAGTTATACCAGTTAGAAGTATTGTGAGTCTATGTTAATAATTGTTGAAAGATTGAAGATGTGTAAATAATTGATGAATAAAAGATGTTGATGAAAGATAAGTATGATATACAGATGTTTGTTCAATTATTTTCTTTTTACAAAAGTAAGTTTGGCAGGACTTGCTGATACTCTACTTTTTTTAAAGTAGTTTGGACCACAACTTAATTATTTTTAAAACGTGTACAAATTGGACCATAAATTCCACTACTATTATTATATACCTCATTTGGTTATTTTGTCAAAGCGCGTGTGCTAATTGTTTCCTCAATTTTCAGTATAAATAGGTTGCCCGGTTGAGCAACTAAACACACATCATCACTACACTTAAAATATAAAATTCTTTTACTACAATATTATGAGTATTTCTATTGAGTGTAAGGTTACTCAAAGTGTAGATAAGGAATGCAAACATTATTTAAGTTGATCAATTTCACAGAAAGCCAAATCAAAGCACATGCTAAGGTGAGAGATATCATTATTATGGTAAGGGGGTATCATTTTTATGGAAAAGGGATGTCATTTTCTTTCATACTCCATATTATGATAAGATATTATTATTTGTTTCTTCAGCTTATCATTAAATGGTGAAAAGTCTTGAAAGGATTTGAATATCCTTAATAGTTTGTGCTTCATCTAATATCTTAATATGGATCGTTCTATTCAGTCTAAAGTTATTATTTTTGAGTCAGGAACTTTAGATTACTTGGACCTTATATTTTATAAGGAATTCTAATCGATTTTCTAGATATCATGTTGACAATTTAAACTCTAGATAATTAAGTTTAAAAAATCACTAAGATTTATTTATCTTATTAATCTAATTATTTATGTCCATTCATTATATATATCATTGTCCTCATCCTCATGCTTATATTGTGATGAAAGTCATCTTTGGCCCGTGGTGCATGAATAATTCGTGGTTGTGATAATAATGAATATCCTTGGCCCGTTGTGCATGGATAATTCATGGATGTGATACTAACGAATATCCTTGACCCGTAGTGCATGGATATTTCAGTGATGTGGATTATTTATTTTACAGACAAATGATGTGGTAAAAATCCTCTTTGGCTTACGTGCAAAGATGGATTGTTGATTATTGATTTTACAGTTGTATATCTTTGGCTTAAGTGCAAAGATGGACAGTTGATTGGTATGATTATGACAAGAGATTATTTGGTATAATCATGACCTGTAATTTTACAAATGATGTGGATTATTTATTGAGCTGAGTCTCAGTGATAAAATTGATGATAAATAATATCCTCTTTGGCTTACGTGCAAAGATAGACAGTTGATTGGTATGATTATGACCAGTGATTATTCAGTATAATCATGACCTGTAATGTTACAAATGATGTGGATTATTTATTGAGCTAAATCTCAGCATTATTGGTTTTACAGTTATATGTCTTAGGCTCCTATTGCAAAGATGGATTGTTGATTTACCTGATTATAAATATGAATTATGAATTTAACTATAATCTTTGGTAGTTCAGGTGAAGACATGTGATGAGAGTTCTCTTTGTCTTGGGTACAACAAAGAACTATTTATGAGTATTATAGGAATGAAATATTAACGATGGACTTTTAATTTAGAGGAGATAGTAGACATTATGTTCTACTTGACTCCTCTAATGGATTATTGATTCCGCTGCAATTATGGTTGAAAACTTTTATCATCTACCATATGTTCTAAATATCTGATTTATTATTGATGAAGGCTATTGATAATTTATTTATCTTAAGTCATGATATTCTTTACTGGGCTATTTGTGCTCACCCTTTTCCTTCACCACTCCTTTCAGGTAATAAAAGTGTAGATAGGACTAGCAGAGAAAACATGGGTATAAAGTGGTGTTTCGAATTAGTCGTAATCCTAATCAAATTATGAAACGGTGTTGCATAATAATTGTATTGAGAACTTAAAATGTGTGTGACATATTTTATACATCATTTTATAGTTATATTTGGTGAACCAAATAGGGGGATGCGAACTCGAATTTAAAAGCGTCAAAATACACTCCATTAGAATGAGTAGGACATAAATCTTCTCGTGTTCCGTTGGAGACTTAAAATATTTGTTGTTGTACTTTATATGGCATTGTAATAATTTGAGTATGATTTGAGCCTGGACTCACGTCCGGGGCGTTTATTTGCTTTCATATATATATATATATATATATATATATATATATATATATATATATATATATAATAAATACAAAAGAAATAAAAGCCATGGACCGAAGTCCGGGCAAACACACGCAACACGACTCTCAACGTGAAGAACGGTGTGTGCAAAGATGAAGAGAAAGGCTTTAAAGTGTGTAAGAAGGCTTACAGTGGACTGCCAAAGAAAACTTCAATAACTTGAAAGGGATGAACACTCGGCTCCCGCCGGTAAAAAAAAGTAGCTATTTATGAGCTCACAAGTGTTTAAAATGAGAAAGCACTCAGTTTATAGTGTGTACAAAGCAAATTGGACAGGGCTTCCTTGCCTTTTGTCTCTTGAAAATGGCTGCCACAAGCCCTCTATTTATAGAGGGGCGAGCCGCAGATGTACCTGTGGCTTCCTGGGGTGCCCTGAGTTCTGCGGGTCCCACGGTCTTGAAGTACGTGCACGCGTACAACGTGATGTCCGTTCGAACTTTCAGAACTTCAATTCAGGCATCCGATTGAGGTGTATAAGACCTTTTTTGGCATGGTGTTGTCGAGAGATACACAATGACATGGGATTAGAGGTTGCATGAAATTAGGAAGATGGGACTATGCCCTATCTCTTAAAGCTTCAAATTCTATCCGGTGTGCTGTCTTGTGCAGTAGTCACTCGGGATTAGCGCTCTTTGGTTCTTATAGGACATTGCTGTGTAGAATGTATGTATGTTGTTGTTGAGATGGCACAATTGTGGCATTGGGATGGCAAAATAATGATCCTGCCTTTCACCAGGGTTATCTCCGATTTGAGCTGTGTTAGCGGTCGTTGTTCAGGGTTATCGCTAAGATTGGACTGCTGCAGGTGTTGACCGTCCTCAGGGTTGTTTTTGAGATGTGCTTGTCTTCCCGAGGTTATCTCTGGGCTTGTGAAATGACTTCCTCGGGGCTTTTCCCGAGTGTTCTGAAGTTGTTTGCATATATTTGAAACACGCATTTTTGGGGTTATCTCCGGAACTGCAACTGCATGCCTCGGGGTTATCTCTGAGGTTGACACTGTCTTTCTCGGTGGTATTTCTGGGGCTCAAACTGAGTATCTTGGGGTTATCTCCGAGATGACACGGTCTTCTCCGGTGTGATTTCTGGTATTTGAATTGCATCCCTCGGGGTTATCTTTGAGGTTAAAACTAAAACTCTCAGTGTTGTTTTTGGGGTTGAGGTTGAAACTTCCGGTGGTATCCAGGTCTGAGCTGGATATCTGGGGGTTATCTCCGAGATGGTAATACTGAATATCCCAGGGTTATCTCTGCGATTGAACTCAGTTATCTTCCAGGGTTATCTCTGAAAGACGATTCTGCCCTCCTGCAATGTTAGTAACAGGTATGCAGAAAAATTTTGAATGTCTACAAATCCCCCTCTTTTATCATATTCATGCAATGCAATGGCATGGATATGATAAAGAATACTAGACACTTAAAATGTAACTAGATAACCATGATGCAATGTAGGGCAGCGTGATGGAAATGTATGTGGTTTGTTGGATTGTCCTCCAACATGGTGGGATGATTGTCGGCTCCTCTTGACTTCTACCGGGATCAGATGTATCTCTCATGTACAAGAGACTCTATGGGGATGCTTTTGCATGTTGAGGATGTGTATAATATATTCCACCATCGGTCCTCCCTGATAAGGATACTCTGTTGGAGTTACTGCTAACAGTCTGTGGTTGTCAGGGTTGCCTGACCTTCGGTGAAATGTACATCAACGGATGAAATCCCTGCTGGGGATAAATGCCAAGGTTGCTTGACCTTTGTTGATGTGTGTATCAATTGATGCAATCATCGGATAGCTTTCGACGCTTCATTGGATTTACTTGCCAACGGCTGAATTGATGTCAAGGTTGCTTGACCTTCATTGATATGTGCATCAACGGATGAAATGCGTGATACCCCCGTCGTGGATTGTATAATCTTCGATGATGTGTGTATGAACAGCTGAAATCATCGAATGTCTTCCGACGCTTCGTTGGATTTACTTGCCAACGGCTGAAGTGATGTCAAGGTTGCTTGACCTTCATTGACATGTGCATCATCCGATGAAACGCGTGATACCCCCGCTGGGGATCTGTATTATCAACAGATAATGCGGGATACCCCCGCCGGGGATGGGTGCTTCGCCACATGTAAACGCGTGATACCCCCGCCGGGGAACTAGTATTTGAGAATGCTTGATGCCCCTTCCGGGGATTGTGTGTTAGAACACATGATGCCCCCGTCGAGGATTGTGCATCAACAGATGCAAATGCTTGATACCCCCGCCGGGGATGTGTACATCAACATATGACAATGCATGGTAGCCCCGCCAGGGATCTGTATTTTGACAGATGAAAATGCGTGATGCCCCCGCTGGGGATCTGTCCTTTGTAGTTGCGACCCCAAACTGACAGCAACGGACCTTTGTGAGGTATTGTCGAGTGTGATCTACAGCTACTGAGATCATCGGTATTGTAAACCCTGTGTTTGGACGAATACCAATGGTTAATATAAAAGACACAGTTGAGCCTAGGAAAACCAGGATTTCAGGCTATTCTGCTCAATCGCATAGCGTTTTTTATCTCTGATTTGGCCTTTTCAGCTTATGAGAACTCATTTGTAACTCGAACTGGACCGAGCCGGAGGGGTGGGACCCACATAGGGGAGCCGTAGGTACACCTGCAGCAGCCACAGATGGACCTGTAGCCAACCGTGAATGCCCATAAATGGGCTGGTTGCTTTCACAAGTCATTTTCAAGTTACGCCGCGAAGGAAATCTGAAAGCTCTTCTTCAGGTCTGCTGAGTTCGGATGTCTTTCTACAAATTTTGTCACCATACAAGTGTTCTAAACTGTCTTGGTAACGTATGCATGCCTTTTTTTCAGTTTTTATCCGTTGGAAAATGACTTTTTATATGAAATGCGTCTAAACACATAGTAGTGAATATGCATGCTCATATGACTTGATAAAAAATATTCAACATAGTAAATGTTAGTATTAAACCATGCTGAACATAATCATGTGAAAAAAATTGACTTTTGAAACAATCAAATTGGCACCTTTTTTTTGCTATTTCTTATCCTATTTGAGGACAAATGAGCAAAGGCGGTAATGCAAAGTAATCTTGGTAATTAGGCTACCCTTATGGATTGATGACTTTGACTTTTAATGCAAATAGTATGCATATGATTGTGGACAGGTGTGCTACTGAATGGTCACCTAATCATGCATATGTGCATGTGGATAGTCCTATTTATAGAGGAAACTATGGCAAAATTTTCCAAAATGTAGGCATTGGTGAGTCATGCATTTTTAACTCTACTGTAGGCGTATGTTAAAATAATGCATGCATGCATGTAGTCATTAAATGCATTTTGAAAAGCTCCAGGTTTAGAAAATACCGCACCCTTTCTGAGGTGATTTAGAGACTTGTTCTCTAGATATTATGGATTCGGATCAGCCGAGTAGTTCCCGCATGACCACTTCTAGTGTACGGAGGAGGGCTTTCGAAGTGCCTCGACCCCGCTCTATTAGATAGCCTCGCCGACTGGCGGAGGCGGTGATACGTCATGTCCGGGTTGATGTGCCGGACGTCAAAGATGAGGAGGAGGATGTTGTGACACCCCTAAATCTGGGTTACCTGACCCTGAGTTTGGTGCTCACGATCCACAATATAAATAACATCTAACTACTCATTCATTTATAAATAGCAATACATATATCATTAATAGATATTGTTAATACATTCGTCCCAAGTTATCTAACCTTAACATTACAAACATACCCTTTAGATATACAAAAAGGGTTTACAAATACAACATAATAATAATGTTCATCATATAACTACTCAAGTACTATGCCTTTGCCTTTGTTCTTCTTAGACCCGCTGGCCTCTTCGTTCCTAGCTGAAATATTTTATTTAGCAAGGGTGAGCAACAAGTTTGCCTCGGAAGTTAAGACATACAATGAATGTATAAGAATCCATAATAATAGACTATCTAATTTGATAGAATAACACCAAAGTTCGGGGAACTTTGAAATAGATGAACAAATCTTTAATAACTAACAAGTTTTCCCGCATTCTATGCAACACAATAATCTGATAACGAAAGAGTACAACGCTTTTAAGGTTTCTACGATATTCTAATGAATAATCCAGAATTAATTCTATGCAATAACAAAGTGGAATATTTTCCAGATTTATGCTGAGCGATCCGTTGGATCTTGAACTTCTCTTCTCGAGTAACTATCAAAGATTTGACTTTGATATACTCAGGTGTAACAGATAACCATAAAGATTAAATTATACCCCTCTGCAAGTACTTAGAGCGACCAACTCCTTGTACCCTATATTATGCATAATACTTACACACGCGCAAAGGTCGAATATATGACCAAAAATGTTCCCTTTGTATAAAAGATTGTTCTTCTCAGTCTTATCATCAGAGTTTGATTTATAACAACGAAATATTATGATTTCAATTTCTAATCACTTCTCGATCTAGCCGAAATAATTGGCATCGATCTGTCAATAATAATTGAATTCTCTTCTCGAACCTATCAAGTTCTAACAAATGTTCGTCTAGCCAGAATAATTAGCTAAGACATTGCTCAACACGATTCTATAATAGACAGAAATTAACTGTACTATTTACAATCAATAATAACTTCTACGGATGTGAATAATCAATAACAGTTATTCCCCAATCATATTCTCAAAATCAATAATTCAATTTGAATTGATAAACATGCACTGACTGCGAATAATCAACAATAATTCCCAGACGTGGTCTAATCAATAATAATTAACCACCATATTATTTAAAAAGTATAACTCAAGGTTGAGTTAAGGAAACTTGCATTTCGCGTTGATTACTGCTACACAATATACTTATCTGCTTTTACAAGACCTATAATCGTAATATCGGTCTCACAATTAGAACAATAAATCATAACACGTAACACTGTAATTTACAGTCAGTCTTTCTCCTAGGCACATTAGCACATAGTCATATTAGTGTTTATAACCTATATAAACACTTCTCAAATCTAACTAGTTCTGTCTGGTTGGACTTTGGTCTATTCTCGGTATACTGGTCACCCTATCCGACCATTTACACAATTATTGTCAATTAAACTCGGTCTCAAAGCTTCAATATTATTTCAGATAAGTTATATATCATTTATAATATTTTTCGAAAGTTTTTAATAATTTATAAACAATTATTATAATTTATAATAATTTTTCAAACACTGAAATCATTTTTAAATGATTTAAATATCAAATAATATTATCCTCATTAATATTTAATAATATTGAAATATTAATGACATACTTGTTAAAATATTAAAGTTATTATTAATAACTTAAAATATTTTTAAACCATCAATATTCTACTTAAATAATTTTTAAAATAATTAAAATCATTTTTAAACCATCACCATTAATATTTAAATATTAATGAATTTATCATAAAAATATTAAAAGTCATTAATTATAACTTAAAATATTTTTAAATTATTTTTCTCATTTTTAAATCAATAAAATCATTTTTTTATCATTTATTTAATATAATAGTTAAACAAATCTAATATCATTAATATTAATTTATTAATGAGAATTCTCCAAAAATATTAAAAATTACATTTTATAATTCAAAATATTTTTAAACACTTTATTCTTATTTAAAATAATTTTTATAATATTAAAACCATTTTTCTCTAATTTATTTAATACACTAATTAAATAAATTAAATATTATTAATATTCAAATAATTATAAATATTAATGAAAAATATCCTAAATAATTAAAAGTTATTTTTTATAATTTAAAATAATTTTTAAAACCATTTTTGTAATTTTTTAGAATTTATTTTCTATTTTTAATTAATTTTCGGAAAATCAAAAAATAGAAATTAAATAAACCGTCGTTATAGCCTATAGCGACGCTTTCTGTCGCTGTTGGTGTTCTTGAGCTCAAGAACACTGACAGCTCAGTGATAAAGGGGTCTACTTTGACCACACTTGATTCTCTCTTCTTGCATGTTTTGTCCAATCTAAAACTTAGATCTTGTAGTATACATGTAGTACTACAAGTAACATCAACAATCTAGGTCATACAACAACTCAGATGCAAGATCCGAGCCCTCAAACTCACTGTCAAAACTTTTTTGGGTTTTCTGGGTAACCCAGAAACCCAAGCAGTTCGAGTGCCTACTTTCTAGCTTGATTTCCTTTAAGTGCTGGTCATTAATTAAGTGTTCTAAGGCTTCAAACCTGCTGTTCTCATGTCATGGAACACATATATAACAACAGATCAGTCCAACAACATCACAATATCCAGATACAGCTCGGTCAAAGGCTGTCAGAAAACTTTTTCTGGAAATTCCAGAAAACAGGAAATGTTACCGGATGGTCTACTTTGACCGTACACTACATCGATCCTGTTGATTTTTCAAGAGATCAAAAGGTATAGATCTAAAGTCCATATAACAGGCTGCAACATGTATATAACAACATCATCAAATCACTTAATACCTGACAAATCTGGGCCTTGCAAAAAGTTGTCAGATACAGAAAACGAGTTTCTGGGTTGCCCAAAAACTCTTGGTCATGCTCGGGTTTTGACCATGAATAGCTTACAATCTGGACATGGAATGGCTGTGATTCCACTTTCAGATCAAAGACCTCATATCAGACTACAGATCTAAAATATAAAACAAGAAAAATCACGAACAGGCAGAGATTTATGGCTCCTGGCATTAGCTTGTCAGACCACCTTTAATGTTCATGAACAGTTTTAAAAAACTTTGATTTTTACCGACTTTGATGTTATGGATCTATAATTGATCATCATAGATCATCATAAAACATACTTTAGCACGATTCTAAACACATAAACACATATTCTAACTAAGTATACAAGATCAAAATAGGTTTAGGGTTTATACCACTCTTGTCCAATCTTTGATCTTAGCTCTCCAAATCTGATCTAGATGTTTCTAGGGGTTATATTGTCACTGATACACTTAAGAAATTCGGAGGTTTTGGAGAGAGAAATGTAAGTTGAGAGCTTGAGTGCAAATGACCAAATTTAATACACTTTCCCTTTCTTAATATATATATATATATATATATATATATATATATATATATATATATATATATATATATATATTATGATATATTGTATATAGTTGATGATTTGGACTGATTTGCTGGAGTTCTATAAGTCACATTGTCAATATTAGTTGGTGAACAACTAAAGTTGTTGGCAACTTTACAAGTTAACTAATAAAAATAGTAAAAAGGGTATTTTGGTCATTGAGCATGAAATTTTAATGGCAGTCTAGACAATTGTCCAAACCCTTAGGGTTTAACCCTAAGGTTCTAACCTTTAGGTTTTACAACCTTAGTTTCTAGAATTTTCTAAATTAGGGTTTTAAATAGAAAATTAAGACTTCTAAAATATAATTAGGGTTTTAAATAGAAATTAATATTTCTATAAGTATAATTAGGGTTTCCTAATTATATAAAAGTTTACTAATCACGTTAGGGCTTGCTAATTAGGATTACAGTTTCCTAGTTAGGGTTTAGGATTCTCGAATTTAAAATTAGGATTTCCCGACTTTCGATTAGGGTTTCTAACTGAGCGTTAGGGTTTTTAAATTTGAAATTAGGGTTTCTAATCCCTTATTAGGGTTTACTAATATGGTACCCTACCTGATCAACCATTGATCACAGTTCTCACAGTTATATTTATTATAACCAAAATTTCTATCAAATCCCTATCCAGTCTTAGGGTTAGGATATTTATTCTCAGTTAAGCACAACTCTACTCTTATTTTCTCAGTCAATACACAAGTTGACTACTTCTCAAAGCTCGTATCACAGATACACCGCACAATATTAATAATCAATATTCATACTAAATAAGAAAAAAAAAATTATTCGTAAAATTCGGATTATTCGAAATCTGAGGTTATCACATTCTCCCCTCCTTATAAGGATTCCGTCCTCGAATCACCGCTTTCTTATTCTCTACAAACTTTTTAAGTTGTATCATCAATTCATTTTTATCAACACAATATTAATTTGTCTTATATTCTAACTTGTGACTTGGATCTATAAAAGAAACAATTCATAGTAATTATCTAACTCATAATACTCGCGTAATAAAATTTCAAAACTAAATTATTACCTGTCACCGCCTCCTGGGCAGCCACTGCATCTTGCGCCGTCATGTTGAATGCACGGGCCGTTGGTCTTCCAAGCTGTGCAGGTTCTCGAATCGCCAAGGTTCCATTACCGGGTCCCTTGTTGACACTTTCATTCTCCACATTTCTCTTTGGGCAGTTCCGAACACTACTACAAAACAGTAAATAGATAACGCATAAAAAACGTTGTGGTTTCTATCAGAAAAACGTCATGGTTAAGGGTGTCGTCTATTTGACACCCTTACACAACGTTTTAAAACGTTGTAGTTAAACATATTATACAACGTTTTTTAAGAAAAAAACGTTGTACATTTGTTTTCCATAAATTAATAGATGCTTGAAAACGTTGTAGAACGTATGCTTCCACAACATTTTCTGGCTTAAAATGTTATAGTTTAATATATCAAACAACATTTAAATACATTTACACAACGTTTAAAATGTGTTATCTATTTAGACAAATTTATATAATGTTTTTAAAACGTTATAGTGTTACTTAAAAATGTTATAATACATACATATAACAAATGTTTAGGTGTCATTTATTTATACAAATATACAACATTTTTAAAATGTTGTAGATTAACTTGAAAAAAAAAAAAGAAAAAAAAGTTGTGATTCACCTATATTTATCAGTGCACCTGCAATCTGCTAATGCCATGATATATAGCTAAAAAAAGTCTAAATTCTCATTTAAATTTAAAGCCAAAATATATCAACCATTCAAAAGACATTCCAATAATACCATTAGTTTACAGTTTCAAATTACTACATCCACAAAATATATACCAAACTATCCATATATACATCTCAAATTCAATTTTTAATATAAATTACTACTATATTGAATTGTGAATTTGATTACATCCACAAAATAAACCAAATTAAAATTAAGCTACACTACTACAAAATGTCTGCTCCTGAGATGAACACCATAAGCCGCGGTGGAAGCCACAGTTGTTGAAGCTACTAACCAACTTCACCAATTCAAATTGAGTTATTGCTTGTTATTGAAATCTATTAACAGCACGTTAATAATATTGCATTAAGAGTATGAACTACCTCAAGTATGTATGATTGAGTATCCTGGCTCCCAATTCAGACTGTTGCTGACTAACAAAAACACAAAATTCTAGCAATATAAAACAAGCAACAATCAACTATAACAAATTTAAAACATGATTTCTGATCCTTCCCCCTTTCTGTTCATTTTATTCAATAAAATGCTAATTCTTGTTCATAAAAGCGAAAGGCAAGAAAATAAGGGCCAGAAAGTACAATTCATCCTAGCAATATAGATTTAGCATTTCCCACGTAGGCAAATGAAAATCCTGAACCATATGGACTACCCTTCCCAAATCTTAGGATGTAACAGTATGAGATGAAAATCAAACCTCAGCACCTCCTTCATAGCGAGTCATCATTCACCCAAGAGAAAAAAACATAACCAAAAATGATATATTGTATAAAAAGTTCTCTTTGCACATGTAGAAAGAGGACTGCAGCTTGGATGCCACTTCTTTTTGTTCAGGTTTTTAATATATTTGGCTCAAAAATAGTTGATCTGCCCGAGCTTGAAATTTAAGTGGTTAAATAATCACAATATTTGAATGAGCTTAATACGCAGCAAAAGTATCGAAGTTCACACAAACTGATCTTGGCATTGTTAGAAGAATTCTGATCATTTTCAGTACTGAGATATAATCAAACTAATTTCACAATCTAATGGATTCCTGATGATGCATAAAATCAACTCCACGTGAATGGGTGCACAGTTTTGCAAAATAGAAGTCAAATACTAATAAATTTTGAGCCAATAAGTCAACTAACACAAAGATGCAAAAGGTTGGCAATTTTAACACTACCTCAGAACTATGAAACTGACTGAGGGTGGGGAAAACCCATTTCCTTCTTCTACCTTCACTGTATCAACAAAAATCAAGATTTCAATTAAAACTTGTCTTCAGATAATAAGGATGCAGAAATAACTAGAAGAACACATAAACATGTTAAGTATACTTTGAATCACTTACAATAAATATATATTAATTATATATTATCAGGAAAGAATCAATCTGAAGGAATGAACAACCAGTCAAGGTTGTGTAGGGATAGACTGCATACTTGTGAATATATTTAATTTAATATGGCAACTGAAAAAGCATGCTTCAGATTCAATCATTCAATACCTTGGTTGTTTCCTTTTCTTTCATTAATTTAATGAGTCCCTCAACACTCTCTAGTCTGATCACCTTCCACTAGTATACTAAATAAAATTTGTTAATTTGGCTACCAGGTCCAAGGGAGCAATTTGGCGATCGACAAATTTAAAGTGGCTAATGTGAGTAAATAAAAAATGTTTTTACGAACTTGCAAAGTGTCTGGTTTTGCATGCAAGAGATATTCAAATTCTAAAGAGAAGATTAAAGTAATAAACTAAAAGGAATATTAGAAGAATATATATCCCAAAATACATAGACAAAATAAAAGAATGGTAGAGATTGAGCCTCATACAGCAAAGACGCACCGCCTTGCGGGATTTCTCTTTAAATTGAATCATTCTGTTCAGCCAACCAATTGAGGTCGCAGAACTTAACAGCCACATCAGCTCTATACGAGCACGAACATGAGACTGCACAAATACAGAAGCCTGTATATATAAATAAAAGTTAGAAGGTCATTCAGTCGCATTTGGGCTAAAAATGGACATGATTTCAGAATTAAAACAAGGTAAGGAGGACAATAAGGTCATAGGACCTTTGAGGTGTCCACACCACATGCCAAATAAATAGCCGCTGTATCTTTTGTTACTTTTGATAGTTCTCGGGTATCATAGGGTAGAGTTATCTGTGAGTAAAATGTTGCAGAGCACTTAGAAATACTCAAAGAAAAAAAAATAGTCAATATAAGCATCATGGTTAATAGTCCCATAACTTCTTATGATTTACGAAAGAGATACTATATTAGAACTATTGATACAAATTCAATAACCATTATAAAAGTACAAAAGCAACTACAAATATTTCTTGCTATTTACTTGATCAGATGGTTATCTTATAATATGCATATTGCTTTATTGAAAATTAAGCTGGAGTAGCTCCACATTCAAGAGCTAAGATAAGTTTTGAGCATATGGATTTCACTTTTTAACAGTTCTTAATCATGCCACTTCCCCCAAATAAGTGACTTTACTGTGCACCGAAGCATACCACCCTGATTTAGCAACCATCAGTGATATGGATGGTGCTTTAATGTGTTTGATTTGAAACTTTCTTACTTTATAGACCATGTCGATGTGGAATGAGATTCTTGATACCGTTAAAGTTAATAAAACAAGGACAAGGAAGTTCAAAGGTTAAGTTTCAAGCATTTCTTTTGAACATTAATCCTGTAAATGAGGAATTAATATGATGATAACTCATTAGATAGCTTGTTGATTTTGTATATTTCGTACTCCTCCCATCTAACTTCAAATGTTATCATTTGATTAAAGAAAAACAATGAAATTAGTGTAGAAAACATTGAGATCGAATAGCAATTCAGAAATAAGCCTTTACTGAAGCTCACTATAGCTGGACATGCAAATTAATCAATATGGACATGCAAATCAATATGGACAACAGCTAACAAGCTATTGCAATTCAAGTAACTCACCTCCCAATCCAAGATGTTAGCCCTGTTATAAGATGCACCACCAACAAGAGCTACATCCTGCAGAAAGATGAGTCCAACAAGTCCAGCTATACATCTCAATTGCAAAAGCGGCACCAGCTGTCAGTACTATTTGGGACAGGTTGAAGAGCACTGATTTATCCATGACCTCAGACATAAATCATGCCACGGCCTGCAGCACTGATGAAATTAGCATACAAACCAAAGATTGAAAGCAATTCGGCATGGCACAAAAACTAATTATTTGTTCTTGTATTAAAAGGAAACATCTACATTCCCCAGAATTGAAAATGATAGAGCCCAAATTACAAACTGTTACTTCAAGTTATGAGATTAAGCAAAATAAAAGCACAGGTTCAAAAGCCAATATGAGCACCACCAAGAAAAACAAAGAAAAAAAAAATGTGTCATGTAAGAATAGAATATTGTAAGAAAAGGCTAAAAAAATATATCAGTGTTTTAAGCTTATTCACTTAAAAACAGGACAAGAAAAGAAAAGTCAAGCAAGTAATAAAGAAGAATGTAGAAAAGAATATAAGAAAGAACATTGGGCCATGAACTAAGCATCCATATGTATAATGTGAGAAAAGAAGCTCACCAAGACAAAGTAAACATATCAATACAAAAATTACGCTTTCTATATTGGACCCAAGTAAAACGATTACATAAAAAACTGAGTGATAGGTAAATTGTGAAAATCAATACAGAAATTGCAAGAAATTGAGGGATGGGATGTCTTACCACATATACCATCATTCACCCTAGAAGAATATATAGTGAGAGGAGAATGTCCTGCATTTTGACAGTAGAATTTTCCATTGGGACATGCAGATGTCCCTGCAGAAGAAAACCCCAAAACATATCTTCAGAAGATTTTTCACAAACAAAAAAAAATAAAAATATCAATCCTATGCATGTCCAGCTAACCATCACAATCATTCTCCAATGGTATAACTATAAATAGGGGGAATAAACAGAGCCATATATCAAAATTTAAACAAAATAAATTCATAGCTGCCAATAATACTTGGCAATAATGAAAGAGGAAAGGTGAAAAGAGGACTGAACCTGGCTCGTCGGTACCATCAGGGCAATCACAGAAGTCGTCATTGAGTTGTGACTTGTTAAATTTCTTATGAGATTCGTCTTTGCATTCTATTAGAGTCGCCGTGTAATATTTCTCATCTGATGCAATCAGAAATCCATATATATATATATATATATATATATATATATATATATATATATATATATATATATATATATATATATATATATATACGTATGACCGAATTGACACATAAAATACAAAGCTAAAAAGAAAATTAAATGGACGACAAACTTAGAGGAGAAATTACAATTAGGTGTTTGGAAGAGGCTGCCGATCTGCCAATCAAAAGGAGGATGAACTACAAATGCAATGAGAAGAAGCACCATTTCTTCTTCTTCATCGTCGTCGTCGTCTATCGTCTACTATTATGCCTTCCGAACGAGAAAGAAGGAACTGACTGCCAAATTCATAAGCAATAAATCGCTTGCAATTAGCAGCAGCAGTGACTGCAATACTATTATTACCTCGAACAGATTCCTTTTTCAATTCTCAAACATACATACACGACGACGGGGGAGAGAGGCCATGACGACGGCAATATCCTTGCTGGCCACGGCGAGGAAGAAAGCAAAACCGCAGGAGAGAAACAAAGAAACAAAAGCAGATCTGGGAAGAGGACAAGAGGCTGAGGAGTGAGGAATCGAGATTTCAGATCTGGCACCCGCTTCCTTTGCTAGCTCCATGCTTGTTTAAATTTCAAAATTTGAATTCCGTGTTTTTATTTTTTACTCTGCGTATATATATATAACTTTTTTTTTTTAAATACATTATCTATTTAAAATTAAAAATTACCCTTATAAATATATATTGTTTTTTCATATGTATCTACAACGTTTTGTTAAAAAACGTTATAAAAAAAATCACAACGTTTTTTATAAAAACGTTATATTTTAAGTATTGTCTTTTTATGATTTTGTACTAGTGGAACCAGATGATTAGTCGATCCACACGCAAAACAACCTTGTATCTTCTTTGGATTGGGACAATTGGACGACATGTGTCCTTCTTAACCACAGTTATAGAAAACTCCATTTTTCTTCAGACAAACTCTTGAATGGTTCTTCCCACAAGTTACACATGGCTCCCTCTCATTCCTATTCTCTTATGTTTTATTACCCAACTGGGTATTCTCGGTCTACCTTCTCTTGTTCGGGTTACTACCACCACTGCTTCCTCCATCACTTATCTTCTTCTTCTTCTCTTGATGAAATCGAGATGCAGCTTCGCTCCCTCCTTCAGCAATTAACGCTTTTTCCATTAATGCCGCAAATGTATTGATCTGCAATACTGCTACCTCATTGAATATCCCCGACTTCAGTCCATTCTCAAATCTTCTCGCTTTCCTCACCTCTATGTCCACCTGATGAGGTGCAAATCTCACCAACTCATTGAATTTGGCAGCATATTCCGAAACCGACATGTTCCCCTACGTTAATTCTAGAATTTTGACTTCCATCCTGGATTGCATACTCGACGAAAAGTAGTTCTCAAAGAACAACTCCTTGAATCTTGTCCAAGTCACCACAGGTGTACCAGCTCTCACCTGATTGGTCTCCCACCAGTAATCGGCTTCTCCCTTCATCAAGTATGTTGCAAAAGTTGTCTTCTGCTCTTCCGCCACCCTCACAATAATGAATGATTTCTCCATTTCTTTCACCCAAGTTTGGGCTTCAATCGGATCTGTAGTTCCCTTGAATTCTGACGGTCCTACCGCTTTAAAGTCCTTGAAATTCGCCCCAACCTGTTGGTTGGCTATTCTTTCGCTCTTGCTGCTGGCGCTCTATTCCCCATAGCTTTGGCTATCATATTTGCAAAGTTTTGCATCGGGTCAGGTTAACCTCCTTCATTTTTCACTGACTGTTCTTCTCTTTGATTTTGATTCTGTCGTCTAGGCGGCATTATCTGATTTAAATAAAAAAAAAATTTTACATTAATTCTCTTTCTCTACACAAATTCTCAATACAATAAGAATTCAACACATATTTCTCATATAATCGCATATTTATTCAAATAACACATAGTACATTTAGTACTTAACACATGTTACTAACCCTTTTTAAATAATATCAGGATTAACAACACAACTTTACACAAAAAGTTACAATTTTTCAATTTCACATAACTATCCCCAGTTCGTCAAGCTTACCACACTTATGAGTTCAAGAACTTGTCACAATTATATGAGTGTATGAACTTATCCTAGTCAGACCTTTGGCGTCCATTCGCTGAGGGGTTCAAAACATTTCATATAGTTATGAGTCATGAACTTACCATAAGTATGAGTTTTAAGAACACACACATTAATCTTAATCTTATATTCATATAGAAAATAAAGATTTCATTCATACAAACATATATATTTTTACATATGTTTACACATTGTTTTTGATATTACAACCGTTAATATCATAATCTACTACCAAAAGATACTACCACTTATATCTAAGTTGTCTACCATCCACTCCCTTCACCAATCTTCTTCTTGCTGGGACACTTGTTGAATCCGTGACCCGTTCTTCCACATGAAAAACACTTCCTCATATTCGGCTTATGACAATATAGGGAAATATGTCATTCCTGCTTACAATTAAAGCACGCGTTCTTCCACATCATGCATTCTCCCGCGTGAGTCTTTCCACACTTGCTACAGACTTGCTTCTTCTTCGGGTTTGAATTTTCAGAATTATCACTGTTGTTGTCCCTCTTTCTCTTATTCTTGCCCTTCTGCTTGATTATTCCTTCAGACGATCCACCACCTTCAGTCTTCATTCTTTTCACCTGTGCCTTCAACTCATTCCGTTCTTTAGGCATTTCGCGTAACGCTCGCTCCATCTTCCACAACTCCTCCAAGAAAAATACTTTACTCCGGAGTTCTTGGACTTCAGCAGATTCTTGATCTTTCTCTCCGATTTTGGTCTTATTCTCTTTATCCATCTTAGCATCTTCAGACTCTGCCTACTCATCTCCACTTAGATACATCTAGGGATAATCGTCATGATCACTCCCTAGATTGATCATAGGTTCATATTTTTCCACTTCTTTAACCATCAATATATATAATATATACAAAAGAAATAAAAGCCACGGACCAAAGTCCGGGCAAACACACGCAACACGACTCTCAACGTGAAGAACGGTGTGTGCAAAGATGAAGAGAAAGGCTTTAAAGTGTGTAAGAAGGCTTACAGTGGACTGCCAAAGAAGACTTCAATAACTTGAAAGGGATGAACACTCAGCTCCCACAGGTAAAAAAGTAGCTATATATGAGCTCACAAGTGTTTAAAATGAGAAAACACTCAGTTTATAGTGTGTACAAAGCAAATTGGACAGGGCTTCCTCGCCTTTACTCTCTTAAAAATGGCTGCCCCAAGCCCTCTATTTATAGAGGAGGGAGCCGTAGGTGTATCTGCGGTAGCCGTAGATGCACCTGCGGCTGCTCGGGATGCCCCGAGTTTCACGGGTCCCACCGTCTCAAAGTACGTGCACGCATGCAACGTGATGTCCGCTCGAACTTTCAAAACTTCAATCCGAGCATCCGATTAAGGTGTATAAGACCTTTTTCAGCATGCTGTTGTCGAGAGCTATATAATGACATGAGATTAGATGTTGTACGAAGTCAGGAATATGGGACCGTGCCCTATCTCTTTAAGCTTCAAATTTTATCTGGTATTCTGTCTTGTGCAGTAGTCACTCGGGATTGGAGCTTCTTGGTTATTGTAGGAAATTGTTGTATAGAATGTATGTATGTTGTTGTTGAGACGGCGTAATTGTGGCATTGGGATGGAAAAATAACGGTCCTACCCTTCACCGGGATTATCTCCGGTTTGAGCCGTGTTAGCGGTCGTTGCTCAAGGTTATCGCTGAGATTAGACTGCTACAGGTGTTGACTGTCCTCAGGGTTGTTTCTATGATGTGCATGTCTTCCCGGGATTATCTCCAGGCTTATGGAATGAGTGCCTCGGGGCTTTTGTCGAGTATTCTGAAGCTGTTTGCATGTATTTAAAACACGCATTTCTGGGGTTATCTCCGGAACTGCAACTGCATGCCTCGGGATTATCTCTGAGGTTGACACTATCTTTCCCGGTGGTATTTCCAAGGCTGAGACTGAGTATCTCAGGGTTATCTCAGAGATGACACGGTCTTCTCCGGTGTGATTTTCGGTATTTGAACTGCATTCCTCGGGGTTATCTCTGAGGTTGAAACTGAAACTCCTGATGTTGTTTCCAGGGTTGAGGTTGAAACTTCCGGTGGTATCCGGGTCTGAGCTGGATGTCTCGGGGTTATCTCTAAGATGGTAATATACTGAATATCCCAGGGTTTTCTTTGGGATTGAACTAAGCTGTCTTCTAGGGTTATCTCTGAAAGACGATTTTGCCCACCTGCAATGTTAGTAACAGGTACGCAGAAAAATTTCGAGTGTCTACATATACGTTACAATATTTGTATTGAAACTCACAGTATATGTGTCGTCATATTCTACATGACAATTGTATAAATGAAGTTGTAAGTAGTGTTATTTTTGGCCACTCAGAATGAGTTGTGTATACCTATTTTGGGGGCGTCACATTTGGTATCAGTGCTTAGGGATATGATCTCAGGCGGAGATTCATGATTAGAACTAGGAGGGGAGAGACGAGTAATATCATTCGCTAGTGTGTGTCCTACCTAAACTGAATTTTCTTACTTAAGTTGACAAATTGTGATATGACAATTAACCTTTGTTTTGAAGTTGTATTCTAGAATGATATCTGAAATACATGAGATGAGCAATGGATGAACCATGAGACAAAGGAAGTAGCCTGGGAGCTAGAATTTGAAATTCTTATATCTTCGGAATTCCACGTATGTTCGTAAATTTCGGGGACGAAATTTCATAAGGTGAGATGATTGTAAGACCCCGACTTTTATGAAATAAAAGTCTAATTTAATTTATGATTATTATTTTAAAATTATAAAATGTTTAATTGATAAATGGTCAAACGAACATTTAATCGGGTAAATAAGCTAATAAAAGAAGGAAGAGATATGATACTCCCACCTTATTTTTCCACTCACGGAAAGAATAAGGAAATGAGAGAGATGAAATCATGTGGGAAAGAGATTGGGGGGACAAGGAGATGTGGGAAGAATAAGAAAGGAAGAAAAGAAAGAAAAAGAAGAAGAAAAAGAGGGAGAGAGAAAGGAAATGAGAGAGAAAAAGAATAAAGAAGAAAGTAATAAATATACTCCCTCCCACCTACAATTTCCTTCCTACGCCAACTTCATCAGAAGAGTAAGAGAGAGGGAAGAGAAGGAAGAGAAAATAAAGAAGAAGAAGAAGAAGAAGGAGAAGAAGGAATAAGACAGAAATTAAAACAAAAAGGTATGTTTAAAATCTTTGATTTATTTTTCTATTTAAGTTTTCTTGAATTTTATATGAAGAGATTTTGTTCATACATGATTTAGATAATTTAAACTTGTATAAATAAGGATTAAACAAGAGAAATAAAGAAATCAAATGAAGAACAACCAAATCTGCAATAGAAGCATCCTGAGCTGCTCGACCATCATCCCTCTCAACCAAATATGCGTTTCAAGTATTTCGAGCCTCATCCGGCTCAACAAAAGTAGCATCCCGACTAGCTTGAGTGTCATCCTTCTTAATAAAAGCAGCATCTTGACCAGAAAGGGTTGTCAACATCAGTGCCATAGCATGATCCCTCTCAAATGTCATAAGATGTAGCCTCTGCTCTAAATACTCTACAGAAGGTGGAGCCGTAGCAGTAAAAGTGCTAGGGGAATCACTGACTAAGGATGCTATCAAACCAGCAAATAGCTCGTCGTCTGTGGGAGAATTAGGGTCCTCCATAGGCTCCTCATCATTATAATCAATGCTCGACTCTGAGTGAACAACCATAGCTGATGCAATATTTGCCGCCAACCATACAGAATATTCTAAAGAGCAACTTGCATGACTAGTCAAAAAATCAGCCCTCTCGCAACGAGTCCAACAATCATAAATCCTGGTCAAGTCGTCTGCTAACAAAAATGGAGCTGATAATCGCTGACCCAAGGCCCTATCAAAGGGCTAAATATCCTAAAACTAATCAAACTGTCCCATGACAACCAGTGGATGGTACGTGGTCACCCCTCTCAAACCAGCCACGGGTAGATAGTCCATGCCAACTGCATGAGTAATAAAGCTATAAGAAGAGTTGAGTCCTAAATAATGTACGATCACAAATGGATCCTCGATCACTGTCAGAAAAGCCAACTAGGATGTTGCATCTGTACACTCAGCTGGCTGAAAGGAATAAGACATGGCAATCTTATGAGTAAAGTAGTACCCATGACGTCTAAAGGTGTCGATCAGTCTCAAATATGTCATAAACCACACATACAATAAGACGAAACTCTCTCGAAAAAACCCCACAAGATGGGCATGGAAAAAGATGGCCGACCTCAAGGTCTCCGCCAATATCATGGGCAAGATAGTGCAACCCTCCCTGAGAGCATGAAGTACTGTAATCAGGCCAATGTCAAGATGATCCATATATATAACAACATTTACAAATAGGCCACAATACACATCAATAGAATATCTACACGGGCAACCTTCCACTCAACCTTAATAATGGTAAAGTCCCCTAAATGTCGTAGATGATCAACTATCACCCGATCTATGGGAGACAAACTGTCATACCAGGATCTCAGAGAAGAGGCTATAAGTTTGGGTAGGGTATGCTCAATCTAACTAACGGTAGATGAAGACATCTGTAGAACCATATCATAAGGCCATCCAGGGGTCAATGCTAAACTCACCTATCTTAATGCATATCTATGACATAATGCATGCATCATGATAAATGGCAATATGATGCAAGGAATAGAAAGCATTATACATACATTCCTAAATACATCATCATCTAATACATCATCTCTGTATACAAATGAAAATAAAAAGTATAGGGAAATGGGGCACAGTCGCCCAATATCTAACAAAGGCCTATCAAAAGATATAATGAGAAATGGGGCACAGTCGCCCAATATCTAATAGAGGCATATCAAAAGAGATAACGAGAAATCTATCCAAAGAAATCAATGATGTCCACATCATCCAATCGATCCATCTGATGTAACTCTTCCTGAGTCACTAAATCTCTGCTAGAAGGGATGGTAGGTCGATAAAGAGGGGGATCAACACCAGAGCTGGATGGATCAAAAGAATCTACCTCTCACTGATCTCTACCCAAATGTCGAATTAAAAAGTGTGTCTGATCCAACCTCTGAGTCAAGCTACCAATCTGCGCTAAATGAGTGGGCTCTCAGACATAAGGAATCCAGTCTGTCATCATAACATACCCAGGAACCATATCCCCCATAAACTGAGTGGCACGGGTTTGAGCTCCAATAGTGCGAGGAGTCCACCAGCGATGGACAATGTAAGACCCCAAATTATTAATAAATGAAATTTAAATTTCCTCTATTTATTATTTTGAAATAGTAAGGGTTAAATTGATTAATGAGGTTAGTTATGGGTAAAATGCGCAAATATTTCAAATAAGCAAGTGGTCATAAAATATTCATTGTTGTCGGAAAATATTCGTTTGGTCGTGGAATATTCTTGTTGTCGGGGAATATTCGTACGACGGCGCAGCCTTGTGTGGGCCCCATAACGGAAAGCGATTGGATGAAGAAAATGACAAAAATAAGTTATTTATAAATAACGGCGTAGTTGTTACCGTTAATACTGTTGAAATACCCCGTGGTTAAAATACAGTAATACGCGTTGTTGCACAGTAGCACACGGTATTGCACCAATTATTGATTTTTACGTAAGAAGGCATTACTCAATAATTATTACAGTAATTACTGTTCAGTATTTTATTTTATTGATTCAATAATTGCTGCGTTGATATTTTATATTACTGTTGTTTTAATAATTGTCACTACATAGTATTTTCTATTATCGGATCAATAATTCATATTATCTGAATAATATTATTAGATAACATTATTGACAATGTCTAGAAAGTTCTGTCTAAGGAGAGGTTTGGTCATCTAATTGTGCGCCAATAAGGAGAGATCCTTATTGGAAAGTCCCTTCTTTCCTGGGAACTGCCTGGTTGTCAGTATTGTGATTCTGTAATATTATTTGTGAATAATTAATTATTAATTTATATGATGAGGAAAATATTGATTTTATGTGGATATAGATGGAAAATTTTTTTAATGTGACAATTGTTGAAAATTAATATTTTATCTTTTTCTGATAAAATAATTCATTTAAATATATTATTTTAATAATATATTAATGGTGATATTTTTACAATGAATGTGGGTTATATGAGTATATGAGGAGGAAAAGTATTTTGTGGCATTAAATGATTAACACATGTTTTGTGTGTCGGTGGACCCTAATAATTGGCTGAAATTTGATTATAGCCTGTAAAATCGTCCGTTTATGGGTTTCGGTCAATTTCTGTTTGGAATTTGGAAAAATTTTCTTCTACAAAGTTGTAGATAATGGAATTTCCTATGGAAAGTTGCGAGTTTCGAATTTTTCTGACAAAAGGGCTATTTATTATGAATTATTGAAGTTTCGAAGCTCCGAAATAATTAATTTTTGGAAGTTTAAAATATTTTAAATAACAAAAACGTTTTTTTCATTATGGTGTGTTACACATGTGTGTTGAATGAGCTGAATTCAGTTCTTGGAAGGTTGGCGTAGGAAAATTTAATTTATATATTAATGTTATATTAAATTTTCTGCTTTGGTATTCTAAGCATTTTTCTATAAATAGGGTGCTTAGGTTAGAATTAAAAATCACACCAGAAACTACAGATTTCCCTCTCTTTCTCTCTCTATAATATCGAACGTATTTTGTGAGTATTTTTATACTTTGAGTATTGCTATACGGTGCAAGTTTTCTTCAGCACTATATCCGGTAGTCTAGTCAGAAGTACTATTCTTTCGAGGTAAGGGATGTTATTTTATTCGAAAATGATATTATTTCTTCAATATCATTATATTGGTTGGAATTTTTTTATCAAATTTAGAACTTTTCATGTCGGGGTTACTATTCATGAGTTACTATTCACGAGTTACTATTCATCGAAAAATGAAATTTTCTTCTTTTTGTCCAAAATATCTATTATGGATACTAGCTTTGATTGTATCCATATTTTGATCATTCTTGAATTTTACTCCACTATGATTGTTTATGAGGTATTTTTGGACATGGATAAACTGTAATACGAATCCCTAATATTTGTTCTTTTGCTTCACTGAATTCATTTTTTTAAAAATATTTTTCATCATCCTCAGTCCTAATTGAGGATATTAATGAATACCTTTGGTCTGTAGTGCAAAGATGAATGCTTTCTGATGAATATCTTTGGCCCGTAGTGCAAAGATGAACAGGTGTTGAGATGAACATGACCAACTGATGAATATCTTTGGCCTGTAGTACAAAGATGACTATTTGATTCAAGATATTTATTGATTGGTGTTACAGGGATAAAATATTGATGATGGACTTTTAAATTCATAGATAATCGTAGATTTCATTCTCTACGTAACTCTTCTATGAATTATTATTTTTCGCTGCGAATATTGATTTAAAAGTTGTTGTCTATTGTATTCTATTAGATTTTTCCCTGTTGAAGACTAAGGATAATTTGTTGTATATTAACTTAGTCATAATATTTTTTACTGGGCTAGTTGAGCTCACCCTTTTCCTTGTTGTTCCATTTTTCTTCTCAGGAGGCGAGAATGTAGCGAGTACTAGCCGGGGTGTGGAATGATGGTTCAAGACAGTTGTTTTAGTAGTCCTCACTATTTTGTAAAATAGTGTATCAATAAGTATAATGAGGACTTAATTGAGTATGAATACTGTCTAGATGACAATATTTGTATTTAAACTCACAGTATATGTGTTGTCGTATTTTGCACGACAATTGTAATAATAAAGTTATAGTTATTTTCTGTACCATGTATTTGGCGACTCAGAATGGGTTGGATGGATTGGATCTATTTTGGGGGCGTCACAGTTGGTATCAGAGCTTAGGGATATGATCTCTGGCGGAGATCGGGGAATAGAACTAGGAGGGGAGATATGAGTAAATCATTCGCTAGTGTGTCCTACCTAAGCTTATCTGTTGGTCGGTCATAATATAGGGATATTATGTGATATGTTAATTTGTTAAATTAACCCTTATTTTATGGCAGTATTTGAGAATGTTGACTGAGAATGTTAACAGTGGAGTAAATGAAATCGTGGAGACGCCTGTACTCACCAACGAGGAGAACGTGCAACATGCTGGCAATGTTCTTCCTGTGAACAATACCAATGAGCAGATGATGAACGATGGGATGTTTAGAAGCTTTTTGCAGTTCATGCAAAATCTAACGAAGGAGACTCGTGTTCAAAATACAGGAGGAAATGATAATAATTCACGGTTTGTCACAGCCAAACAGTTCAAGGAGTTGGGACCACCTAAATTTAAGGGAAAGCCGGATTCTATAATGGCGGAAACATGGGTCAAGCAAATTACCAAGATATTCGATGTCTTGGGATGCACGGAGGAACAGAAGGTTCCATTCGCCACCTTTATGTTCCGTGGCGAGGCAGGCTACTGGTGGGAGTCTATGAAGCGTACCCATCCAACCGCACTCAGCATGTCTTGGGAGACATTTCAGAAACTGTTCAATGACAAGTACTTTCCTAAAAGTATTCGTCATATGAAGGAGGTAGAGTTTATTAGACTGGAGCAGAATAACATGACGGTGTCTCAGTACAAGGCAAAGTTTGCAAAGTTGTCCAGGTTTGCACCTCATTTGGTGGAGAATGAGGAACGTATGACGGGGACGTTTCTGAGAGGTTTGAAACCCGGCATACGTCAATATCTCATTTCTCATAAAATTTCTCTCTATTCAGATGTTGTCAATAGGGCTTAATTATTAGAGCGAGATAACGAGTACGGTCAATCGAGGGACCATAACCAGGATCATACCGGTGACAGCAGTCATCAGAACAATGATAACCAGCGGAGAAAGAAGAATACGGACAAGAACGGCAACCACTTTGGTGGTAATCGTGGCCATGAAAATAGAAGAAGCGAGTCGGGATGAGATTTTAAAAAGAGGAGATTCAACAATGACAATACGAATACGTCAGCACCAGCAGCAACTGGTTCCAAGGGAGGAGAGCGACCACTGGTCATATGCTATAAGTGCGGAAAAGAAGGACATATCAGCCCAAACTGCCCACAACAGTTTAAGGTATGTTATAACTGTGGAAAGGAAGGACATATCGCTCGAGATTGCACTGTAGCAAAACCAAGTCCAACGGGGGTGGTGACTCAAAAAGTTGTCCCAGAAAAGTCAAAGTCAACGGTTCCTGGAAGAGCGTTTTTCGTGACTGGTCAGAATGTGAGGAACCCGAACGAAGTTAGCACGGGTTAGTTAATTATAAATTTTTAGGAAGTTTATACCTTATTAGATACCGGTTCTATCCATTCATTTATCTCCTCTACTTGTGCTCAACGTTTAAACTTGATTCCGGAGAAGTTAAACTTTGACCTATCTGTGGAAGTTCCGTTAGGAGAAACTTTCGTTACATCCACTGTTTATAAATCTTGTTTGATCCAAGTTGGGACTATCACATTACCTGTTGACCTTATCTCTTTAAAGATACTTGCTTTTGATGTGATTTTAGGAATTGATTGGTTAACTACTCATTATGCCAAAATTGATTGTTTTCGTAAGGTTGTTAGTTTTCATATTCCTAAGCAACCTGTTATTCAAATTCAAGCAACCAAACCATTGAAGTTAAACTCTTTCATATCAAGCCATAAAGTCATTCGTTTATTAAAAAACGGATGTCAAGTTTTCTTAGCCATGTCATGGACTTGAACAAAAATACGTCAGATTTGAATGATATTTCTGTTGTTAGAAAAATTTTTGACGTATTTCCTGAAGAATTTCTTGGCCTACGTCCAGAGCGTGATATTGAATTTTGTATCATCTTTGAATCTGGTACAAAACTCACTTCTAAAATCTCATATCGAATGGCTCCTATTGAACTTCAGGAGTTAAAAACCTAACGGTAGAAGTTTGTACCCAAGCCTTTATTTGGTGACTTCCTTTGTGGAATGCACCGAAGCCAAACTCTCCGTAGGGGATGCTATATTCGTGTGGTAGTAAACTGATAGGTGTCATTGTGACGTGCTATCCAAGATTGGGATATGAGTCACAGTTGAGAGCAACCTAAGTCAGTAATCGAAATACGTAGCTTTCTGGTTATTATCGGAGATTCGTAAAAGGATTTTCTCGAATCGCTACTCCATTAACTCAGCTGACTCAAAAAGATACAAACTTCGAATGGACCGAGGAATGCGAGAAGAGCTTCCAAGAATTCAACATGCGACACCGATGTTGGCTCGAGCTGTTGAAAGATTTCGATCATACCATCCAATACCATCCTAGAAAAGCAAACGTGGTAGCTAACGCATTGAGTAGAAGATCCTATGCAGGAACGAGTGCGATGATGTCAAGTATACGCGTAGAATCAACTTTTATCGATAAAGTTAAAATCGCTCAAGCTACACACCGGAGCTGATGAATATGGAGAAGGATGTGTAAGAAGTTGTTATTCCAAAAGCGAGAATTGGCGATGTGAGGAAAGCTCAAACCTTCGATTTATTAGTCCATTTGAAATTCTCGATCGAGTAGGAACTGTGGCCTATAGACTCGCTTTACAGTCAAGTATGACGTGTGTTCATAACGTTTTTCACGTATCGAAGTTACGAAAATATTTGAAAGACCCAAACCACATTATTGAGTTAGAACCGGACGAGATAGCTGAATACTTAACGTACGAAGAGGCACCTGTCAAGATCTTGGATAGGAAGGAGCATGTCCTACGCACGAAGGTTATACCACAAGTTAAAGTTTTGTGGAGAAACCATGCTATTGAGGAAATGACCTGGGAGTTGGAAACGGAAATGAAAGCGAGGTATCCTCATCTTTTCGAAACACCAGGTACGTACGTCAATTTCGAGGACGAAATTTCATAAGGAGGGGAGGTTGTAAGACCCCAAATTATTAATAAATGAAATTTAAATTTTCTCTATTTATTATTTTAAAATAGTAAGGGTTAAATTGATTAATGAGGTTAGTTATGGGTAAAATGCGCAAATATTTCAAATAAGCAAGTGGCCATAAAATATTCATTGTTGTCGGGGAATATTCGTTTGGTCGTGGAATATTCTTGTTGTCGGGAAATATTCGTACGACGGCGCAGGCTTGTGTGGGCCCCATAACGAAAAGCGATTGGATAAAGAAAACGATAAAAACAAGTTGTTTATAAATAACGACGTATTTGTTACCGTTAATACTGTTGAAATACCCCGTGGTTAAAACACAGTAATATGTGTTGTTGCACAGTAGCACACGGTATTGCACCAATTATTGATTTTTACGTAAGAAGGCATTACTCAATAATTGTTACAGTAATTACTGTTCAGTATTTTATTTTATTGATTCAATAATTGCTGCGTTGATATTTTATATTACTGTTGTTTTAATAATTGTCACTACATAGTATTTTCTATTATCGGAGCAATAATTCATATTATCTGAATAATATTATTAGATAACATTATTGGCAATGTCTAGAAAGTTCTGTCTAAGGAGAGGTTTGGTCATCTAATTGCGCGCCAATAAGGAGAGATCTTTATTGGAAAGCCCCCTCTTTCCTGGGAACTGCCTGGTTGTCAGTATTGTGATTCTGTAATATTATTTGTGAATAATTAATTATTGATTTATATGATGAGGAAAATATTAATTTTATGTGGATATAGATGGAGAAAATTTTTAATGTGACAATTGTTGAAAATTAATATATTATCTTTTTCTGATAAAATAATTCATTTAAATATATTATTTTAATAATATATTAATGGTGATATTTTTACAATGAATGTAGGATATATGAGTATATGAGGAGGAAGAGTATTTTGTGGCATTAAATGATTAACACATATTTTGTGTGTCGGTGGACCCTAATAATTGGCTGAAATTTGATTATAGCATGTAAAATCGTCCGTTTATGGGTTTCAGTCAATTTTTGTTTGAAATTTGGAAAAATTTTCTTCTGCAAAGTTGTAGATAATGGAATTTCCTATGAAAAGTTGTGAGTTTCAATTTTTTCTGACAAAAGGGCTATTTATTATGAATTATTGAAGTTTCGAAGCTCCGAAATAATTAATTTTTGGAAGTTTAAAATATTTTAAATAACAAAAACGTTTTTTTCATTATGGTGTGTTACACATGTGTGTTGAATGAGCTGAATTCTGTTCTTGGAAGGTTGGCGTAGGAAAATTTAATTTATATATTAATATTATATTAAATTTTCTGCTTTGGTGTTCTAAGCATTTTTCTATAAATAGGGTGCTTAGGTTAGAATTAAAAATCACACCAGAAATTACAGATTTCTCTCTCTTTCTCTCTCTATAATATCGAGCGTATTTTGTGAGTATTTTTATACTTTGAGTATTGCTATACGGTGCAAGTTTTCTTCAGCACTATATCCGGTAGTCCAGCCAGAAGTACTATTCTTTCGAGGTAATGGATGTTATTTTATTCGAAAATGATATTATTTCTTCAATATCATTATATTGGTTGGAAATTTTTATCAAATTTAGAACTTTTCATGTCGGAGTTACTATTCACGAGTTACTATTCACCAAAAAATAAATTTTTTTTCTTTTTGTCCAAAATATCTATTATGGACACTATCTTTGATTGTATCCATGTTTTGATCATTCTTGAATTTTACTCCACTATGATTGTTTATGAGGTATTTTTGGACATGGATAAATTGTAATACGAATCCCTAATATTTGTTCTTTTGCTTCATTGGATTCGTTTTCTTTAAAATATTTTTCATCATCCTCAGTCCTAATTGAGGATATTAATGAATATCTTTGGCCTGTAGTGCAAAGATGAATGATTTCTGATGAATATCTTTGGCCCGTAGTGCAAAGATGAACATGTGTTGAGATGAACATGACCAACTGATGAATATCTTTGGCCTGTAGTACAAAGATGACTATTTGATTCAAGATATTTATTGATTGATGTTACAGGGATAAAATGTTAATGATGGACTTTTAAATTCATAGATAATCGTAGATTTCATTCTCTACGTAACTCTTCTATGAATTATTATTTTTCGCTACGAATATTGATTTAAAAGTTGTTGTCTATTGTATTCTATTAGATTTTTCCCTGTTGATGACTAAGGATAATTTGTTGTATATTATCTTAGTCATAATATTCTTTACTGGGCTAGATGAGCTCACCCTTTTCCTTGTTGTTCCATTTTTCTTCTCAGGAAGCGAGAATGTAGCGAGTACTAGTCGGGGTGTGGAATGATGGTTCAAGACAGTTGTTTTAGTAGTCCTCACTATTTTGTAAAATAGTGTATCAATAAGTATAATGAGGACTTAATTAAGTATGAATATTGTCTAGATGGCAATATTTGTATTTAAACTCACAGTATATGTGTTGTCGTATTTTGCACGACAATTGTAATAATAAAGTTGTAGTTATTTTCTGTACCATGTATTTGGCGACTCAGAATGGCTTGGATGGATTGGACCTATTTTGGGGGCGTCACAGACAACATCCTGAGTGTAAGGGCCCTCTGATAAAGTGAAGCTATCTAAACCCATCAGGGGAATCTCGGTGACTGGCTGAGATAAAGACCAATGTCGTCTAACAAGAGGAGAGAATGGAACACGAATCTCCCCTGTGATGCTCTTGATAGCACGCTCTCCCAAGTAGAGCTCTCAGCCTCCATCGACAAGAGAGGACTCCGACGAGTGGATAATACATACTCTACCCCCAGTCGAAAAGCCACCCTCAAAGCTTACTGTGGTCCTCGGAGCAGGGAACTCATGTGATGACATCGGCTGTCATATACTCCAACTGCAGCCGAGAGTGGGTAAACCCCTCTTCTACGGGAACCTCTGTAAGAGTGGAGTGATGCCATCGTCATCCCCGTGGATAGGTCTCCAGACCTAATGTAGTAACGGGACGAAGACATGGAAGACTCTCATATGCCCAAAACTAAAAATAAAAAGACCAAATACCCTCAGTCAAGAAGATTGACAACCATAGCAAATAAAATCGAGAGATAAAGAAAAATACTCACCAGTAAAAATGGGAAAAAGCCTAGCCAAGCCTCTGCCATGCCTTCTAAGCGTAGGTGCATCCCTCTAAGGAAATATGTAAATGTGTATGAGCCCCAGTCAAAGTCTCTAATGCGGTCCACATCACGAGTGATGCTGACTAAAGTGAAAGAAACCTTCAAGGAGCTGTCTGCTAGGGAACAAACCCTGATGATTATCAGGAATAGCCGCCGAAGAATGCAATCTCTAACCCTCTGATCATCAGGCAGAGGCTCAATCAAAGCCCCACTCGTGGCATCCACACTTAAGGGCCCAGAGCAGACAGTCTGACCCTTGAGGGCCATGGCAGGAACTCCCAAAATGAATTGAACAACAGCTAGAGAAATGTCAGCCACTAAAGGCACTGGCGCCCCTATAAACTCTAACTCAGTGATAAACCGCCAGTCCATCGGTGTCATCATCACCTCGTAATCTAGAAAATGGAGAGACTGAGTCTGGTGGAACCAGTGCTCAGACAAAGCCCTCAGATAACCCTAGGGGCAATGACGGGGAAGAATAGAAAAGAAAGCCTGAAAGCCCTATGAATGGACGATCTCCTAATACTCTGGATGGAGGGTATGGTGTAAGGAGTGAATAATAAATTAATTCCCCTTGAGCTGAGTAAAGTCGGGATCCTGCATCAAATTGCAAATCAAGATCAAAACCTTTGCCCCAAAAGTTGGAAAAAAAGAAAGGAAAAGATGGAAATGGCTATTACCTCATTCGCATGAAGGTAGATTAAGGATGATTACTCAAATCATCCAGAAGATCTAGAATCATCACATTAATAGCTGGAAGCTCCCGGCGGGGAATGGAAGCAGAAGGAGTAGGATTCACAATAAGAACATCATCCTCCTCATTTACAACATTCGGCCTATCAACCCGGATAAGGCGAATCACTGACTTAGTCAACCGGCGAGGTTGTAGGGCTGGACGAGGCTGACCAACATCAGAAGCTCTCCTCCTCACTCCTGCAGAGGCCCTACGAGAGCTACTCGGCTGGTTTGGATCCATTATCTGAACAAAGTCTCCAAATCACCTCAGAAAGGGTGAGGTATGTTTCAAACTTAAAGCTCATTAAATTTAAAACATTACTTTATGCATAGTCTAAGTCCTAATACATGCATTGATTTAACATACATCCATAGAAGAGTTAAAATTGCATGTTCATTAAATGACCATACTGAAAGTAGTATGCACACAAGCTAATTATGTTTGATGATAAAGCATATACTTTATAACAATCTTATTCATTTATTAATAAAAAGTATTAATTTATTAAAGACTTTTAATTATCTACATGATGCTATTTTTTAATATGTGATAAACCCATAGTCTTAAGCAATGCTTTTAGAATAATGATGATGATCATTCTAATGAGATCTAAATTCTTAGAAAGCTTAAAACTAAAATAGTTCCCAACCATTGGATTGCTAAATTGGGGATTAGTGAATCCGGATAGATTGGTACATACGTTGCTTGCTCATTGGATGAGGATGATTGATCTCATGATCATTTATGTGGAGACACTAAAGCAAGTATGTAGGTGCTTATTAGAGAATAAGTTCACTGAACGTGGCTTGCTAAGGAATACCTAATGGAGTTTTACTGGCCTGTCAATAGGAATTCCTGTAGTGATAGTAGTACAAGTGATCCTTGGACTTGAGATCATCATAGTATCTTGTGTATGATGAGTTATACTTTGATTTATTCCTTAAGACTCTTAGGGTATATCAAAGGGTATGCTTGGGTATAATAAGTTGTACATGGAGATAATGCATGATCAATAAAGAATCTACCGCTTCTAGTAAAAGAAGAGAAATGTCCTATGTGATTCGATAAATGACAACCTAGTAGTCCTTGCCCAAGGAAGAATGAAAATAGAAAGGTGTTTCTAATTTGCATTATTTAGAGTTGTGCATTTAAGAGTCGAAATACATATAATTAAATAAATTAAGATTTGACAGTAATTCCATGTCTTATATTTTATTGGAACATTGTATGGTGGAAGGATTGAATTGTACGGTAACTATTTACTCAATGGTTCTTTTATGATTAATGTTGAAATCTATATTATCTGGAAAGTCGTTGATCGCTAGGGAGGCTTATCCCTATTGTAGAATAAATATTATTTATTTAAATAAATTAATATTTTAATTTATTTATTTAAATAAGATTAAAATTGTTCTAATTGATTTATTCACAACCGGTTTAATATAGAGAACCTAAAGGGTCACATCATAAAAGAAAAATAATTATTTAAGAAGTTAATGGCATAATTGTATTAATAAGTTAAGTATATTTAATTTAATCTATGTTGATAGAATAAATTAAATAGCTTCATATTTATTATTTAATATTTTAGAAATATTAAATATAAATTAATAAGAGGAGTCTTATTATTATTATTATTATTATTATTATTATTATTATTATTATTATTATTATTATTATTATTATTATTATTATTATTATTTAATTCCTAAAGGAGTTTGAAAATTAATTAATAAAAGTACTCTCATTTATTTCTAATAAGATTAGGAGGCTAATTAATTAAAAGTTTAATTAATTATTCCTAATAAGATTAGGAGCCTAATTAATTAAAGGAGTTTAATTAATTAAAATAAAGCCCAATTCCTTAATTGTTAAGGAGGGTTGCCTACATCTATAAATAAGAGTAGTCTTATTATGGGTGTAGAGTTATTGTTGACTTTTTCATAACATACGTAATTCCAATAGTTGGGAGAGTACGTTCTTTTTCTATAGAGATAGAAAACTAGGGTTTAGCCAACCACCCTTCTTCTTGAATATTTCTTCTTCTTTGGTGGATCACCTCTAGAGGCCAAATATTTGGGTGGCTAACGTTGATCAAAGGAAGGAACCAAACCCGGTGGATTCAAGTTGAACGCGAAAGGGATTTGGAGGTGAACTTTTACCTGAGGAAGCTCAGATCTTCAAGGGTATGATTCTTGTTCTTTATCTTTTCGTTAAATTAATAATTGCGCATAAAGGATGATCTAGGTATAAGGTTTGTAAAATTTTAAAACTCTGATTTTTCACGTTTCCGCTTATTTTGTGCAATTTGATTGCGTTCATGAATATTACAAACCTAACACATACTCGTGAATTTTTTTTGCCATTCTACTTTGTAAAATGGACTATCCACATGCACATAGGCATGACTAGGTGGCCATTCAGTAGCATACCAACCCAAAATCATGAACATCTCATATGCATGAAAAACATCAAAATTAAACCCACCATGGCACACAAATCACCATGTTCGCTTTATTTGAAAACATGTGTTCATTTGTCCTCAAATAGGATGAATAAACTAGCAGAAAGGGTGCCAAATGACTATATCATAAATCAGTATTTTTTTCACGTCAATACGTTCAACATGGTAAAATATGAGCATTTACTAAGTTGAATAATTTTTATCAAGTCATATGAGCATGCATATTCACTATATTGTGTTTAGAAGCATTTTATATGAAATCTAACGTTCTAACGGTCAAGACTTAAAAAGAAAACATGTAAACGTTACCACAGTAGTGCAAAACATTTGTACGGTGACATATTTTGCATAAAGCAGCCCAAACTCAGTAGATCTAAAGAAGAATTTCAGATTTTTCAGTATAGTTCAACTTGAAAATGACTTGTGAAAGGAATGGGGGAGAAGATATACCCGATAGGAGCCGCGGGTCAACCCGCAGCAGCAGCTGGTCTACCTGTGGGCAACCAAGGTGGGTCCCACCCCCTCTGGCTCGATCGAATTTGAGTACAACAGAGTTCAAAGAAGCTGAAAAGTCAAATCAAGGAAAAAAGTTCTACGCGATTGAGCAAAAAGGGCCTGAAACCTTGAATTTATATACCAAACATCTGATCTACATGTAAGTCTTTGGTATTAACTCGGATGTGGGGTTCAAAGAGCCAATGATAGAGATTATTGAAAATAGCCCTTGTCAAAACATCAGGAAGGTCCGGTGTCATGAACTATGGGTATTGAATGCATCAAAACGTTCGAATTTGTTCTAGGGTATAACTTGTCAAAAAGATGTCCCCAGCAGAGCTATCAGACATCTCTGGGATTTTAAACCGTTGGCGACAACTCTAGCGTAGCATCGGGAATGGTCTGATGACTTAAGCCGTTGAAAACTACTTCAACGAAGGTCAGAATGATTGACAATGTAAACCGTTGGTGATAACTCTAGCGTAGCATCGGGAATTGTCAGTTGATGTAAGTTGTTGAAAACTACTTCAACAAAGGTCAGAATAATTGATAGTGTAAACCATTTGCGACAACTCCAGCGTAGCATTGGGAATGGTTCGGTGATGTAAGTTGTTGAAAACTACTTCAACGAAGGTCAGAGTATTTGACAGTGTAAACCGTTGGCGATAACTATAGCATAGCATCGGGAAAGATTCGGTGATGTAATCCATTGAGAATTATTTCAACGAAGGTCAGAGTATCTGATATTGCAAACTGTTGGTGACAACTCCAACGTAGCATCAGGAAAGATCCGATGATGAAAACCGTGGAAAACTATCTTCCTCGGGAGGATCGATGATGAAATCTGTTATATAAATCTCCAGTCGAGGCACCGCGAAGGTTCAGTAATTTCTAGACCATTGTAAACTACTGTTCAAGTTGGCATTGAGGAAATTCGATGATGGTCAACCTTCACAAAACTACTGTTCAAATAGGTATTGTGATGATGTTGTGGAAGCAAGCAATAAAAGTTCTATCTCCAGTAGAACTATCAGCATCAACCTGATAGAAAGTTCGGGCAATGGTGACAATCCTAGCATAACGGTAGGAACAATCTAATGAAGACTACCAAGGTGAGCTATCATCAGGATAAGCACCAATAATCCCCAGTAAGTCACTTGCAAAAAGAGAGGAACATACCTGGTAGAGGTAAAGTCAGAAAGTATATCTGAAGACAAAGAACTTTGGTGACAAATCCCGACGACGAATTCAGAAAGGTCTAGTGGTGTCGGCCATATGAAAATCCCCCCAGTAGGGATCTTAAAAGCATATCTACAACATGACGTCAAATCAGTCTCAAAAGCACTGACATACATTTTAAACCATTAACTTTAACCCAATGTAGCATCGGGAAAGATCCGGTGATGAAAGCTTTGTGAACTACAGTTTGAGTAGACATCAAGGTAGTTCTGGGGAGATCATCATTGACAACTCCATCCCCAATAGAAATGGCAGGGGCAGTCAAGCCGTTGGAAATAACTCCAACCAAAAACATTCAACATCCATAAAATCATATTATGCTGCATTATATGACATCATTTAAGCTTGTCATATTTCAAGTGTTTAGTAATCTTTATCCTATTCATTCCATTACATTTCATAAACATGATAAAGAGGGGCATCTAGAGACACTTGAAATTTTGTGCTCCTGTTACTAACCATACAGGAGGGAAAAATCGTCTTTTATCTTCCAAAGACAACCTTGGAAGTCAAAATCATCAAATCAAACCCCGGTGATAACCCCGGGAGATCAAATCAAATCCCGGTGACAACCCCGGGAGATCAACTCAAACCCCGGTGACAACCCCGAGAAATCAAGTCCAAATCCCTGTGACAACCCCAGGAAATCAAGTCAAATCCCAGAGATAACCCCTGGAGATCAAATCAAACCCTGGAGACAATCTGGGAGATCAACTCAAACCCCGGGAGATCAAGTCAAACCCCAGAGATAACCCCGACAGATCAAATCAAACCCCGGAGATAACTCTAGGAGATCAACTCTAACCCCAGTGACAATCCTGGGAGATCAATTCAAACCCCAAAGATAACCCCGGGATATCAAATCCAATCCCATAGACAACCTCGGGAGATCAAGTCAAAACCCCCGAGATAATTTCGAAAAAATAAATCAACTTCAGAAACAACCATGAAAATAGATGTCGCCACGTCAAGCCCAAAACTAACTCGGGAGGGAAAAATAGTAATTTTACCAACTCAACATCAATTCATCCCAAATCAATGCAAAAGAGATCATGTAGAACCATAACGTCAATCCCGAGTGAAAATAACACAAGATAGCTCAACAGATAAATTGTGAAGACTCGAAGATCTGGTCATGGACCCATCTTCACAGATTCGGAAAAGGTCAAATCTCATGTCATTGTATAACTCTCTGAAAGGGCTTTCCGGAAAGGTATAACACGCCTCCATCGGACACCTGAATTGAAAGTTATGAAGGTTCGAGCAGACTGCGCGTTAGCCCGAGTGCACATACTTCGAGACAATGAGACCCACGGGGCCCGGGCCCACTTGAACAGCTGCAGGTAGACCCACGACTGCTTTGGTCTATAAATAGACCCCCCCATTATCCAAAATAAAAAAAAGAAGAAAACATAGGGAATTCTGAACATTTCAGCTCTTAACCCCTCCTATAGTGTTCCAAACTTCGATATTATTCTTTGTAAACACTTGTATACATATATACTACAACATATCAAATTTTAACCGAGGGAAACAGAGTTTTCAAGCTTCAAAAGCGGTTTAAAGCTCTCCTAGCTACACACTGTAATATCCTTTCAAATCTGAAGCTTTTACTCGCTTATATATATATATATATATATATATATATATATATATATATATATATATATGTTGATAGTTGACTGTAATTAAAATATATGGTTTAGCTATTCATTAAATGTAAAGCTGTGATATTAATGTTTGTGGACAAGGTTTATCTAAATCTAGCTATATCTAACTTTTAACATGTTCAAAAGTTGTAAAACTGGAACAGTTAAGCTAGAATGGCTAAGATTTATTTAAATCTAGTTTTCTTTCTAGTTTTTTGTAAATATTAAGGAAACACGCGTCCCTAGATCTGTATCTAGAGGAAACGGGAAGCTTGGCTACACGTATGCAAGGATTTAACTGATGATTCCTTTGTTTTGCAAAGTTTAGATTAAGTATCTATTTTATTTCAGTATATTTGTTATGTAAGTTATTCATATGATATTATGTGAGCCTAGGAGCTACGGGGTTTAAGATATAGCTAACGAATCTAGATCTGGTTCCCATGATAGACCCTTTTCAGTTGTACAGTTAGCTTGTAAATCATATTTGCGGTGCTTGGGTCACTTTGATGGCTTTCATGCCCATAAGGAGCCCGACACTTTTATATATATATATATATATATATATATATATATATATATATATATATATATATATATATATATAAGTAAAAGACAAAAGATTGGTTTAAAAATGTGTATTAATTTTAAATTGGCTAAACAAGCTGGTAAAGACAAGAATAAAGCCAAATATGAGTTAGGAATGTTTTGCGAACAATATGGTTTACCTCCTGTTGCTCCCTCTAGAAGAAAGCACAGGTATAAACATATTGAGTCTCATAAAAGTCACAAACGTCATAAAAAATATGGTCAAGACAAAAATAAAAATCAAGACAATTATTACACTAAACCTAAGTCATCTCGTAATAGATTAAATAAAAAATCTATGAAGTTTGATAAAAGTAAAATTGTTTGCCACAATTGTGGGCAAAAAGGACATAACAAAAGTGAGTGCAGAGTTAAACAAAAGTTAGCTCAGCTGAATATTTCAACTGAGGATACTGAGCAGTTGTTAGAATTAATAAGAATAGAAAATAACGATAGTAACGATGAAGGTTCTGACATTTCTGATCCTTCTAGTGGCAACACTAGTAACGATGAATCAAATAGTGATAATGAAGTTACCATATGTGCTGAAAATTGTAATAATAACTGTTGTGTTAAAGGTTTAAATGTAATTACTAAAGAGGATGAAGAAAGCTCTTTGTTGATTGAATTAATTAGTAAAATTACTGACCCTGAATTAAAAATCCAATACACAAAACAGTTAAAAGATTTGTTAACCAAAGATAAAGGAATTAAAGATAAGATATTTAGAGCTAAAGAAAAGCCTATATTTAGCCTCAATAAAACCCTCGAAAGATTAAAATCTCCAGTCAAAGAAATTACCCTTCCGGAATTAAATCAAGAAGTTAATAAACTCAAAAGAGAAATCTCTAATTTAAAATTAGATGTTTCTAACTTAAGAAAAGAGATGGAAGATAAAAAATCTGATCTTCAAGTATATGATTCCTCTTCTAGTGATCAAGATCATAATGAACTAGAATCATCGGGTACTAAGGATGAAACTGATCTTTTTATTCAAGGTCTCTCCCTTAAAAGAATTAAGGATATCACCATACAAAAATGGTATATCTCCATTAATTTTGTCATGGATAAAACTTTCTCAATACAACTCCCTGCCTTAGTTGATACTGGTGCAGATCTGAATTGTATTCAAAAAGGTCTTATCCCCACTAGGTATTATAAGAAAACTAGTGAAAACCCCAATTCAACCAACGGTAGTCAAATGGAAATAAAATATAAACTGCCTAAAGTTCATATTTGTCAGGATAATATGTGTTTTAAAACTTCGTTTATTTTAATTCGCAATCTTACAGATAAGATCATTTTAGGATTACCATTTATATATTTACTATACCCGTTCACTACCAATAATAAAGGATTAAGCTGTGAGCATTTAGGTAACAAGATAACATTTAAGTTTCTTATTAAACCAAAAGAGAGAGATTTAAAATTTATTCATGAAGAATCTATTTCTAAGTCTTTAAATCTGTTAAATTGTAAAGTTACTCATTTGAACTTTTTAAAAGAAGAAATTAAATATAAGCAAGTTGAAGAACAACTTAAGAGTAAAAGAGTTCAAGAAAAAATAGTTGATTTAAAAATTTATTTAAAAGATAATTTATGTTCTGATTCTCCTAACGCCTTCTGGCATAGGAAGAAACATGTAGTTTGACTCCCTTATGCTACAGAATTTAAAGAACATTTAATTCCTACTAAAGCCAGACCTATACAAATGAGTCATGAACAAATAGAATTATTTAAAAAAGAAATAAATGATCTGCTTCGTAAAGGTCTAATTAGGCATAGTAAATCCTTTGGTCATGTCCTGCATTTTATATCAATAATAAAGCAGAGAAGGAGAGAGGTGTTCCCCGTCTGGTTATTAATTACAAACCACTGAATAAAGTTCTTGAATGGATTAGGTATCCCTTACCCAATAAGGAAGATCTCCTTAATAGGTTAAGCTCTGCCACCATTTTCAGTAAATTTGACCTAAAATCAGGTTTCTGGCAAGTTGACATCCACCTAGATGATAGGTACAAAACAACATTCACCACTCTATTTGGTCATTACGAATGGAATGTTCAGTCATTTGGTTTGAAAAATGCCCCTAGTGAACTTCAGAATATCCACAATGATATTTTAAATCCTTTCAGTCATTTTATCATTGTTTATATCGATGATATCCTAGTTTACTCCAAGACCATTGAAGAGCATATTAAGCATTTGAATTCATTCTTCAAAATGGTTAAAACCAATGGCCTTGTTCTTTCTCTTTTCAAGTGCAGTCTATTTCTGACAAAAGTCAGGTTTCTTGGTCTAATCCTCTATCATGGACTCACTCGGCCTATTGACAGAGCTATTCAATTTGCCGACCGTTTTCCAGATAAGATTACCAACAAAACTCAGCTGTAGAGATTTCTGGGCTCGCTCAATTATATTAGCAAGTTTTACCAAAATCTTAGGAAGATTTGCAAACCTCTTTTTCAGCGTTTGCAAAACAATCCTCCCCCTTGGACCGACGTTCATACTTCTGTCGTCCAACAAGTTAAAAAATATGTTAAAGTTTTGCCTTGCCTTGGCATTTCAAATGATTCAGCATTCAAAATCGTTGAAACTAATGCCTCAGACATTGGATTCGGAGGCATTCTCAAACAAAAGTTAACTCCTACCTCTTCGGAGCAAATTGTCCGATTTCATTTCGGCGCATGGAATCCTACACAATTAAATTACAGTACTATTAAAAAAGAAACCCTTTCTTTAGTTTTGTGTATTAATAAATTTCAGAGTGACCTGTTAAATCAAAAGTTCCTAGTTAGAATAGATTGCAAATCTGCAAAATTTATTCTTGAAAAAGATGTTGAGAATATTGCATCTAAGCATTCTTTCGCTAGATGGCAAGCGCTATTAAGCATTTTTGATTTCGATATTGAGTATATTAAAGGTAGTAATAATTTAGTCCCAGATTTTCTTACTTGTGAATTTATTAACATAGGTACCATATCATCACCATGAGTGTGCGAGGAGGATCTTCTTCTCGTGGTTAGGGCCGCCCTTCAGGCCCAAATAATCAATTAAAAGGAACTCTTATTCCTCACCAAGTTAATCCGGCTCCTCAACCCAACCAAGTTAACAAATTCTAGGTCCTTGGTACAGTCCCCAAGCCCTATTCATCTGTCTTAGCTAGTAACCCTAAACCAGTTGATCCTTTTTGAAATCAAACGAGGGCGACCTTTTCAAAACCCAGTTATCCCGCTTCTGAGTACATTCTTAAATGGGAACAACATTTATTCCATTTAGAACTTCACATGAAGCCCAAAGATGACCCCATTAAGCTGGCTTCCCAGTATTTTCTTACTGGGTGGCATTTTACCCCATGGGCTCCTTATAAATCCCTTGCGTATTATAAGGACATACTCCTTGAAACTGAGTCAATATTCATTAAACCCATTTATGCCAAAGATAATGAATCTAGAATTCTTTATCATTCTCTCTATATTAAACAAATTCTTAATTTTTTCGATTGGGAAAATCATCCTTCTGATCCTAGACAGCTTTCTAATCAAACTAACTCATATTGTTATTTTGATTATATTGAAGCTTGGAATAAGATCTTCCTCCATCAAAATGAGGACCATAGTCATTCGTGGTTCTTACAATTCGACCACAAATTTAAAAGTTAAATCCCTTTCTGGTTTACCCTTTGGTGGTCTAGATTTGGATCATGTTTTGAGCTTCTTCCTGATCCTCTTAAAGCTCAACTCAGTCATTTTATTAATCATAATAAGTATCATTCCAAGTATGAAGGAATCTCAATTTTCCTTCAATTCATTAGTAAATATAAGATTCCTTGGATCCTCAAATGGTAGTACATCGTTCTCACTCCCTATGAAGTTACCACATTTCAGTCTCCATCGTTCACTAATCCGACGACTCAGACCACTGTATCCCCAATTACATATGTTTCCCGCCAATTCTTTATCAAATGGTGGGATAAATTCGGTGTCGATAGGATTGTAGGACAAGTTCAAAAAGAATTTCCCCTTGCTTCTACTTTAGTTCTCCCAGTCGGCTCGATTCCTGCAGAAGGGTTATTTAGTAAAACAAAACCATTAAAAACCAGTTCTGCAGGACCTTCAAGTTCTATTGATATTACCAATGTCAATAAGTGTTCAACTGCAGAGTTTAAAATTCTTGCTGATGCAATCCATAAAAGAATTGATAAGTTACATGAAGAAATTGAAGCTTTAGAGACTGCTTCTTCTTTCTCCAGAAACACTAATTCCAGTAAAAATGAAGATGAAGAAGATAATGATCCATATGGAACTATCAATCTTTAAGATGCTGAAGACCCATTTTCTTGACATCTCAGTCACTCGTACCTGCCCCGACACGTCTCAGGCACGCACACCTGCCCCGACAGTCTTAGTCAAAAGAATCTCCTACTTTCCCATCGAAAGCAGCCATCAGTCACATGCACCTGGCCCCGCAACTGCCCAGTCAAAAAGATGCGTCAACTTTTCCACCGAAAGCAGTTCTTCACGTGATTCAGTCTAAAGTTGCCACTACGGTCCATACATAGTAAAATGCTTTTACTTTTACCTTAGTAAATATAAATGTAACATGTTTTTTACGTTTACTTTTACTTTAGTAAATTACTTTTACTTTATACTTTTACTTCAGTTAATGTAATATAACCTTGTAACAGTTCTTTCCTTATTCTATAAAAGGAACCAGAACTTAGTTAGACAGGTAGACTTAAAAAGACTCATAGTTCCTTCTCTGACGAATCTTTAGACTTTTTCTCCCTTCTCTCGTCATCTCCTTCTCTAATGTTCAGTTAGATTTATAACTGAACATGTGTATCAGAGCCAAGTTGTATTGTTGTTTCTAATTGCTGAGTAAGATCTACTTAATCAACTTCCCTTTCCTTTTTTCGAAATCTTCTTCTTTCCATTATTCTGAAGTCACCTAACTTACCTGTAGTCCACCTAGTTAGTGTCAAACCTTTCGTAAGTCTCTTGGGTGAGTAGTGTCGGGTTTTAGAACATAGGTATGAGTTTACTTAGGGTAAAAGGGTATGCATGAATGAATAATGAGTACGAATAACTTTTGAAATTAGTAAAGATGAGTAGATTATTTTGATCCAGCTCCTCAGTTAGTAACCGGTCAGCTTTGCCTCCTGTTCCTGACATAGTCAACTAAGAAGAACATAGTTATGAAAACCTTAGTCAAGTTCTACATGATTGGAACATACCTAGAGTTTCTCCTTGAGAAATTTATCAGTCAACATTTTTAGATAACTTCAAAACTGATAATGTTAAAACAGTTGAAAAAGTTTATGCAATTAATAAAGAATATGAAAATTGTAGTCTTTTATCTCCTGATGTTATTAAAAAAACATAGGAAAAAGGGTTATAATTTTATTCATATAGGTCTAGTTCAAGTTGCAGTTAAACCTCTTAACATTAAAGGTATCAATTCAAGTATCTACCTCTGTCTTAGAGATGATAGATTTTTGAATTATCACCCAAGTATCATTGGCATAATGGAATCAAGTCTGCATAATGGTCCTATCCATTTCAATTGCTTTCCTGATTTCACCTTAAGCCTTAGTGATCATAATTTATTAAAGGCTTTGACATTAAATATTAAAACTGCTGGTGAGATTACTCAAATGATTGAGGGTTCTCAGCCTCTTGCTTTGATTTATAGGATTTATTACAAAACTATGAAAACAAATTTAAATGTTCATGCCCTTAATAAAAGTCCTAAAGATCAAACAGTTTTAATTCAAAGTTCAACTAGTGATGCTAATGTTTAGATCCCGAGAACCATCCTCTGGAAAGATATTACGCTACCTAGTCAATGGACTTTACCCAGTGAAATACCACAACAATCTATAGTTAACAACTTATTAAATGTAAAAAATATTAGATAATTTTCTGATGGAACGGTTAAAATAAGTTTTGAACGCACTAGAAGACCAATTATCATATAAGATTTTACCAATTCTTCAGCACCTTCAGTTCATACTCGAAGAGATACTGAAGTATTAAGTAACCCTACTATTAGGGATATAAAACTAAAAGGTATCCTTTATCAAGGTCAAGCTAGTCATTCTTGTTATACTCAAAAAGATCTTGTTGAAGAAGAAAGTTCATCCTCTCCAATGTCTTCTGAGTATCCTACTCAATCTGATTTTGATGCTCCTATTAATAAATAATTTAGGGTCATTAAAAAGGAATTTGTGTTAGATTGGAATACTCTTGTTAAAGATTTCAATTCCAGATCTAACAAGGATAAAAGACACTTATTTATAAATAATCACCCAACTGAGAAAGAGCGTGATAAATTAGTCAATAGATGGAAAAGATTTATAAAAAATGAACAGATAAACATTACTTTTTACGATTGGTATGATAAATTTCAAGGTAAATGTAATGTTATAACTAAAACACAATGGATTAAAGAAGATAAATCTAAGGTTTCCTCCTGTCATCCTCCTTTGGAGACTGTTCTTATTCCAGTTAAAAACACTTCAATCATTGTCAGTCCTTTCAAAATTTTAGATAACAATAAAGATGATAAAAAGATTATTGAACAATTAAATTTCAGTAATCAATACCTAGTAACAGTTGGTAAGCAGCTGGATAGAATTGAAGAAAAATTTGAAGAAACCACTGTTAAAAAATTCGACTCAAAGATTGAACAACCTTTGTTGAAATTACCAGAGAATATAAACAAATTAGGATTACCAAATAATGATAATGAACTTACCCAGGTTATTGATAAGTTATTTAAAAAATTGAAAACTAAAGCTAGTTCAAGCGGCACTATAGCTCTTATTGATCAGATTCAATCTGATGATGAAAGCGAAAGTTCTTCCGATCAGTCTAATACAGTTTCTGATCTTAATGATCAGCTAAAAAAATTAAATGTAAGTAACACTAGCATTACCAGGAATTGGTATTCTAGACCTACTCCTCCTGATCTACAGTTCGAGGAAAGAAATCTAGATAAACAATTTTCTGTTTCTTCTAATAAGATTTATGAATGGAACATTGATGGTTTTAGTGAGCAAGAAATTTTAAATAAACTAAATCACATGTCAATGGTAGCTAATAGCTATATTACTAAATTCAATAATTTGTCTCCACCAGACATAGTTGAATTAATAGCTAGTGGATTTACTGGTATTCTTAGATCTTGGTGGGAAAAACATCTCACTTAAGACTCTAGATTATCAATTATCCATGCTATCCAGTTAGACGATGATGGTAATCCCATCTTTGATGAAGATGTTGGCATTGGTCTGCCTGATGGTGTTAATACATTAATATTTACAATTATTAAACACTTTGTCGGAATCCCTAGTAACATTACTGAAAGAATTCACGATCAGTTAAGTAACTTCACTTGTCCCACTCTAAGTGACTTTAGGTGGTATAAAGACGTGTTTACTTCCCGTGTCATGATGCGCAATGATAGTAATAAACTATTCTGGAAAGAAAAATTTGTCAATGGTTTACCATCATTATTTGCTCATAAGGTCCGAGAAGAATTAAGTAAAAATTTAGGATATATTGATTATGATAATTTAACCTACAGTGGTGTTATAAGTAATATTCAAAAGATTGGTTTAAAAATATGTATTAATTTTAAATTGGCTAAACAAGCTGGTAAAGACAAGAATAAAGCCAAATATGAGTTAGGAACGTTTTACGAACAATATGGTTTACCTCCTGTTGCTCCGTCTAGAAGAAAGCACATGCATAAACATATTGAGTCTTGTAAAAGTCACAAACGACATAAAAAACATGGTCAAGACAAAAATAAAAATCAAGACAACTATTACACTAAACCTAAGTCATCTCGTAATAGATTAAATAAAAAATCTAAGAAGTTTGATAAAAGTAAAATTATTTGCCACAATTGTGGGCAAAAAGGACATTACAAAAGTGAGTGCAGAGTTAAACAAAAGTTAGCTCAGCTGAATATTTCAACCGAGGATACTGAGTAGTTGTTAGAATTAATAAGAATAGAAAATAACGATAGTAACGATGAAGGTTCTGACATTTCTGTTCCTTCTAGTGGTAGCACCAGTAACGATGAATCAAATAGTGATAATGAAGTTACTATATGTGCTGAAAATTGAAATAATAACTATTGTGTTAAAGGTTTAAATGTAATTACTAAAGAGGATGAAGAAAGCTCTTTGTTGATTGAATTAATTAGTAAAATTACTGACCCTGAATTAAAAATCCAATACACAAAACAGTTAAAAGATTTGTTAACCAAAGATAAATGAATTAAAGATAAGATATTTAGAGCTAAAGAAAAGCCTATATTTAGCCTCAATAAAACCCTCAAAAGATTTAAATCTCCAGTCAAAGAAATTACCCTTCCGGAATTAAATCAAGAAGTTAATAAACTCAAAAGAGAAATCTCTAATTCAAAATTAGATGTTTCTAACTTAAGAAAAGAGATGGAAGATAAAAAATCTGATCTTCAAGTACATGACTCCTCTTCTAGTGATGAAGATCATAATGAATTAGAATCATCGGGTACTAAGGATGAAACTGATCTTTCTATTCAAGGTCTCTCCTTTAAAAAATTAAGGATATCACCATACAAAAATGGTATATCTCCATTAATTTAGTCATTAATAAAACTTTCTCAATACAACTCCCTGCCTTAGTTGATACTGGTGCAGATCTGAATTGTATTCAAGAAGGTCTTATCCCCACTAAGTATTATAAGAAAACTAGTGAAAAACTCAATTCAGCCAACGATAGTCAAATGGAAATAAAATATAAACTGCCTAAAGTTCATATGTAATAACCCGATATTTTCAATATAAAATAAATAAGAAAATTTTCATATAAATTTTTTTTTTATTTTAATGATGAGAATAAGTGTCTAGTAATGTGTATGATAAATACAAATATATTTAGTACCTGAAAAATTATAAATAATTTTAGAATTATTGATCATTACAAATTATATTCTTATAGTAATTAAATTTCTGTAGCAGAAATGTTTTATTAATTATTCTTCCATAAAACATGATTTTATATTATTTAAATAATATATGAAATGATTATCAAAATTATAATAATAAATATTTTATTATATGAATTTATTCAGAACATTTAAGTTAATTATTTTAGCTTAATTAATGATGTTGTATATGAAAAATAAACCAGATATGGAATCCAAACCCTAAATTTAGATTTTTATCAAGGGATGAGAATAATAATATAATATTAATTATATTTTGATTTTTCAGTGCTATAAATATGTACTGTAAATGTGTAGATTGATAATGGTTGGTCAATTATGATAAATTATATCATTACCCTTATATGATCATGTTATTAAACCCTAATTGTTAAACTCAGTTATGAGTTTGAGACTGTGTAGTAATTGTGTTATATAAATTTTATTGCATATTATAGAATTTCTGTAATTAGGAGGAACCCTAATTATTATTGGAAAACCCTAAATTACTAAAACTAGAAACCCTAATTATTATTTTAGTAAATTATAATGATAATTAGGAAACCCTACTTGTTAATTTGGGAACCCTAGTGATATTAAGGAACCCTAATTTAAAAACCCTAATTTTCTATTAAAAACCCTAATTTTAAATTAGTGTGTTTTAATTAATATTTATTACACTTCAATTTTAATTTTCCAGACCCTAGAAATTATTTGGGAAACTTTAAGATTCAAAATCTAGTGATTAAACCCTAGATTCAAGTACCTTAGACAAGAATACCCTTGAGATTAAAATAAAATTACCATTTTACCCTTTTGTCTTATTTGTTGAATTATTGCTAGCCAAATCTTTGCAAATCTGGCCAGCCACCCTACCCTAGACCGACCTATGAGCTAGATTAACATCACATGATCAGCCATCCCATACATTGCATACATGATTTGCTAGATTTAAGAGATAGAAAGTGCTCATTTTGGCCAAATTTGTTCACAAATACATAGCCATATTCTCTCAAGACCAAACCTCCAAAATTTCCTTGCTAGATCAGTCCCCAATCAAGCCTCACGAACACTAACATCAAATCAGAAGCATAGAAATCAAAATTGGATCATAAAGAGGTAAACCCTAATCTAGAAATCTGACTTTTGATCTTATGTTAAATGTTGTGTTTTTATGTTAAAACTTGTTGTTTGTAGTCTATTTAAGTGATCTGGGTTGGCTCATGCTAGATTCATAACATTAATATGCTCAAAATCATGTTTTTGAAAAACCTGGAAATTTTTTATGGATTGTCTGACAACGAATGTCAGAGCCCATAGATTATTTGCTGTTTATTATTTTTGTTGTTTAAAAGTTTAAATGTGTAGTCTGTTAGGTGCTCTTTGATCTGAAGGTGGTATCACAGTCTTTTAATGTCTAGACTTCAAGTTATACTCGGTCAAAGTCGGTTGACCGACCATGACCGAGTATAAATCTGGGAAACCCAGAAAGCATTCTTTGTGTCTGACAAGATTTGCATCGTTTAGATCTGTCAGTTTGTAAGTGTTTTGATATTGTTGATATATCCAAATTGTAGCTGGTTATCTGGACTCTAGATACATGCTTTTAGATCTCTGAAACAACACATAATATGGTCGTAATGATTGGTCAAACTAGACCATTTGATCACGGATGCACTTTCTGGAAATTTCCAGAAAACTCTATGAACTACGTGTCTGACAGAGTTTGGCCGTATGATATATGATGATACAGTTGATGTTAAATCGATCTATTGATTTAGTAATGTTCCTTGACATAAGGACTTCATACTTGAACCATTATATTACATTAATCATGACTAGAACGTATAGAAAATTAATCTAGAAAGTGGCTACTCGGATTGCTGGGTTTCTGGAAAAATCCAGAAACACTCTGACAGTGAGTTTGATGGCTTAGATCATTCTTGTTGATGATGTTTAGACTTAAACTTTGCTTGATTCTGTTGAATAAATTATACAGGAACGTGTTATTGCATATAATAAAATAAAATCAATAATCATAATAATAAGTACTTACATGAATTGAGAGAAGACCTCTTGTGTGTATCACGCTTCCGCTGTGCTTAAGGGTGAAGGTCTTCAATTGCTTCTATCAATCTTAAGATGGATAGGTGTGTATAAAATTCTTGAGACGACAATTAGGACCAAACCCTAACTGTTTTATTTATATAATAGCTAAGGGTCAAAATCGTCCATCAAGATTACGAAACCCTAGGGCCCATTATGCCAAATACTATTAGTATATTATTTATGGGCCACATAATTAATTACCAAACCCATAAATATAGTAATTAAATTAATACAATATGTAAGCCCAATAATTATATAAATAGTAAAGGCCACATAAGGAATAAAATATTCCAACATTCTCCCACTTGGCCGAAATACTATTCATATAAAAAACATAACGCTTACAATCATTAATTTGGCCAAGTATTAATTTAATGTCTACATCTCGTTCAAATAAAAATACCAATGCGAATTAATACAATCTTTGTGTTACTATTAACACAAGATCCCCATTAGTTACACAATTAGTACTTTTATTAAAACAAAGATTAACATTAAGCATAACAAGTATGAATAGAGTTTACATAAGTGGTAATAGATTAAACTCATTCATATGGTCCAAAACATAACCGTACCGTTTGCTCACAAGTTCTCAAGTGTGCACAATAAAGAGAATAGCAAACCATAAACATAATGTAAAGTTCAAAACAACGAGCTCAAAATTGTTATCTTACATCAAAATAACTTACTAATTAAGACTACCAGTTAAACCCATGCCGACAACATGTTCTAAAAAGAGCTTGGGTGGTAAGCCTTTCGTAAGTGGATTCGCTAATACATCATGCGTACTAATATACAACGTTTTGATCTTCAACTCTTTCCTTGACAAATAAGTACTTAGTGTCGAGGTATAGTCGAACATCACTCGAAATGGTGCTGTTGGACAAACTAACATTAGAATTATTATCACAAAATACTTTCAATGGCCTTGAAATGGAATCTACAACCTTAAGTCCTGAAATAAGATTCCTTAATAATATGGCATGACAAGTAGCATGATAACAAGTCACATATTCTGCCATCATCGTGGAAGTGGAAGTTAACTCCTAGTTATGAGTTTTCCACGAAATAGGGCCTCCTGAAAGCATAAAGATGTACCCTGATGCAGATTTCTTTTCGTCTTTACACTTAACAAAATCAGAATCAGAATAACCAATAATTTCAAGGTTATCTGTTTTTCTAAATGTAAACATAATATCCTTAGTACCCTGTAAGTAGCGTAAAACCTTTTTGGCTGCTTTCCAGTGACCCAAACTTGGATTTAACTGGTAACGTCTAAGCATGCCAGTTACATACGTTATATCTGGACGTGTACGAACTTGAGCATACATAAGATTCCCAACTACAGAAGTATAGGGAATAATATTCATTTAATCACGTTCAAGGTGGTTCTTAGGACATTGATATGAGCCAAATTTGTCACCGTTAACAACAGGGGCGACAGTAGGGGAGTAATTTTGCATGTTGTATTTGTTAAAAACTTTGTCAATATAAGATCTTTAGGACAATCCTAATATCCCGCGAGACCTATCTCGATGAATTTCAATACATATAACATAAGAGGTTTCATCGAGATCCTTTATTTCAAAATTTCCAAAAAGGAAACGTTTGGTCTCATGCAACACGTCCAAGTTATTACTTGCAAGTAGTATATCATCAACATACAAAACGAGAATAACAAATTTACTCCCACTGACCTTCAAGTATATGCATTGATCCACTATATTTTTCTTAAAATCAAAATTACTCATTACCTCATGAAACTTAAGATACCATTGTCGAGAAGCATGTTTTAACACATATATGGACTTCTTAAGTCTACATACCATATGTTCCTTGTCTTTAACCAAAAAACCTTCTGGTTGTGCCATATAGACAATCTCATGCAAGTTACCATTAAGGAATGTAGTTTTAACATCCATCTGATGTAACTGTAAATCATAATGAGCTACTCAAGCCATGACTATTCTAAATGAATCTTTCTTGGATATTGGAGAGAAAGTTTTATTATAATCCACACCTTCCTTTTGAGTGAAACTCTTTACAACCAATCGAGCTTTATTCCTTTCAACGTTCCCTTTAGGATCTAATTTGGTCTTATAGACCCACTTGCAACCAACAAGTTTAAAACCTTTTGGTAATTCTTCAAGATCCCAAATGTTATTAAGCTCTATTGATTTCAACTCATCATTCATGACTTCAAGCCATTGAGTTGATTGAGCACTCGTAATAGTCTCTTTATAGAAGATAAGATCATTAATCTTACTTGAATCATAGTCAATCTCATTAAGATATATTATAAAATCATCAAAATTAATAGGCTTTCTAGGTCTTTCGGACCTAAGTAAAAGCTGCACAATTTCAGGAATATGATTTTTAATAATATGGGTTCAACATTAGGTGGTGGCTCAGCTATCTCAGGGGCATTATTCGCCTCAATATGAGGTTATTGTGCCTCACCCTCTTGAATTACAGGATTAGAAATATAAAACCTGTTTTCTTCAAGATCACTTTTTCTAGGCTCACCACTCCCACTTAAATCACCATTATCTAAAACTCTGCATGCCTATTCTCAACAATTCTAGTGGTATGCGAGGGACAGTAAAATCGAAAACCCTTAGATCTCTTAGGATATCCAATAAAACTGAGTGACGATTCCATTTTCTTGACAAAATAGGGCAAACGGGCCAGGACTATGACCTGTATCGAAGTGTTTACCATAATACTCTCCGCCTCTATCTGATCTCACTACTTTAATTATTTTTCGGTCAAGTTGATTTTCAACTTCAGCCTTGAAAACTTTAAACATATTTAGTGATTCAGATTTTTCATTAATCAAGTACACATAAGTATAACGAGAATAGTCATCAATGAACGTAATGAAAGATTTATGTCCACCAATTTCTGGAGAAAATGGTCCACATATATCAGTGTGAATCACCTCAAGAAGTGCACTACTTTTAGTTACTCCTTTCTTATTACCTTTCATAAATTTTTCTTTTATACATTCAATACAATGGTCAAGATCAGAAAAATCTAGTGAATGAAGAATTTCATCCTTTATAAGACATTGCATTCTGTCTTTTGAAATATAGCCTAAGTGTTGATGCCACAATTTGAAGAATTCTCATTATCTAGTTTTCTCTTATTTCCACTTTTAAAGATATTTTCTGTCACATTCATTGTTAACAAAGATTCAACAAAGACATTATCCAAATTTATCTTATAGAGGTTTCCCTCTAAAGAGCCAGAACCAATAACATGAGAGTAATGATAAATAATTATTTTATTATTCCCAAACTTAAACGAAAATCCATCAACGTAAAGTTTAGATACAGAAATTAAATTCCGTGTCATACTGGGAACATAAAGAGTATCATATTTAAACAAGATGAAACCACTCTCCAAAATTAAAAGAAGAGTTCCTAATGCTTCAACTTGTATAGACTCTCCATTGCCAACTTTAATGGTTCTTTCCCCCTTTTAGAGTGTCTTCTTTAAAAAAGAATCCATGTAATGAATTAGTAATGTGAACCATAGCACCAGTGTCAAGCCACCATGTATTAGAAGGAACATCAATTAGAAAGGATTCATAAGTTACATAATTGAAAGACGTTATACCTTTCTATTCAAGTCATTCTCTTAATTTAGAGCATTCTTTCTGAATATGTCATTGTTTCTTACAGAAGTGACATTTAGGACATGTCTCAGAGTTGTTACCTGAATAATTTGCCTTATTTATTTTTTGTAGAAATTGGTTTATCCTTATTCTTAAAACCTTTGCCATTTTTATTAGCCTTCTTCTTATAGGATCCAGTAGTAGTCAAATGAGCAACATTAGGTTTTTCAACCTTAAGCCTTTTTTCATCTTTAATTTAAAAGCCATGTCATTCATCATCATAATGTGCTCGCGTACCCCACTAACCCCATCATACCTGCTAATAAGCATTTTCAAAATAAAAGTACTTGCATGAGTTTTAGAAGAACCCTTAAATTGTTACTCGACTGAAGTTAAGTACTCTTTAACATTCTCAAAGTCAAGAATGACTCCTCGAATAGCTGTCGTGATAAAGTTTTTCATAATCATAAGAGACATGCAGTTGGATCGCTCCCACTTTCATAAATATCCTTTTTGCTCAATTGAGCTAGTAGTTGTAAGTGGAGCAGGATGACCACTCGTAGTGCATAGTCCAAAATTATAGTGCCGAGAACAATTTTTACTTATTCATTTCAAGCAGTAAAATTAGTTTCATTCAAGGTTTCAATTACAGAGAGATACCCAAAAATACTAGTTGGAGTCAATGTCGAAACATAATCAAGTTCATAAACATGCTTACAAAAAAAAACTAGAAGAAATCCATATTGTACAACAATAATTAATAATTAATCATAATAAAAACCAACTGTAGGGCAAGCAGTTAGTTACATAAAATCTATTTACAACACCTAAAAAAAATAGATTTTAATGAGATGTTGGTGTATAAATATTAATTTTTCATTGATCCAATTAATAATATACTAATAACATCCCCATAAAATAATGCACAACACATTTATCCACGCATCACCGTTGGACAGAAAACGAAATAAACATGTTCCTTATGCAATACAATTCCATTTAATAAATTCTAATTATAATTTTTCGTTGGGTAAAATTAAAATATTCATTTATTAAATGTAACATTATGTGACTTTTCTTAATCTTTAATTGTTTCAATTAATAACCCTCCGTTGGGTTGATTATTAATTTTAACAATAAAAGAGTCACGCATATACGTAAATTATTATGATCAAACTCTATTTTCTTTAAACATATTTATCAAGTTTGAAAATTAACCTTATTTAAAATTTACATGTAACATCTTAAAAGCCCTAATAATATATCACATCATGTTCTTAAATTAAGATATACAATTTTGAACATGAATTAATTATAAATTAATATTCACATTAATTTCATAATTAAATACATAAGAACATAATAAATAATAATATTATATGAACATAATAAGAAATACATCAATAATCATTTCCAAATTATGCAAGTCCTAATCCATAAACAATAATGCGTGGAGAGCAAATTCCAATCCATAAATTATTTTCCACCCATGATAGATCATGAGTATTCAATTGCAGTAGCATTAATGCATGAACCCTTTTCACAAATACCGCATATACATGAATTTGATAGAATGGAAGGCTCACTCGTAAGTATTTTTTTTCTTAAATTAATACTGCATATATATATATATGTATATATTAACGGAACAGTACTATATATATACTGAAGGAATTTAGTTGTTAGGTTATGCATGCCTATGAATTGCTTTTCCACATATGCTGATCAACAAGTCACTTTTCGGAAAAATTATTTTCGAAAATTCCTTAACATATAGAATAATTCTATATTATACTAATAAAGAGATTATGCGGAATTAAAAATTATAGCATAACATCATAATTTATTTATTTTTCTATACAATAACGTAACCATGCTCTGATACCAGATGTTGAATAAATTATACAGGAACGTATTATTGCATATAATAAAATAAAATCAATAATCATAATAATAAGTACTTACATGAATTGAGAGAAGACCTCTTGTGTGTAACACGCTTCCGCTGTGCTTAAGGGTGAAGGTCTTCAATTGCCTCTCTCAATCTTAAGATGGATATGTGTGTATAAAATTCTTGAGACGACAATTGGGACCAAACCCTAACTGTTTTATTTATATAATAGCTAAGGGTCAAAACCGTCCATCAAGATTATGAAACCCTAGGGTCCATTATGCCAAATACTATTAGTATATTATTTATGGGCCACATAATTAATTACCAAACCCATAAATAAAGTAATTAAATTAATACAATATGTAAGCCCAATAATTACATAAATAGTAAAAGCCACATAAGGAATAAAATATTCCAACAGATTCATGGACCCTGATAGATACTCTACACAGCCCGACGTCTAAACTACCAAATACATGAACATATTAATAGATATAAGGTCAACAAAAGCGTTGACCGGCCATGACCAAAAATTCTGGGCAGCCCAGAAACATGATGAACATGTCTGACAGTGATTTCAAAGCTTTAGATCTTGCTCATATGTTATGATCTGACCCAGATGTTGATTTATAGTTGTAGTATTACATCAATACTACAAGATCAAAGTTATAGCTAACCCAGAAACACTACATATAACGAATTAATCATGGTCAAAGTTGGTACCTAGAAACTGTCTATGAAGGCTCAAGAACACATTAGGCTACACTTTCTATCGCTAAAAGGCTTTAGCGACAGACTTATTATAAATAATTAACTTAAATTCTAAAAATTATTTAAAAATAGTAAATAAATTCTTAAAATTACAAAAATAGTTTTAAAAATTATTTTAAGATATAAAAATTAACTTTTAAATAATTTGACATATTTTTCATAAATATTAATATTTATTGGGATATTATTAGTATTTAAATTATTTAATAAATATATTAAATAAATTAATTAAAAATGATTTTATTGTATTAAAAATTATTTTAAATAATAATAAGGTATTTAATAATATTTTAAGTTATAAAACATAACTTTTAATATTTTAAGACAAGTTTCATTAATTATTAAATATTAATGATATTAGATTTATTTAGTAATTAAATTAAATAAAAAAAATAATTTTAACATTATAAAAATCATTTTTAAATGAAAATAAATAGTTAAAAAATATTTTAAGTTATAAAATATAACTTTTGATATTTAAAGATAAATTTTATTAATAATTTAATATTAATGTTATTAAGTTTATTTAATAATTATATTAAATAAATAGTTTAAAAATAGTTTTATTGAATTAAAAATCATTTAAAAAGGAAATAAATGAATTAAAAATATTTTAAGTTATAATCAATGACTTTTAATATTTTGATAAATAATAAATTAATATTCTAATTATTTAAAAATAGTTTTAAATGTTTTAAAAATCATTTAAGGGTAATATTAATACTTTAATAATATTTTGAGTTATTGTAAATAGCTTTAATATTTTGGCAATAGTTTCATTAATAATTTAATATTAGTTAAATATTAATGATAACAGAATTAGTAAATATTTAAATTATTTAATAATGATTCCGATGTTTGAAAATTCATGATAAATTATAATAAATGTTTAAAAATTATTATAAGTCAATTTAAAAATAATATGACTGATATTTTTAGTTATTGAACTACAGGATAGAGTTTTAGACTCGATAAGTACCCGATAAAGCTGTCGGTACACCGATATGTTTCAAAAATTGATATGGACTTAGATATTTTGACTGTATTAATGTTTGTTTGTTATTATATGACTGTTAAACTTAAGTAACAACGTGATTAGATTATGTGCTGACTGTAATAGGCAGTGTTATGTGTAACGATATGCTATTCTAATCGAACGAATGATCTTATTACTGATAGGTCGCTGTATAAAAGATTAATCTAAGTTGCGTTATTGTAAGCAGCAGCTCAGGCAAGAATCCTAACTTTGTATTTTCTTTATGCAATGGGCATGAGTAAGAATATTTCAGAATTATATTATTACTGTACAAATTATTAACTCTATACTATAGACGCTCATTGATTATCAACATGTTAGTATATGGTAATTCAGATATATATATTCTGTTTGTTAATTTTTATAAATGGTTATACAAGTGTCCCCACTTGGATAATTATTGTATTTAATCACATGTTGATACACCTTTGTTAATTACCCGTATGTGTATATGTTGAATTATAGATTATTGTTGAACAAGATAAAACTTTTGGTTTGGAACCCGACAAGTGTGAACATCTCGTAAACGGAAAAACTTTTTATGCACCCAAGGTGGACAGAGTGAACGATACTATCGTTCTTACATGTAGTATTGATCAATACAGGGCATAACGGGCTGATCACCCCCGTGCCCGTAAGTTATGACGGTTTGCAGATGAAGTTATGCTAAACCTATTCAAAAATTGAAAATAATGTTCATAGTATGTCACCTTAACCCTAATTATAGTCATTACGTAGTTTCAAAATTTTGATAGAGAGTTGTTATGTTATTATTATCGGTTCAGATTACTTAACAACTATTGACTTGTTGTAGAAAGGTAGTACAAAGAAAACATTTAACCCTTTCAGCTAATGTTTATAATTGTTATTACTTGCTGGGCACTCAAATGCTCACTCTTGCTTAAATTAAATGTTTTCAGTTAAGTATGATGCAACCCGAAGGCTCAGGCAAGAACAAGGGAAAAGAAAAGCTGTTCGAATGAAATTTATAATATTCTGTGTAATAGTTAAAGTTTATTAAGATAATGTTACTTATTATCTATGATGCAATGAATGTTTAAAGGTCTCGTACCTGGGAGTAAACTTTAATGCATATGTAAATTAAGTATGAATTTTATATTTTTGTTATTATTATTAGTATTATTCCGCTTATAGAAATGGTATCGTGAAGCACTGAGTTCGGGTTTTAAGTACCCAAATTTGGGAGCGTCACAGGTTGGTATCAGAGTTTTAGGGTTAGAAACCTTAGGTGGGATCGACCTTAGGCGATAACCTTAGGACAGAGGGAAATATTGAGAATATAAATAACTCATATAGAGTTTAAAAGGAGATGAATTAAATAAATTCATCATTAAACAAAATTAAAGATAACTCTTATAAAATTATTGTTTGTTATGTGTATATACTATATGCTAATCAAGATAATTTATGTGTGTAGATGTCTGGTGGAAAAGGCTTGTTATATGCTTATAGCATGAAGGAGGATCAAATCCATACACCCGAGCTAATATCGAAGCCAATAGCTGAAATAGAGGCTCACAATGAAACCAACTCGGATGAGGTAGTGGTATTAGAAAATGTAGTATCGGATCCGGAGATGTTGGAGCTGACAGATAGTGATACGGACACTAAAGTTAAAGCTGATCAAGCATCAACGGAGGTGCGGGATCTGAGGAATAAGGTTTCTTCTCTGGAGAAGCTATGGGAAATAGAAAAGCTACTAAATAGTCAATTGCGTCAGGCGTTAATAGAAACAATGGAAGAACAAGATAAGCTTAAAATCCAAATTGATCAGATGGGAGCCACAAGCAACATACCATGCGCAGCTCTGAGCAAGAAGGGGAAAAGAAAGAGAAAAGATCGTGACTTAGAAAATAAGTAGGATTAGTAGTTGATTATGTATGTTTGATAATATACATGTGTAATGTAATGTAATGTTCCCAACTTTTGTATTAGTCAAGGCTGTAAATCCCGACTTTTGTAGGGATAGCAGTATGTGTTGCGTTACGTAAAGTACTTAGAATTAATAAATATGAATCTATGTTTGAGTAATGAACCAAGTTTAATATATTAAGCTTATATGATAAGGTTTAGAATGTGAGTTAAATTTATGATTTTATTTAATCAGATAATGCCGCCAAGACGTTGAACACGAAATCAAAGGGCAGAAGAATCTATCAATAACGCTGAGGGACAACAGCAAGACCCGATGCAAAACTTTGCGAACATGGTAGCTCAGGCTATGCAGCAGGGAATACCAGCCGCAGGGAACCAACCAGATAATTGCTTGGCAAAATTTAAAGACTTCAAGGCAGTAGGACCACCAGAATTTAGGGGATCAGCTGACCCTATAGAAGCCCGGACATGGATTAACGAGATAGAAAAGGCGTTCGTAATTGCTAGGGTAGATGAGGGGCAAAAGACCTCTTTTGCCACTTATATGATGAAGGGGGAGGCTAACTTTTGGTGGGAGACAAATCAAGCTAGGGCAGAAGAAGGAGTAGTTACTTGGGCTAGGTTTAAGACTTTGTTTTTTGAAAACTACCTCTCAGCTAGCATGCAGGCTAGGATGGAGGTAAAATTTCTGGAGTTAAAGTAGGAGAACATGACTGTTGCGGAGTATGCCGCAAAGTTTAATGAATTGGCTAGGTTCGCTTCGCATCAAGTTGATACGGAGGCTAGGAAGGCAAGGAGGTTCGAGCTGGGATTAAAACCCTGACTCTATAATAAGGTGGCAGTGTTGCAGATCGGTACTTTTGCAGCACTCATGGAGAAGGCTATCATAGCTGAGGAGGAGAGTGAGGCCATGAGCCTCTACAACAAGGAGAAGAGGAACCAAAGCAAGGCTAGAGGAGCTGTGAAGGTGGAAGGTAATAGTGGAAATAGGGGTTAGAAAAGAAAGGGGAATTTTTTTGGGAATGTTCAGGTGAAGCAGGAAGGTGTGAAGAAACAGACTTTGCAGTGCAAGAATTGCGGGAAGAATCACTCTGGTGAGTGTCTGAAGGGTAAGTTCGTATGTTACAAGTGCGGGCAGGAGGGCCATATCTCTCCCAACTGCCCCAACCCAAGGATGAACAGTGGGTGTTTTATATATGAATCGACTGAACATAAGGTGAAGGATTGTCCAAAGAGGAAAATGGAGGCAGGGAGTGTAACCACGGGAAAAGGCAGCAGGACTATGGCAATCACAGGACCGACTTCAGCCAACAAACCAACTGCACGAGTCTTCTATATGACGGTCCAAGATACTGTGGCAGCTGAGAATGGAACTCCAAGTATTATTCGAAAAACTTTTATTTTCATGTATATATATTTGATTTTCCTATATATAGAAAATTATGTTATAAATTTTGAGGGAGGAATTTGAGTTCTTTTAAAAAAAAAAAAATCAAACTTCTGTTTAATCAGACAGACAAGCTTTATTTGAATAGTTAAAGATCAGTTCGATCAAATATGATCGAGATCTACTTGCAATGATTGTGTATGTTATGAACCCTTGTATGTATGAGTTTTAAAACGGTGATTCCGGGGACGGAATCCTTATAAGGGAGGGTGAATGTAATAACCCGATATTTTCAATATAAAATAAACAAGAAATTTTTCATATAATTTTTTTTATTTTAATGATGAGAATAAGTGTCTAGTAATGTGTATGATAAATACAAATATATTTAGTACTTGAAAAATTATAAATAATTTTAGAATTATTGATCATTACAAATTATATTCTTATAGTAATTAAATTTCTGTAGCAGAAATGTTTTATTAATTATTCTTCCATAAAACATGATTTTATATTATTTAAATAATATATGAAATGATTATCAGAATTATAATAATAAATATTTTATTATATGAATTCGTTCAGAATATTTAATTTAATTATTTTAGCTTAATTATTGATGTTGTATATGAAAAATAAACCAGATATGGAATCCAAATCCTAAATTTAGATTTTTATCAAGGGATGAGAATAATAATATAATATTAATTATATTTTAATTTTTCAGTGTTATAAATATGTACTGTAAATGTGTAGACTGATAATGGTTGGTCAATTATGGTAAATTATATCATGACCCTTATATCATGTTATTAAACCCTAATTGTTAAACTCAGTTATGAGTTCGAGACTGTGTAGTAATTGTGTTATATGAATTTTATTGCGTATTATAGAATTTTTGTAATTAGGAGGAACCCTAATTATTATTGGAAAACCCTACATTGCTAAAACTAGAAACCCTAATTATTATTTTAGTAAATTATAATGATAATTAGGAAACCCTACTTGTTAATTTGGGAACCCTAATGATATTAAAGAACCCTAATTTAAAAACCCTAATTTTCTATTAAAAACCCTAATTTTAAATTAGTGTGTTTTAATTAATATTTTATTACACTTTAATTTTAATTTTCCAGACCCTAGAAATTATTTGGGAAACTTTAAGATTTAAAATCTAGTGATTAAACCCTAGATTCAAGTACCTTGGACAAGAATACCCTTGAGATTAAAATAAAATTACCATTTTACCCTTTTGTCTTATTTGTTGAATTATTACTAGCCAAATCTTTGCAAATCTGGCCAGCTACCCTACCCTACACCTACCTATGAGCTAGATTAACATCACATGATCAGCCATCCCATACATTGCATACATGATTTGCTAGATTTAAGAGATAGAAAGTGCTCATTTTGGCCTAATTTGTTCACAAATACATAGCCATATTCTCTCAAGACTAAGCCTCCAAAATTTCCTTGCTAGATCAGTCCCCAATCAAGCCTCACGAACACTAACATCAAATCAGAAGCATAGAAATCAAAATTGGATCATAAAGAGGTAAACCCTAATCTAGAAATCTGACTTTTGATCTTATGTTAAATGTTGTGTTTTTATGTTAAAACTTGTTATTTGTAGTCTATTTAAGTGATCTGGGTTGGCTCATGCTAGATTCATAACATTAATATGCTCAAAATCATGTTTTTGAAAAACCTGGAAATTTTTTATGGATTGTCTGACAACGAATGTCAGAGCCCATAGATTATTTACTGTTTATTATTTTTGCTGTTTAAAAGTTTAAATGTGTAGTCTGTTAGGTGCTCTTTGATCTGAAGGTGGTATCACAGTCTTTTAATGTCTAGACTTCAAGTTATACTCGGTCAAAGTCGGTTGACCGACCATGACCGAGTATAAATCTGGGTAACCCAGAAAGCATTCTTTGTGTCTGACAAGATTTGCATCGTTTAGATCTGTCAGTTTGTAAGTGTTTTGATATTGTTGATATATCCAAATTGTAGTCGGTTATCTGGACTCTAGATATAAGCTTTTAGATCTATGAAACAACACATAATATGGTCGTAATGATTGGTCAAACTAGACCATTTGATCACGAATGCACTTTCTGGAAATTTCCAGAAAACTCTATGAACTACGTTTCTGACAGAGTTTGACCATATGATATATGATGATACAGTTGATGTTAAACCGATCTATTGATTTAGTAATGTTCCTTGACATAAGGACTTCATACTTGAACCATTATATTACATTAATCATGACTAGAACGTATTGAAAATTAATCTAGAAAGTGGCTACTCGGATTGCTGGGTTTCTGGAAAAACCCAGAAACACTCTGACAGTGAGTTTGATGGCTTAGATCATTCTTGTTGATGATGTTTAGACTTAAACTTTGCTTGATTCATGGACCCTGATAGATACTCTACACAGCCCGACGTCTAAACTACCAAATACATGAACAGATTAATAGATATAAGGTCAACAAAAGCGTTGACCGGCCATGACCAGAAATTCTGGGCAGCCCAGAAACATGATGAACATGTCTGACAGTGATTTCAAAGCTTTAGATATTGCTCATATATTATGATCTGACCCAGATGTTGATTTACACTTGTAGTATTACATCAATACTACAAGATCAAAGTTATAGCTAACCTAGAAACACTACACATAACGAATTAATCATGGTCAAAGTTGGTACCTAGAAACTGTCTATGAAGGCTCAAGAACACATTAGGCTACACTTTCTGTCGCTAAAGGGCTTTAGCGACAAACTTATTATAATTAATTAATTTAAATTCTAAAAATCATTTAAAAATAGTAAATAAATTCTTAAAATTACAAAAATAGTTTTAAAAATTATTTTAAGTTATAAAAATTAACTTTTAAATAATTTGACATATTTTTCATAAGTATTAATATTTATTGGGATATTATTACTATTTAAATTATTTAATAAATGCATTAAATAAATCAATTAAAAATGATTTTATTGTATTAAAAATCATTTTAAATAATAATAAGGTATTTAATAATATTTTAAGTTATAAAACATAACTTTTAATATTTTAAGATAAGTTTCATTAATTATTAAATATTAATGATATTAGATTTATTTAGTAATTAAATTAAATAAATTAAATAAAAAAATGATTTTAACATTATAAAAATCATTTTTAAATAAAAATAAATAGTTAAAAAATATTTTAAGTTATAAAATATAACTTTTGATATTTAAAGGTAAATTTTATTAATAATTTAATATTAATGATATTAAGTTTATTTAATAATTATATTAAATAAATAGTTTAAAAATGGTTTTATTGAATTAAAAATCATTTAAAAAAGAAATAAATGAATTAAAAATATTTTAAGTTATAATCAATGACTTTTAATATTTTGATAAATAATAAATTAATATTTTAATTATTTAAAAATAATTTTAAATATTTTAAAAATTATTTAAGGGTAATATTAATACTTTAATAATATTTTGAGTTATTGTAAATAACTTTAATTATTTGACAATGGTTTCATTAATAATTTAATAGTAGATAAATATTAATGATAACAAAATTAGTAAATATTTAAATCATTTAATAATGATTTCGATGTTTGAAAATTCATGATAAATTATAATAAATGTTTAAAAATTATTATAAGTCATTTTAAAAATAATATGACTGATATTTTCAGTTATTGAACTACATGATAGAGTTTTAGACTCGATAAGTATCCGATAAAACTGTCGGTACACCGACATGTTTCAGAAATTGATCTAGACTTAGATATTTTGACTGTATTAATGTTTGTTTGTGATTATATGACTGTTAAACTTAAGTAACAACGTGATTAGGTTATGTGCTGACTGCAATAGGCAGTGTTATGTGTTACGATATGCTATTCTAATCGAACGAATGATCTTATTACTGATAGGTCGCTGTATAAAAGATTAATCTAAGTTGCGTTATTGTAAGCAGCAACTCAGGCAAGTATCCTAACTTTGCATTTCCTTTATACAATGGGCATGTGTAAGAATGTTTTAGAATTATATTATTACTGTACAGATTATTAACTCTATACTATATACGCTCATTGATTATCAACATGTTAGTATATGGTAATTCAGATATATATATTTTGTTTGTTAATTTATATAAATGGTTATACAAGTGTCCCCACTTGGATAATTATTGTATTTAATCATATGTTGATATACCTTTGTTAATTACCCGTATATGTATATGTTGAATTATAGATTATTGTTGAACAAGATAAAACTTTTGGTTTGGAACTCGACAAGTATGAACATCCCGTAAACAGGAAAACTTTTTATGCACCCAAAAGACATGACTAGGAATTTATAATGCCCGTACCGAGTTCTAAAGGCAGTCTTTGGAATATCCTCAGTTTTAACCTTCAGCTGATGATATCCAGAACGAAGATCGATCTTTGAAAAGAATTGTGCTCCTTGTAACTGGTCAAACAGTTGATCAATTCGAGGTAGCGGATACCTATTCTTAATAGTGACATGGTTTAATTCTCGGTAATCAATACAAAGTCGCATACTCCCGTCTTTCTTCTTTACAAATAAAACAGGAGCACCCCAAGGAGATGTACTAGGACGAATGAAACCGATGTCCAACAACTCTTGTAGTTGGACCTTTAACTCCTGAAGTTCAATAGGAGCCATTCGATATGGAGTTTTAGAAATGGGCTTTGTACCAGGTTCAAGATCAATAAAGAATTCAATTTCTCGTTTCGGGGGTAGACCGGGAAGTTCTTCAGGAAATACGTCAGGAAAGTCAATAACAACAGGAATATTATTCAAATTTGACGTGTCTTTATTCAAATCCATAACATGGGATAAGAAAGCTTGACATCCATTTTTTTAATAAACGAATGGCTTTATGGCTTGATATAACAGTGATTAATTTTAATGGCTTAGTTGTTTGAATTCGTACAACAGGTTGGTTAGGAATATGAAAACTAACAATCTTACTGTGAGGACCCCAAACTCGGATACTTGAAACCCGAACTCGGTTCTTCACGATACCATTTCTATGAGCGGAATAATACTAATAATAATAACAATAATATAAAAGATCAAATTAATTTACATAATTATCAGAGTCTAACTCCCAAGTACGAAACCTTTAAACATTCATGACAACCCATGATAGATAATATATATCATAATTGTCTTAATAACATTAAACTATTACATAACATAGTAATTCGTTCATTCAGCAACCTTCCCTTTTCCTTTGTTCTTAGCAGAGTTCTCTGGTCGTTCACACTTAGCTGAAAACATTTAAATTTAAGCAAGGATGGGCATTTGAGTGCCCAGCAAGCAATAGCAATTATATATATATATATATATATATATATATATATATATATATAAGCTGAAAGGATTTAAATATTTTCTTTGTACTATTCTTCTACAACCAGTCAATAGTTGTGAAGTATTCTGAACCGATGATAATAACATAACAACTCTCTTTCAAATTTTTGAAACTACATAATGACTATAACTGGGGTTATGGTGACATGCCATGAACATTGTTTTCATTTTCGAAAAGGTTAAACAGAAATTCATCTGTAAACCGTCATAACTTACGGGCACGGGGGTGATCAGCCCGTTATACCCTGCATTGATCAATACTACATTGCTAGAACGATATTATCGTTCATCCTTTGTCTGCCGGAGCGCATAAAAATTTTCCCGTGTAGGGATGTTCATACCTGTCTGGGTTCTAAATCAAAGGTTTTATCTTGTTCAACAATAATCTATAATTCAATATATCTGTATACGGGTAATTGACAAAGGTATATCAACATGTGATTAAATACAATGATTATCCAAGTGGGGACACTTGTTTAACCACTTCTAGAAATTAACGAACAGAATATATATGTCCGAATTATCATATACTAACATGTTGATATTCAATGAGCTTATATAATATAAAGTTCATAATCTGTACAATAATAATATAGTTTAGAAACATTCTTACTCACATCCATTGCATAAAGAAAATGCAAAGGTTAGATACTTGCCTGAAGCGCTGCTTACAACTTGTAATTAAGATCTATCGCTTATCTCACGACCTATCATTAATAAGATAGTTCGTTCGATTAGAACAACATACTATAACACATAACACTGCTTATTGCAGTCAACACATAACCTAATCACATTAGTACCTATGTTTAATAACCATTGAATCACAAATAATCACTTATACAATCAAAATATCTAAGTCCAGATCAATTTCTAAAACATGTCGGTCTACCGACAACTTTATTGGGTAATTATCGAGTCTAAGACTCTATTTTATAACTTAACATCAGTACGTATCAGTCATATTATTTTTAAATGACTCAGTATAATTTTAAAACATTTATTATAATTTATCATGAATTTTCAAACATTGGAATCATATTTAAATAATTTAAATACCAATCAATTCTATTATAATAAATATTTAATTAGTATTAAACTATTAATGAAATCATTTCCAAAATATTAAAGTTATGTATAATAACTCAAAATACTTTTAAAGTATTAATATTACCCTTAAATGATTTTTAAAACATTTAAAATCATTTTTAAATAATTATCATTAATATTAAAGTATTAATGTTCTATTTATCAAAATATTAAAAGTCATTATTCATAACTTAAAATATTTTTAATTCATTTATATCCTTTTTAAATAATTTTTAAATTAATAAAACCATTTTTAAACTATTTATTTAATATAATTATTAAATAAATTTAATATCAATAATAATAACTTAATAATCATTAATATTAAATTATTAATGAAATTATCCTTTAAATATTAAAAGTTATAACTTAAAATATTTTTAAACACTTTATTTTCATTTAATATGATTTTTAATATAATAAAATTATTTTTAATTAATTTACTTAATTCATTTAGTAAATAAATTAATTACCATTAACATTAATTTATTAATGAAATTTATCATAAAATATTAAAAGTCATTAAAAATAACTTAAAATATTTTCTTATATCATAATATAATTTTTAATGATTTTTCTAATATTAAAATCATTTTTAAATAATTTATTTAATATTATAATTAAATAAATTAAATACTTTTAATATTTCAAAAATATTAAATATTTATGAAATATATTAAAAATAATTAAAAACTAATTTTCGAAATTTTTAATAATTTTTAATAATTTATTTTATATTTTTAATAATTAAAAACTAATTTTTTCTATTTAATAATTAATTTCTGAAAAATATTAAATAATCTGCCGCTAAAGACCACCTATAGCGACAGAACCGTCGCTATAGGTGTTCTTCATGTTCTTGGCAAAAACCCAGAACACCATAGACAGTTTCTAGGGACCATGTTTGACCAAGATTAAAAGCGTGCGTGATGTGTTTCTGAACATGTTGTTGATAAGATAATGTAGTACAAGTACAAGACTACACGATCCAACAAACAACATCATCAAACCATGCATAACTAACGATATCTGAAGCGTTGAACAAACTGTCAGAGCTGTTCTTTATTTTCTGGGTTACCCAGAAATGAAGAACAGTTTGACTGGCTCGTTTTGGGCTTCCACAACTTGTTAATCTTGTAATATTTTTGTGATTTAAAACCGGTAGTGTGTAGCTAACATGTAGGAGAGTAGATCTATCACATAATATCAACAAAAAACATAACAAAATCGTCAGATCCAGACCGGTCAAACCTCGTCAAAAACTGTGTTCATAGGTTTTCTGGGTTACCCAGAAAACCGAATCCGTGAACAATGTACCTACTTTGACCGGCCACTATGTTAAATCCATTTGATGTTTAAGGGATTTAAAAGCATGGATCTATAGTACAACTAACAGGCTACAAGATCTACTAAATATCAACATCAGAACATCTATAACATTACAGATATGAGCTTGACAAAAATGTTGTCAGACACTGCAAACTAGTTTCCGGGTTACCCAGAATTGGTCTGGTCATGGTCGGTCAACGACCTTTGACCACGAATAACTTGCAATATGTTGAAGCTATGACCTTGATTCAACTTTCAGACTAAAGAACACATACTCGACTACAACTAAAAGCTTTCAAAACACCAAAATCTATACAGATCACAGAGATATAAGGACTGACATTCACTGTCAGAAGACAAAATTTTATTTTTCCAGATTTTTCAAATCTTCAAATCCGAGCCTCTAGATGTTATGGATCTAACATCTAGCAACCCAGATCATCCTTAGACACCTTATACAACATATTTTAACAATCAAACATAACATCTAACACAGAATCATTGGACAGAAATTCTAGGGTTCGTTTATACCTTCTTGAGAAAAATTTCTGATTCTCTGGCTTCTGTTTGTTATGGTTGATCGTGGGGCTGGTCTTGGGAACTGATATGCTAGATAAATTCGTTAGTTCTACTGAGAGAGGGTCAAGGATGAGAGTTGGACAAAAATTAGTGTATCAAATGATTTTCTCTCTCCTTAAATCTATTTATACACTTGTTAGATGCATGAATGGCTGATGAAAGAGGCTGGTTGCTGTCATTTAGAGCATGTGGAGTTGGTAAGGTTGTTCAACAACTCAAAATATGGAAAGATTTGCAAGTTATCTCAAGAAAATATCCAATGAGGGGTATTTTAGTAAACTAATAAAATAATTTAAGGGTATTCTTGTCCATGACACTTGAATCTAGATTCTAATCACTAGATTTTAAACATTAAGGTTTCCTAAATAATTTCTAGGGTTTGAACAATTATGTATAGAGTTCAATAAAAATTAAATTATAACTAAATAATTATAATTAGGGTTTTTAAATAGAAAATTAGGGTTTTAAAAATATATTTAGGGTTTTCTTGATATTATTAGGTTTCCCCAATTTATGTATTAGGTTTCCTAATTAACATAATTATTTACTAAAATAATAATTAGAGTTATGATTTTAGCAATTAGGCTTTCAAATTAGAAATTAGGGTTTCTAATTTATAATTAGGGTTTCTAGATTATAATTAGGGTTTAACCTAATTAATCACTTAATACACAACATAAAACATATAACATAGTTATATAACAGTCTTAAGCTCACAATTGATTTTCAATTTAGAGTTTCCCTAAGTAAAATTAGGGTTTAACCAATTAATACTAGGGTTTTGAAATTAAATACCATAATTGACCAATCATTAACAATGCATACATACAGTACATATTCATAGCACTGAAAAATCAAAATATAATTAATATTATATTATTATTCTCATACCTTGACAATAATCTAAAATTAGGGTTTGGATTCCATATCTGATTTATCTGCCAAATTTACCCTTAATAATTAAGGTAAAATAATTAACTTAATAACCTGTACTAAAATTTATATAATAAAATAATTATTATATTTATTCTAAAAATCACTCCATATATTATTTAAATAATATATGATTATATATTTTCATGGAAAATAATTATTAAAATATTTCTACCATAAATTAATTATTATAATTATATACTTTTTAATAATCAATAATTTTAAAATAAATTCATTTGTAAATAATTATGTAATAAATATATTTTTACTTACCACATAAATACATATACACATAATCTTGTACAAATCCTCATCCTTAATATACAAAAAAATAAAATAAAATTTATTCGCAAAATTTCTTATTTATTTACATAGAAAATATCGGGTTGTTACACTTACGAAAATAATCAATTTTGGTATGATGAGTAGTTAACTAATCAATCCGTAAAATCACATCAAAAACAAGTATCTTTAAAGAGATAAGGTCAATAGGTAAGGTGATGGTGCCAACTTGGATCACACAAGATTTATAAACAGTGGATGTGATGAAAGTTTCTCCTAACGGAGTCTCCACAGATAAATCAAAGTCTAACTTCTCCGAAGTCAAGTTTAAACGTTGAGCACAAGCAGGAGAGATAAAAGAATGGGTAGAACCGGTATCTAATAAGGTATAAACTTCGCATGAATTTATGATTACCTTACCCGTGATCACCTCGTTTGGGTTCCTCGCATGTTGACCAGTCACGACAAACGCTCTTCCAGGAACTGTTGACTTTATCTTTTCTGGGACAGCTTTTTGAGTCACCATCCCCGCTGAACTTGGTTTTGCTGGTTATCATTGTTCTGATGACTGCTGTCACCGATATGATCCTGGTTGTGGTCCCTCAGTTGACCGTACTCATTATCTCGCTCTAATAATTGAGCCCTGTTGACAATATCTGAATAGAGAGAAAATTTATGAGAAATGAGATATTGGCGTATGCCGGGTTTCAAACCTCTCAGAAACATCCTCGTCATACGTTCCTCATTCTCCACCAAATGAGGTGCAAACCTGGACAACTCTGCAAACTTCGCCTCGTACTGAGACACCGTCATGTTATTCTGCTCCAGTCTAATAAACTCTACCTCCTTCATATGATGAATACTTTCAGGAAAGTACTTGTCATTGAACAGTTTCTGAAATGTCTCCCAAGACATGCTGAGTGCGGTTGGATGGGTACGCTTCGCAGACTCCCACCAGTAGTCTGCCTCGCCACGGAACATAAAGGTGGCGAATGGAACCTTCTGTTCCTCCGTGCATCCCAAGACATCGAATATCTTGGTAATTTGCTTGACCCACGTTTCCGCCATGATCGGATCCGGCTTTGCCTTAAATTCTGGTGGTCCCAATTCTTTGAACTGTTTGGCTGTGACAAACCGTGAATTGCTATCATTTCCTCCTGTATTTTGAACACGTGTCTCCCTCGTCAGGTTTTGCATGAATTGCAAAAAACTTCTAAACATTCCATCATTCATCATCTGCTCATTGGTGTTGTTCACAGGAGGAACATTGCCAGCCTGTTGCACGTTCTCCTCGTTGGTAAGCACCGGTGTCTCCACGGTCTCATTTACTCCACTGTTAACATTCTCAGTCGACATTCTCAAATACTGCCATAAAACAAGGGTTAATTAAATAAATTAACAAATCACATAATACCCCTATATTGTGACTGACCAATAAATAAGCTTAGGTAGGACACACTAGCGAAGGATTTATTCGTCTCTCCCCTCCTAGTTCTATTCTCCGATCTCCGCCAGAGATCATATCCCTAAGCTCTGATACCAACTGTGACTCATGTCCCATCAGTGGATAGCACCTCACATTGATACCTATCAGTTTGCCACCGCAGAACGGCGTCCCCTAGGGAGAGTCTGGCTTCGGTGCATCCCCCATCAACAGGAAGTCACCAGCGAGAGGCTTGGGGCTCTTTACTTATAGCTCTGATACCAACTGTGACGCCCCCAAAATAGGTATACAACACCCATTCTGAGTCGCCAAAATACATGGTACAGAAACAACTACATCTTTATTATTACAACACAAGAACTGTGAGTTTAAATACAAATATTGTCATTTAGACAATATCCACACTCAAATAAGTCCTCATTACAATTATTGATACATTATTTCACAAAAATGGTGAGGACTACTAAAATAACTTCTAGAACCATCATTCCATACCCCGACTAGTACTCGCTACATTCTCGCCTCCTGAGAAAAATGGAACAAAAAGAAAAAGGGTGAGCTCAACTAGCCCAGTAAAGAGCATTATGACTAATATAATACAGAACAAATTATCATTAGTCTTCAACAGGGAAAAATCTAATAGAATACAATAGACAACAAGTTTTAAATCAATAACTGCAGCGGAAACAGTAAACCATTAGAAGAGTCAAGTAGAGAATGAGTTCTACTATCTTCTAAGATTTAAAAGTCCATCATCAATATTTTATTCCTGTAACAACAATCAATAACCATCTTTAATCAAATATTCATCTTTGTACTACAGGCCAAAGATATTCATTTGTATCACCAGTAGGTCATGTTCATCTCAACACCTGTTCATCTTTGCACTACGGGCCAAAGATATTCATCAGTTAATCATTCATCTTTGCACTACGGGCCAAAGATATTCAGTAATATCATCATTTAGGACTGAGGATGATGAAAAATATCTTAAAGAAAACGAATCCAGTGAAACAAAATAACAAATATTAAGGATTCGTATTTCGATTTATCCATGTCCAAAAATACCTTATAATTATTCATAGTGAAGTAAAATTCAAGAATGATCAAAACATGGATACAATCAAAGCTAGTACCCAGAATAGATATTTTGGACGAAAAGAAGAAAATTTTATTTTTCGGTGAATAGTAACTCGTGAATAGTAACTCATGAATAGTAACCCTGACGTGAAAAGTTCCAAATTTGATAAAAATTTCCAACTAATATTTTGACATAATGATATTGAAGAAATAATATCATTTTCGAATAAAATAACATCCCTTACCTCGTAAAGACAGTACTTTTGGTCGGAATACCGGTATAAGGCTGAAAGAAACTTGCTCTGATGAATAGAAACTCTCAAAGTATCTAAATACACACAAAATACACTCAATAATCTAGAGAGAGAAAGAGAGAAAACTTGTTTCTGGTGTGATTTTTAATTCTAACTTAGCCCTCTATTTATAGGAAAATGTTAGCACGCCGAAGCAAACTTAACCTGCAACCTGATGGCTTTACCTGCTACTATTCCCACCCACCATATTTGAATAAAAATCTCAGCACATTTCTTCACCAACCAAGAGTGGGGCCCACCAATTCTAAAATTTTCTACCAAAATGATTAACTCCGAAAATTTAACAATTTCTGAACCAGTCATTTCGTAAAATTCATAATAAATCATACGTTCATTTTTAACGGTTCAAAATTTGAGGACATATACTCAACTTATATATGTATAACATATCTAAAAATTACCACGATCCAACAGTCGGATTAAAAATTATAACCCACGCAAAATATCTCAAAAATCTTGATTTTTAATACATCCATTCCGATAAAAATACTGATAAAAACCTCAACATTAACTCCTTCATTTTTAACCACAAAAATATATCCCTCATTTATATCCACAAAATTAAATATTTCCTTATCATATGAATCAATAATTAATTATTCACAAATAATATTACAGAATCACATTTATGACAACCAGGCCGTTCCCAGGAAAGATGGGGCTTTCCAATAAGGATTTCTCCTTACTGTCGCGCAATTAGATGACCAAACCTCTCCTTAGACAGAACTTTGTAGACATTGCCAATAATGTTATCTAATAATATTATTCAAATAATATGAATTATTGATCTGATAATGGGAAATACTATGTAGTGACAATTATTGAAACAACAGTAATATAAAATATCAACACAGCAATTATTGAATCAATAAAATAAAATACTGAACAGTAATTACTGTAACCATTATTGAGTAGTGCCTTCTTACGCAAGAATCAATAATTGGTGCAATACAGTGTGCTACTGTGTAACAACGCGTATTACTGTGTTTTAACCACCGGGTATTCCAACAGTATTAACGGTAACAACTACGCCGTTATTTATAAACAACATATACTTGTCGTTTTCTTCATCCAATCGCTTTCCGTTATGGGGCCCACAAAAGACTACGCCGTCGTACGAATATTCCACGACCAAACGAATATTCCCCGACAACAATGAATATCTTATAACCACCTGCTTATTTAAAATATTTGCGCATTTTACCCATAACTAACCTCATTAATCAATTTAACACTTACTATTTCAAAATAATAAATAGAGAGAATTTAAATTTCATTTATTAATAATTTGGGGTCTTACAACCTCCCCTCCTTATGAAATTTTGTCCTCGAAATTGACGTACGTACCTGGTGTTTCGAAAAGATGAGGATACCTCGCTTTCATTTCCGTTTCCAACTCCCAGGTCATTTCCTCAATAGCATGATTTCTCCACAAAACTTTAACTTGTGGTATGACCTTCGTGCGTAGGACATGCTCCTTTCTATCCAAGATCTTGACAGGTACCTCTTCGTACGTTAAGTCTTCAGCTATCTCGTCCGGTTCTAACTCAATAACGTGGTCTGGGTCTTTCACATATTTACGTAACACAGATATATGAAAAACATTATGAACACGAGACATAGTTGGAGGTAACGCGAGTCTATAGGCCACATTTCCTACTCGGTCAAGAATCTGAAATGGACCAATAAATCGTGGATTGAGCTTTCCTCTCTTCCTAAATCTTGTAACTCCTTTCCATGGAGCCACACGCAACAATACATGATCCCCAATGTCAAATTCCAAGACATCGAATATCTTGGTAATTTGCTTGACCCACGTTTCCGCCATGATCGGATCCGGCTTTGCCTTAAATTCTGGTGGTCCCAATTCTTTGAACTGTTTGGCTGTGACAAACCGTGAATTGCTATCATTTCCTCCTGTATTTTGAACACGTGTCTCCCTCGTCTGGTTTTGCATGAATTGCAAAAAACTTCTAAACATTCCATCATTCATCATCTGCTCATTGGTGTTGTTCACAGGAAGAACATTGCCAGCCTGTTGCACGTTCTCCTCGTTGGTAAGCACCGGTGTCTCCACGGTCTCATTTACTCCACTGTTAACATTCTCAGCCGACATTCTCAAATACTGCCATAAAACAAGGGTTAATTAAATAAATTAACAAATCACATAATACCCCTATATTGTGACTGACCAATAAATAAGCTTAGGTAGGACACACTAGCGAAGGATTTATTCGTCTCTCCCCTCCTAGTTCTATTCTCCGATCTCCGCTAAAGATCATATCCCTAAGCTCTGATACCAACTGTGACTTATGTCCCATCTGTGGACAGCACCTCACATTGATACCTATCAGTTTGCCATCGCAGAACGGCGTCCCATACGGAGAGTCTGGCTTCGGTGCATCCCCCATCAACAGGAAGTCACCAGCGAGAGGCTTGGGGCTCTTTAATTATAGCTCTGATACCAACTGTGATGCCCCCAAAATAGGTATACAACACCCATTCTGAGTCGCCAAAATATATGGTACAGAAACAACTACATATTTATTATTACAACACATGAACTGTGAGTTTAAATACAAATATTGTCATTTAGACAATATCCACACTCAAATAAGTCCTCATTACAATTATTGATACATTATTTCACAAAAATGGTGAGGACTACTAAAATAACTTCTAGAACCATCATTCCATACCCCGACTAGTACTCGCTACATTCTCGCCTCCTGAGAAAAATGGAACAAAAAGGAAAAGGGTGAGCTCAACTAGCCCAGTAAAGAGCATTATGACTAAGATAATACAGAACATGTTATCGTTAGTCTTCAACAGGGAAAAATCTAATAGAATACAATAGACAACAAGTTTTAAATCAATAACTGCAGCGGAAACAACAAACCGTTAGAAGAGTCAAGTAGAGAATGAGTTCTACTATCTTCTAAGATTTAAAAGTCCATCATCAATATTTTATCCCTGTAACAACAATCAATAACCATCTTTAATCAAATATTCATCTTTGCACTACAGGCCAAAGATATTCATTTGTATCACCAGTCGGTCATGTTCATCTCAACACCTGTTCATCTTTGCACTACGGGCCAAAGATATTCATCAGTTAATCATTCATCTTTGCACTACGGGCCAAAGATATTCAGTAATATCATCATTTAGGACTGAGGATGATGAAAAATATCTTAAAAAAAAAACGAATCCAGTGAAACAAAATAACAAATATTAAGGATTCGTATTTCGATTTATCCATGTCAAAAAATACCTTATAATTATTCATAGTGAAGTAAAATTCAAGAATGATCAAAACATGGATACAATCAAAACTAGTACCCAGAATAGATATTTTGGACGAAAAGAAGAAAATTTTATTTTTCGGTGAATAGTAACTCGTGAATAGTAACTCATGAATAGTAATCCTGACGTGAAAAGTTCCAAATTTGATAAAAATTTCTAACCAATATTTCGGCATAATGATATTGAAGAAATAATATCATTTTCGAATAAAATAACATCCCTTACCTCGTAAAGACAGTACTTCTGGTCGGAATACCGGTATAAGGCTGAAAGAAATTTGCTCTGATGAATAGAAACTCTCAAAGTATCTAAATACTCACAAAATACACTTAATAATCTAGAGAGAGAAAGAGAGAAAACTTGTTTCTGGTGTGATTTTCAATTCTAACTTAGCCCTCTATTTATAGGAAAATGTTAGCACGCCGAAGCAGACTTAACCTGCAACCTGATGACTTTACCTGCTACTATTCCCACCCACCACATTTGAATAAAAATCTCAGCACATTTCTTCACCAACCAAGAGTGGGCCCCACCAATTCTAGAATTTTCTACCAAAATGATTAACTCCGAAAATTCAACAATTTCTGAACTAGTCATTTCGTAAAATTCATAATAAATCATACGTTCATTTTTAACGGTTCAAATTTGAGGACATATACTCAACTTATATATGTATAACATATCCAAAAATTATCACGATCCAACGGTCGAATTAAAAATTATAACCCCCGCAAAATATCTAAAAAACCCTGATTTTTAATACCTCCATTCCGACAAAAATACTGATAAAAACCTCAACATTAACTCCTTCATTTTTAAACACAAAAATATATCCCTCATTTATATCCACAAAATTAAATATTTCCTTATCATATGAATCAATAATTAATTATTCCTAAATAATATTATAGAATCACATTTATGACAACCAGGCCGTTTCCAGGAAAGAGGGGGCTTTTCAATAAGGATTTCTCCTTATTGGCCCGCAATTAGATGACCAAACCTCTCCTTAGACAGAACTTTCTAGACATTGCCAATAATGTTATCTAATAATATTATTCAAATAATATGAATTATTGATCTGATAATGGAAAATACTGTGTAGTGACAATTATTGAAACAACAGTAATATAAAATATCAACGCAGCAATTATTGAATCAATAAAATAAAATACTGAACAGTAATTACTGTAACCATTATTGAATAGTGCCTTCTTACGTAAGAATCAATAATTGGTGCAATACAGTGTGCTACTGTGTAACAATGCGTATTACTGTGTTTTAACCACCGGGTATTCCAACAGTATTAACGGTAACAACTACGCCGTTATTTATAAACAACATATACTTATCGTTTTCTTCATCCAATTGCTTTCCGTTATGGGGCCCACAAAAGACTGCGTCGTCGTACGATTATTCCCCGACAGGAAGAATATTCCACGACCAAACGAATATTCCCCAACAACAATGAATATCTTATAACCACCTGCTTATTTGAAATATTTACGCATTTTACCCATAACTAACCTCATTAATCAATTTAACACTTACTATTTCAAAATAATAAATAGAGAGAATTTAAATTTCATTTATTAATAATTTGGGGTCTTACATTAAAGGTCTCGTACCTGGGAGTAAACTTTGATGCATATATAAATTAAGTCTGAATTTTATATTATTGTTATTATTATTAGTATTATTCTGCTTATAGAAATGGTATCGTGAAGCACCGAGTTCAGGTTTCAAGTACCCGAATCACTACAAGAAAAAACTTTATCAGCGACCGCCTATCACCGACCGCATACAGTCGCAGATAACCATCAGCGACCGCATGCTGTCGCTAAAAGGCGTCGCACAAAATCTGGTCGCTGAGATGCACATCAGTGACCACTATTAGCGACCGATATATTTGCGACCGCTATGCGCGACCGAAATAACAAATCCGGTCGCTAAGCTTAGTCAGCATGGTCCAGGGCCAAAGCTGACGTGTTCCACGTGTCAGCAACCGGTATCAGCGACTGGATGCGGTCGCTGTTGTCCATAAATAGTATCTGTCGCTATTACCCTACCAGCAACTGCATGCGGTCGCTGATATGGAAAAATAAAAAAATAGAATCTTGCTGTTTTGCAGAAATCCCAAAAATCTGTACCTGTTTTATCCCAACACACATACCCAACAACAACATACACAACAATATAAACATCCATCGTCCACCAACACATACACCAAACTAGTATATAAACCATTCAAAACCAATATGATTTTGAATAAATATAATAACATTTCAAAACTTGTTTAAGTAACATACAAACATCCTAAGAATGAATATACAAGTACAAACTTATACTATAACTATAAAACTAATCTAAAGCAGGTACGTCAAGCATCACCGCCTCCTTGATCACCTTGTAATTAACAAAATAATAAAACAGGTTAGAAATATATACTAATTGTGTTAATATTGGTATATTACGATAATATACAACAAATTGATTTTATACCTCGTCGCCATCCCCGTGTTGTGATGCTGCTGCTGCCACTACTGCTTCAGCTAACTCCTCAGCACTCAGATCCCCCAGATGTCTGCCCAGTATCTTCAGAAGATCTCGATCTTGACATATAGCTCTCACACAGTCAGCCAGAGTATGAACAGCTGGATGGCTCGATGACTGTGTAGACTGGGTAGAAGAGCAGTCTGAGCCACTGAAGGATGGGCGTCATCGTCGTCGTTGTCCTTGACCTTTAATGTAGTTCTTCTTCACAACAGATGCCCTCTCCCACAACTCTTGATCGATAGACGGACGTGGAGTGCCTTCAGGATAGCGCTCATTCAATAAACGCTTATAAGTGTCCTGTCATCATGTTAACAATTAAATAGTTAAAAATAAATTAATTCTGTAAGCATTAATTAAAGATCAAGTTGTTAAAATTTATTACCGCTATCTGGATAGCCCCAGGCAGACCATCACGGGTGGCCACATACACATCCAGCCAATGGATAAGCTGACCTTGAGACTGAGACTCCTATACAAAAATAACACAATATTACTAAGTAAAAATGGGATATATTTTCGACAATTCATGATTGAAAACATATTAAAACTTGTAAATACGTACCCTGGCAGTGATATGCTGCAACTGTGAAATATTGTCGCCCTTATATGTTCCTTTAGCCTTTGTGCCATCGGATACACCCGAGGCTCTGTTGGTGGCGGCAGTCTTTCGTCTTTTCACCCAGCTCTCAGCTCTCTATTGGGCACACATCTCAGCCCATATGGACTGGGTGCACCACCAGGGGCTATGCTCGTGCATATAATCCTCTTCCTGGCCTGGATGGTCGATCTCGGCATTGTGAATGGCTTTTTGTCGTTCTTTATTCAAGTTGTCCTTGGTGCGGACCGCGCATTTCTGCCAGAATAATGTCTGAATCACCGAAGCATGCGCGTCCTCCCATCTATACATTTTCTGCAAATAAAACAACAATAACAACATTACTAAATAATTATCCTTTGAATATTATATTAATATTATCTATCATAATTAAAAAAAACATACCTGAAATTCTGCCCAAACAGCATCCTTGTGGGCGATAGGTGTGCTCGCCCATGTAATCACAGCTGTAGGCCAATTCTGTAAACACAGCTGTGATATGCACTTGACGATTTTATTATCTGAAAAATCACTATAATATACAACATCAATTAGCATATATTAAAGCAATTTACATCTAAGTTATAATACTTATGAATATTTTTCAAACTTATACTTATATAATACTTAAAAAAAATTCGCCAGAGTCTCCTCTATAATATGGACTAGCACATGCACGACGACATGCATACATGGACATTTCTAGGCACCCAGACACAAACCAATATAATATCAATCAAAACATTACTAATATACAATAAATGGAATATTAAATGCTTATATAAAATTGATATATGCGGGACGTACGTGCTATTCGGAGGAGGGCAAATCTGAATAAGAATCCGATCATCCGGATTAGTAGGGGCCTTGGGCACATGATTAGGCCCCCTACCCAAGCCGCGCTTTTTCTGTGCTGCTTCAGAAGCCATCTGTATATTACAAATTTCAATTTGATTACATGTATATATGACAATAAACATGACAGTGATATAAACATGTATATATATGAATATAAAATGACAATAAACAAAAATTGTATTTAAATAGTTTAGTACATAAACATGACAGTGATTTAAACATGCATATATATATATATATATATATATATATATATATATGAATATAAAATGACAGTCCATTAAAAAATCTCATATGAAGTGAACTGCACCAAACTCCAAACAAATATACATTCACTTTTCAAACAAAAATAATATAAGAATAACAAGGTAGAACCTCTTCTACAAAAGTACATCAGAAGAACAATAACAATGGTAATGTATTATAAATTGATGACGTGTTTTAATTACAACAATATCTGCTTTAATTGATTCCCTCATTTGTTTCAAGTGTCAATGTCTGATTCAGAATCATCTTGTATACGTGTTGCAGATTCATAACCATCATCTACTTCAGATTCAGTGTCAGATTCAGTCAATAACTCTTCCTCCTCAGTATCAATGTCATCTGACACAAGTATTGACTCAGGATCTAATTCATGTGGTTCATCTCCACCATCTAACTGGATTACTTCATTATCGTCTTCCACATTTATTATAGTTTGACATTGAAGCATCTGCTCTTGGTAAATCTCCCCATCAACTAATTCTACACGACTATGCGCGGGAGTATGAATTACAACTTACCAATCTGTAGGCGGTCTATCCCTTTTCTTAATAGGACTAGGAGTGTAGTATACTTGTACTGTTTGAGTTGGTAAAACAAACGGTTCGTTGGAGTACGCAGACCTATGGAGGTCAATATCGACGATTCCATGTCTGTCAATGGCTCACTACCCTCGTCTGACAACTTAAAAAAGTTTTTGGCATCAGAATTCATAGGTTGCTCTCTACCTTGCTCCCAATCAAAATCTGGCCCTGCAATATCATGAACCATTTCATTCATACGATGAGTACTACTGCCCGAATTGTGTACTTGTGTGATGCCTCCATCTCTTCTTTGCCCATGTGCCCACCAGCATTCTTCGTAATTTCTCATGAACCCAGAAACAAGTAAATGATAGTTTACCATGTCTCTGTCCATATAATTTACATTCTTACACTTCAAACATGGACATCGTATCTGCGACTTACCATTCATACATTCCGGGTGACTATACGTATACTCCAAAAACACTTGGCAACTAGCTCTAAATTCAGCTGTAGCACCTATCTGGGCACTTGACTTTCATCGTGCCATCCAACTACGGTCTAAATAGAGGTCCATGATTCCATGGTACCTACTACAGACAACATTATAAATGTTAATTAACATATGACTTAAGCATACTTGTAACCATATGACTTGAGCATACTTGTAAGCATGCATATGATTAACATTTCAGCATACTTGTAAGCATATGACTTGAGAGCATACTTGTAATCATATGACTTTTGAGCATACTTATAATCATATGACTTGAGACTTGTAACCATATGATTAATATTTAAGCATACTTGATGTTAACAAATGAATGCAAATTAAAGCAGTATGAGAAACTTTAAATATTATACAACTTTTGAGTATCTTGGAGATTCATTCATATCAACTAGTGTGTTAAGGCGCCTAACATGTTTTAAGATTATGCCCGTCACGGTCCCTTTCTATAATTTTCTATGTTTTGGGATAGTCACAACTTGGTTGAGTAATTTATAGCTTCTATTACATTTTGTAACTTTATTCTTATATACATAAGTGTTAAATACCCTTGTTAAAAAGATAAACAGTCTCTTTATTAACCATGTGTGTCTAGTTATCTTCTCTGTTGCACTAACAGTTCCCTAGCACTGCCTATTTTGGCTTAACAGTCCCCCAATAGCTTACCATGCTAACAACCAAGCTTGGCTTGGCCCCGTGAGGCTTGGCTAAGCTTGGCGTGGCCGCGTGGCCTCGTGGCCCCAAGCCCGGCCCATCAACTCCAATAGCCCCTTAATAGGCTCTAGTGGATCAACAATAGGCTCGTTAATAGTATAAATGTTCGCAACTACCCGACCAATAAAAAAAATTCGCCAGAGTCTCCCCTATGGACTAGCCACATGCACGACATCATGTATATAAAGTCATTTCTAGGCTCCCAAGACACAAACCAAGAGAAATATACAAATTCCCAATATAATAAGACCAAAACAATAACGATAAATCAGTATCAAGACTAGATAAACCAAACTGCAGCTCTAGAAAACACACTAATAAACCAAATTACAGCTCTAGATCCAATCTAGGTTTGTGTCTATCAATGGGTAAAACAGTATCAAGACTAGATAAACCAAAGCAGTCTACGGGGTTTTAGGAATGGAATTTATAGGAAGATTAGCGGGGAAACCGCCAGGAATCAATACACTGAAATAAAATCAAAAAATAATCCTACAAAATTTGCTATTGCAAAACAGAATAGGGAAACTAAAAGTTTAGGGATATACGTGTCAGGGCATGAAACTTAATTTCTACGAAATAGTCGTCAGAGATAAATGTTACTATTCCGTATATATATCAAATATACACATTATACCTAAACATGCATAAACAAACCAAAAATTGATACATTCTTTTCTGTTCATACATTACATATCAAACTCAAATTTATACAAATTAAAACTTAATTGTAGAATATGTATTTGCACAAATCAAACACTAATTGCAGTATACAATATAGTAAATATCAAATCTAAATTTCCAACATATCAAACCTAAGTTAAATTCAGCCTCGATTAATATATAACAAATTAAACCCTAGATTAAATTTCAAAACTCAAATTGAACACTAATTCATTAGAGGATTCATCATTTTTATAACAAAATATACTAAAACTCTAAATTAAAAACAAATTCCAGCATATTAAACAAACAAATTAAACCCAAAATTAGTTTACCGGTGTGGTGAAGTGGTGGTGCGGCGGTGGTGAAGCGGGTAGTGCAGCGGTGGTGCAGCAGTGCAGGTCCTCTCTTCCCCCTACTCCCTCTTTTCCCTTGTGTATCTCCCTCTTTTTTTTTCTTCCACTGATATCGCGAACCTGAGTCTGAATAAGTTTTAGTTGATCAGCGACCGCGTCCGGCGACCGCTTTCGGTCGCTGATTTTTTATGACGTGGCCTCGTTAGCGACTGCAATGCGGTCGCTGATATATATTGGTCACAACAAATTAACGCGCCACCTTTTCGCACCAATTTTTGGGAGGGAAACTAATGTCAGCGACCAATCAGCGACCGCATGCGGTCGCTGATAGTAAATAGCGACCAGATTCAATTACGGTCGCTGATGTTGGTCGCTATAAGTATTATCTGCGATCGGATATGCGGTCGCTGATATCCTTGGTCGCTGATAGGCCTTTTTCTTGTAGTGAATTTGGGGGCGTCACATCATATTTGTCAAGATAATATGTGTTTTAAAACTTCGTTTATTTTAATTCGCAATCTTACAAATAAGATCATCCTAGGATTACCATTTATATATTTTCTATAACCGTTCACTACCAGTAATAAAGGATTAAGCTGTGAGCATTTAGGTAAGAAGATAACATTTAAGTTTCTTATTAAACCAAAAGAGAGATTTAAAATTTCTTCAAGAAGAATCTATTTCTAAGTCTTTAAATCTGTTAAATTGTAAAGTTACTCATTTGAACTTTCTAAAAGAAGAAAATAAATATAAGCAAGTTGAAGAACAACTTAAGAGTAAAAGAGTTCAAGAAAAAATTGCTGATTTAAAAATTTATTTAAAAGATAATTTATGTTCTGATTCTCCTAACGCCTTCTGGCATAGGAAGAAACATGTAGTTAGACTCCCTTATGCTAAAGAATTTAAAGAACATTTAATTCCTACTAAAGCCAGACTTATACAAATGAGTCATGAACAAATGGAATTATGTAAAAAAGAAATAAATGATCTGCTTAGTAAAGGTCTAATTAGGTATAGTAAATCCCCTTGGTCCTGTCTTGCATTTTAAGTCAATAAAGAAGCAGAGAAGGAGAGAGGTGTTCCACGTCTGGTTATTAATTACAAACCACTGAATAAAGTTCTTGAATGGATTAGGTATCCCTTACCCAATAAGGAAGATCTCCTTAATAGGTTAAGCTCTGCCACCATTTTCAGTAAATTTGACCTAAAATCAGGTTTCTGGCAAGTTGCCATCCACCCAGATGATAGGTACAAAACAACATTCACCACTCCATTTGGTCATTACGAATGGAATGTTCAGTCATTTGGTTTGAAAAATGCCCCTAGTGAATTTTAGAATATCCTCAATGATATTTTAAATCCTTTCAGTCATTTTATCATTATTTATATCGATGATATCCTAGTTTACTCCAAGACCATTGAAGAACATATTAAGCATTTGAATTCATTCTTCAAAACGGTTAAAAATAATGGCCTTGTTCTTTCTCCTTCCAAGTGCAGTCTGTTTCTGACAAAAGTCAGGTTTCTTGGTCTAATCCTCTATCATGGACTCACTCGGCCTATTGACAGAGCTATTCAATTCACCGACCGTTTTCTAGATAAGATAACCAACAAATCTCAGCTGCAGAGATTTCTGGGCTTGCTCAATTATATTGTCAAGTTTTACTAAAATCTCATGAAGATTTGTAAACCTCTTTTTCAACGTTTGCAAAATAATCCTCCCCCTTGGACTGGCGCTCATACTTCTGTCGTCCAACAAGTTAAAAAATATGTTAAGGTTTTGCCTTGCCTTGGCATTTCAAATGATTCAGCATTCAAAATCTTTGAAACTGATGCCTCAGACATTGGATTCGGAGGCATTCTCAAACAAAAGTTAACTCCTACCTCTTCGGAGCAAATTATCCGATTTCATTCCGGCACATGGAATCCTACACAAATAAATTACAGTACTATTAAAAAAGAAATCCTTTCTTTAGTTTTGTGTATTAATAAATTTCAGAGTGATCTGTTAAATCAAAAGTTCTGAGTTAGAATAGATTACAAATCTGCAAAATTTATTCTTGAAAAAGATGTTGAGAATATTGTGTCTAAGCATTCTTTCGCTAGATGGCAAGCGCTATTAAGCATTTTTGATTTCGATATTGAGTATATTAAGGGTAGTAATAATTCAGTCCCAGATTTTCTTACTCGTGAATTTATTAACATAGGTACCATATCATCACCATGACTGTGCGAGGAGGATCTTCTTCTCGTGGTCAGGGCCGCCCTTCTGGCCCTAATAATCAATTAAAAGGAACTCTTGTTCCTCACCCAGTTATTCCGGTTCCTCAACCCAACCCAGTTAACAAATTCCAGGTCCTTGGTACAGTCCCCAAGCCCTATTCGTCTGTCTTAGCCAGTAACCCTAAACTAGTTGACCTTTTTTGCAATCAAACGAGGGCGACCTCTTCAAAACCCAGTTATCCCGCTTCTGAGTACATTCTTAAATGGGAACAACATTTATTCCATTTAGAACTTCACATGAAGCCCAAAGATGACCCCATTAAGCTGGCCGCCTAGTATTTTCCTACTGGATGGCTTTTTACCCATTAGGCTCCTTATAAATCCCTTGCGTATTATAAGGACATACTCCTTGAAACCGAGTTAATATTCATTAAACCCATTTATGCCAAAGATAATGAATCTAGAATTCTTTATCATTCTCTCTATATTAAACAAATTCTTAATTTTTTCGATTGGGGAAATCATCCTTTTGATCTTAGATAGTTTTCTAATTAAATTAACTTATATTGTTATTTTGATTATATTGAAGCTTGGAATAAGATCTTCCTCCATCAAAATGAGGACCATAGTCATTCGTGGTTCTTACAATTCGACCACAAATTTAAAAGTCAAATCCCTTTCTGGTTTACGCTTTGGTGGTCTAGATTTGGGTCATGTTTTGAGCTTCTTCCTGATCCTCTTAAAGCTCAACTCAATCATTTTAGCAATCATAATAAGTATCATTCCAAGTATGAAGAAATCTCAGTTTCCCTCCAATTCATTAGTAAATATAAGATTCCTTGGATCCTCAAATGGCAGTACATCGTTCTCACTCCCTATGAAGTTACCACATTTTAGTCTCCGTCGTTCACTAATCCGACAACTCAGACCACTGTATCCCCAATTACATATGTTTCCCGCCAATTCTTTATCAAATGGTGTGATAAATTCTGTGTCGATAGGATTGTAGGACAAGTTCAAAAAGAATTTCCCCTTGCTCCTACTTTAGTTCTCCCAGTCAGCTCGATTCCTGCTGAAGGGTCTTCTAGTAAAACAAAACTGTTAAAAACCTGTTCTGCAGGACCTTCAAGTTCTATTGATATTACCAATGTCAATAAGTGTTCAACTGCAGAGTTAAAAATTCTTGCCGATGCAATCTATAAAAGAATTGATAAGTTACATGAAGAAATTGAAGCTTTAGAGACTGCTTCTTCTTTCTCCAGAAACACTAATTCTAGTAAAAATGAAGATGAAGAAGATAATGATCCATATGGAACTATCAATCTTTAAGATGCTGAAGACCCATTTTCTTGACGTCTCAGTCACTCGTACCTGCCTCGACACGTCTCAGGCACGCACACCTGCCCTGGCAGCCTAAGTCAAAAGAATCTCCTACTTTCCCACCGAAAGCAGCCATCAGTCACATGCACCTGGCCCCGCAAATGTCTAGTCAAAAATACGCGTCAACTTTTCCACCGAAAGCAGTTCTTCACGAGATTCAGTCTAAAGTTGCCACTACGGTCCATACATAGTAAAATGCTTTTACTTTTACCTTAGTAAATGTAAATGTAACATGTTTTTTATGTTTACTTTTGCTTTAGTAAATTACTTTTACTTCAGTTAATGTAATAGTAACCTTGTAATAGTTCTTTCCTTATTCTATAAAAGGAATCAGAACTTAGTTAGACATGCAGACATAAAAAGACTCAGAGTTCCTTCTCTAACGAATCTTTAGACTCTCTCTCCCTTCTCTCTTCATCTCCTTCTCTAATGTTCAGTTAGATTTGTAAGTCACTTTTATTTTCTTGTACTTGTAAATAGTTTTCAGTTATCAATAAATTTAATAATTTTAGTAATAAATTGTGTTTGTATGCACTTCTTTTGTTATTCTCTTTTATTAAACTTCTTAGATTTTTTATTTAATGTATTACGAGATGACTTAGGTTTAGTGTAATAGTTGTCTTGATTTTTATTTTTATCTTGACCATGTTTTTTATGACGTTTATGACTTTTACGAGACTCAATATGTTTATGCCTGTGCTTTCTTCTAGAGGGAGCAACAGGAGGTAAACTATATTGTTCGCAAAACGTTCCTAACTCATATTTGGCTTTATTCTTGTCATTACCAGCTTGTTTAGCCAATTTAAAATCAATAGACATTTTTAAACCAATCTTTTGAATATTACTTATAATATCACTATAGGTTAAATTATCATAATCAATATATCCTAAATTTTTACTTAATTCTTCTCAGACCTTATGAGAAAATAATGATGGTAAACCATTGACAAATTTTTCTTTTCAGAATGGTTAATTACTATCATTACGCATCATGACACGGGAAGTAAACACGTCTTTATACCACCTAAAGTCACTTAGAGTGGGACAAGTGAGGTTACTTAACTGATCATGAATTCTTTCAGTAATGTTACTAGGGGTTCCGATAAAGTGTTTAATAATTATAAATATTAATGTATTAACACCATCAGGTGGACCAATGCCAACATCTTCATCAAAGTTGGGATTGCCATCATCGTCTAACTGGATAGCATGTATAATTAATAATCTAGAGTCTTCAGTAAGATGTTTTCCCCCCAAGATCTAAGAATACCAGTAAATTCACTAGCTATTAATTCAACTATGTCTAGTTGAGACAAATTGTTGAATTTAGTAATATAGCTATTAGCTACCATTGACATGTGATTTAGTTTATTTAAAATTTCTTGCTCACTAAAACCATCAATGTTCCATTCATAAATCTTATTAGAAGAAACATTAAATTGTTTATCTAGATTTCTTTCCTTGAACTGTAGATCAGGAGGAATAGGTCTAGAATACCAATTCCTGGTAATACTAGTGTTACTAACAGTTAATTCTTTTAGCTGATCATTAAGATCAGAAACTATATTAGACTGATCGGAGGAACTATCGCTTTCATCATCAGATTAAATTTGATCGATAAGAGCTATAGTGCCGCTTGAACTAGCTTCAGTTCTCAATTTTTTAAATAACTTATCAATAACCTGGGTAAGTTCATTATCATTATTAGGTAATCCTAATTTTTTTCTATTCTCTGGTAATTTCAACAAAGGTTGTTCAATCTTTGAGTTGAGTTTTTTAACAGTGGTTTCTTCAAATTTTTCTTCAATTCTATCCAGCTGCTTACCAACTGTTGTTGGGTATTGATTTCTGAAATTTAATTATTCAATAATCTTTTTATCATCTTTATTGTTATCTAAAATTTTGAAAGGACTGGCAATGACTGAAGTGTTTTTAACTGTAATAAGAACAATCTCCAAAGGAGGATGACAGGAGGAAACCTTAGATTTATCTTCTTTAATCCATTGTGTTTTAGTTATAACATTACATTTACCTTGAAATTTATCATACCAATCGTAAAAAGTAATGTTTATCTGTTCATTTTTTATAAATCTTTTCCATCTATTGACTAATTTATCACGCTCTTTCTCAGTTGGGTGATTATTTATAAATAAGTGTCTTTTATCCTTGTTAGATCTGGAATTGAAATCTTTAACAAGAGTATTCCAATCTAACACAAATTCCTTTTTAATGACCCTAAATTATTTATTAATAGGAGCATCAAAATCAGATTGAGTAGGATACTCAGAAGACATTGGAGAGGATGAACTTTCTTCTTCAACAAGATCTTTTTGAGTATAACAAGGATGACTAGCTTGACCTTGATAAAGGATACCTTTTAGTTTTATATCCCTAATAGTAGGGTTACTTAATACTTCAGTATCTCTTCGAGTATGAACTGAAGGTGCTGAAGAATTGGTAAAATCTTATATGATAATTGGTCTTCTAGTGCGTTCAAAACTTATTTTAACCGTTCCATCAGAAAATTATCTAATATTTTTTACATTTAATAAGTTGTTAACTATAGGTTGTTGTGGTATTTCACTGGGTAAAGTCCATTGACTAGGTAGCGTAATATCTTTCCAGAGGATGGTTCTCGGGATCTAAACATTAGCATCACTAGTTGAACTTTGAATTAAAACTGTTTGATCTTTAGGACTTTTATTAAGGGCATGAACATTTAAATTTGTTTTCATAGTTTTGTAATAAATCCTATAAATCAAAGCAAGAGGCTGAGAACCCTTAATCATTTGAGTAATCTCACTAGCAGTTTTAATATTTAATGTCAAAGCCTTTAATAAATTATGATCACTAAGGCTTAAGGTGAAATCAGGAAAGCAATTGAAATAGATAGGACCATTATGCAAACTTGATTCCATTATGCCAATGATACCTGGGTGATAATTCAAAAATCTAGCATCTCTAAGACAGAGGTAGATACTTGAATTGATACCTTTAATGTTAAGAGGTTTAACTGCAACTTGAACTAGACCTATATGAATAAAATTCTAACCCTTTTTCCTATGTTTTTTAACAACACCAGGAGATAAAAGACTACAATTTTCATATTCTTTATTAATTGCATAAACTTTTTTAACTGTTCTAACATTATAATCAGTTTGAAGTTATCTAAAAATATTGACTGATAAATTTCTCTAGGAGAAACTCTGGGTATGTTCCAATCATGTAGAACTTGACTAAGATTTTCATAACTATGTTCTTCTTGGTTGACTATGTCAGGAACAGGAGGCAAAGCTGACCGGTTACTAACTGAGGAGCTGGATCAAAATAATCTACTCATCTTTACTAATTTCAAAAGTGATTCTTACTCAATATTCGTTCATGCATACCCTCTTACCCTAAGTAGACTCATACCTATGTTCTAAAACCCGACACTGCTCACCCAAGAGACTTACAAAAGGTTTCACACGAACTAGGTGGACTACATGTAAGTTAGGTGACTTCAGAATAATGGAAAGAAGAAGATTTTGAAAAAAGGAAAGGGAAGTTGATTAAGTAGATCTTACTCAGCAATTAGAAACAACAATACAACTTGGCTTTGATACAATTTAGGACGGAAGGATAAATTAAAAGAGAAGAATATCATATATATATATATATATATATATATATATATATATATATACTATTTTGTCAAAGATGCTTCGCATCTCGAGAATAAAATCAAAACCCTATGTATATAGGTGCAAACGTGGCATAACACTACTTCTAAATAATGCACTTAGGCCCAATTAACTGCACACACACACACACACATAAATAATTAGGGAATTAAAAAGATGCAGTAACCGTGTTATCACAGAAGTCGGGGGTGCCTAACACCTTTCCCCCGCTTAATCAAGCCCTCAAACTCTATGAATTTTGGTTTCCAAGGCCTGTTCGACAGAGTCTAATAATTGGGCCTTTTTGCAAAACTTTTCAAATTCGGTTGAGTTGGTACAACTATTTCACCACTACTAACTGGTGACTCTGAATTTACAAATTGTCGACATTTTATGTCGGCCTCTTTTTTCAAAATTGCCCTTTTAAATAAAATTCAAGATATATAGAGAACATAAAGGGTAGAAAGACGAAAAAGAGGAATTCAAAAAAAAAAAAAATTCCCGACGTCGACACATTTTACATTACCTTATTTCATATCTTACAATATCCGGTTTAGCTACTCGGAACATTCTTTAAATTACTATAATGCTCCTGGTACTTACAACCATAACATCTTACAATGGTATTCATTAACTTATTATCGAGTTGCTCGGTATCCCCAACTAAGAGTCTGGCTGCATTGCATTCTCATTCACAGACGTCACCAGCGAGAGGCTCAGGGTTCTTCATGCATTACACGTCATTTATTAATCTTCATTACCTTATGTTAAAACCATACACGCGTGTGTTTGCTAAGCATGTTTAACTTACGCGTACACTAACTTCCTTCGTCGGTTTATGTGTTTTAACGCTTACGTTTCTCGTTCTAAACTTCTATCCAACCTTTACTTTAGGTTTAAATCACTTCTTTAAGTGTTACATTACGTGAACTTTATGTTCATTATCATTCCATACACATCCCCCAAGAATTGAGCAGTTGACAGCTCATTTATGGGCTTTGCCCTGCACCGGTGTTGCGGCGCCCAACTCCTTTGTTAAACTGGCGTTATGGCGCCAATTAATAGAAGTTGGCTTCTGTGTTGGCGCTGCAGCGCCTCCTTCTTAAGCTTGGCCGATGCTACGACGTCGTCCCTGTTCCATTGAATTTTTTTTGCTGTCTTCTACATTTTTCTTCTACGTATGAATTGCTTACTTCGCGATCTCATATTTGCTTCATTATAACTCAGAACGAGTTCGTTCCAAAGTCATTTTCTTGATTTCATTACAAACTAGAACTTCCCCTAGACATAATATTTTTCTAAATCTGTTAACAAGTCTTTCAATAAACTTAAATTTCTTCGTTCGTTTAATTTACGTTCTTAACGTTCTTCGTTCGTTCGTTCGTAACTTACTCATCCGAACCCGGAATGAGATCGATCTTAAGTCCACGACTCACGTTTTCAATGTTTCCAACATTCTTATGAAACCTTAGTTATTTGTGTTCATTAACCTACTTTCTATATTCGTCTGCAAATCATAATGGACTATGATTTCAACGGCTAACTTTCTTAACGAAATTTTGCTATAACTTCGTTATACGCTATTTTTAATCCGTTCCAAAGGAACATTTGTTTTAATTCTACATCTCCTAACCAAACATATATCAACACACACACACACACAGATATATATATATATATATATATATATATATATATATATATATATATATGTATATATGATTTTAAACTTGTCCATCAATAACAAGCTCTAATTAGATGTTTTAAATTTGTCCACCAATAACATTCTTCGTTTGTTCTTCTTGTTCTTCGTTCGTTCTTTGTTTTACATCAATATTTTCATTACGATTATCTTGTTATGCATTAATTAACGTTATAAACTCCCTAATTTTTCTTTATTCTATTGGACTATTCATAGGATTCAACCGAATCGTCCATTAACATCAAGCAATTCATACTTCATATGAAAGCTTTTAAAAGAAAAGGATGAGATAAATTCTCAAGTTATTATTACTTCATTTTCTTATGGTTAAACCATAACCAAATCATTCCTTAACATCTTTTACATCTATGTTCTTGAGTTATATGATTTCTACATATAAAACTTAAAGAAAATGGATTAAAGGTTAGGTTTAATTACCTTTCTTCTTTGTTTTTCTTCCTTATTCTTCTTCCTCTTGATAAAGCTTGCAATTTGCTAGCTTTTTCTTCCTTCTTCTTCTTTAATCCAAGCCATCAAGCTCTCTTCCTCTCAATTTTACTCTTTCTTCTCTTTAAAATATGTTAGTTGAAAAAATCAACCAACACTTTGAAATGGCTTGCTTATCTAGAAAACCAAGAGTGAGGGCACTTTTGTAATTAGGTTAACTTTCAATAACTTACAATTTAGTCACTTAACTTTTGCTCTTGTATAGTCCAAACCTTTATGTTTGTAAAACATACAAAACACCACCTATTTTTACTATCCACGCCTCCTCTTTAACAAATATCAACAAAGCTTCTCAAGGAAGCTTGGTGACCCATTTGGGTGACCCATCAACCCATTTTATCCACCCATGACCCATGGTTCGACCCATAAGTTTGGTTCTTAGTTTGGGCTTAAGTTTAATTCAAAATGGGCCAAACTTTGGGATTAGCATTCTTTTGGGCCTTAATTTAGTTATCATTAAGCCTCCTAACATTACCTATTGGGCTTCTCAAAGTCAAAGCCCAATAGCTAATTAATCAATTTTGACTTTCGTATTTATACCGTATAATTTTTGTATTACACGCGTATTGTACTCCGTATAATTTTTGTATTATACGTCGTATTATTCTCTTATTGTACTCGTATAATAATTCGTATTATACCAATATTCTTTATTTTAATTCCTTTAATTATTACAAAGTCGAAAACTACGTTTCTCAGTTTCGATAATCCTTTTGGACATTCCGTCTTTTTTAATCATTCTAACGTTAACATGTTCTTTGAAAATTTGAAAAACTAAAAAAACATATTTCAATGAATAGCATTTTCCATGACTTTTTCCCAAAACATAGCTAAACAATTGAAAAGTATCATAACAATATTTTTCGTCGTTTTTATTTCATCCGATTTTTACACGTTTTTCGAAAAAAACGTTTATCGGCTAACATAACTTTTCACAACATATTACTGTTAAATCTTAAAACAAAATGTCATTTCGACATACCAATCTCTCTACACGACCTAGGTTATTCATCGGATGAATAACGCCAACGCCTATTTCGTCCTTTTTTAGGAAAAACTTATTTCCTCAGAAAAATTTTATTTTCATCTTCAAAATTCTTACGCATTTATTCTTGCACATAACCAAAATCCTCCCGTTGTATAATCATTCTAGGTTATAGAACGACTAATAAACACATAACATAGAATATTATTAATAAAAATTTATTTTATTAAATAATAATCCTTACATCATAATTAACATGACTATCCGATTTTCTGGATTGTCACAATCACACGAATAATCGTTAAAATGTTGGTGTTGCACTATCGATATAGATATGGTGAGAAGGTGATTCTTTTCTCAGGTGTATATTTGATAGTTAGAGAATATTAAGATTATGAGTGAGTAACTCATGCTTATGATAAGTTTGTGACTCATAATCATATGGTATATTTTTGAACCCCTAAGTGTATGGACAATCTCTGATTAGTTCTTGGACTACGTATTGCTAGAACAAGTTCCCAAACTCATATTTTTATGGCAAGTTCCTAAACACATAATGTGTGGTAAGTTTAATGAACTATAAATTCCAGGGTATAAGTTTAGTTTAATATAGTGGGAGTTAATGGTGTTAGAGATGAACAGAATTGTATGGTGAAGTTTTGGAAACAATTAAAACATAATAAAGCGACTGTCAACATGATTAATATATATATATATATATATATATATATATATATATATATATATATATATATATATATATTGGGTCAAATTATTAAACCAATATGTTTTAAAAAGTTCGGTTGTTTTCTATGTCTACGCTAATTGTTTCAGCTAGACAAATGATTTGAAAAAATATCAAAATATGTTTTTATAGTCACTAGTACATAAATAATATGATGTAGATGTGACAAATGATGGAGTCATCAACATAGCTTGACCTAGTGTTAGATGTAATCTAAGGATCGTCAATCCATTATGGTATGATGTAGTATGATAAAGTCATAAAATGACAGCATTCTAACCGAACTGTTAAAATAGTGCGGTATTATGCGTCATAAAATGATTTTTCAATATTTTTAATAACTAAAGAGGCGTTAATGCCATTTGAATCGACTAGACATGAATTCAAATATTGCTTATGTTAAGCTTTTAAACTATCCAACTAAATTGAATAGGTATGGACTCCAGACTGAGTAAGAAGTTCCCTATAGTGGGATTATTTTTTATTGCGTCATGGGGATGGCAAAGAGGAACTGAAAGAAATTGTTTTGTTAAGATAGTGTTGATCAACACAGGGCATCCCTGAATTGAGAAATTATGTTTGCACAAAATAGCGACAAGGAAGGTATGGTTCAACACAGAGTATAAACATGTTGATCACTTATATGCCCATAATATATGTCAATTTGTAGATGGATTTCTATTAAAACCTTTTTAGAAATAAAGCTTATGGTCTTTATGACCTTTAGCGTGATACAGAAAGCTCTTCCTAAGCGAATCTTTTGAATTCTTGAATTATTCATATTACTTCACAATTGTTAATCCATTGTGGGGAATTTCTATTCTTGAAATTGGGTATAGAAAGAATGAAGTTTCTTAAGAGGAAGTAGGTTTTAGAATACGACAATGGTTTATGAATCCTTGAAGAATGAAAAAAATAGATGTCAACGTCGGGAAAAATTTCCTTTTTTTGGAAATCCTCTTTTAGTCTTTCTTACCCTTTATATTTTGTATGTGTTGACTTTTATTTGAAAGGGTGAGTTTGAAAAAGAGTCCGACACGAAATGTCGACGATTTGAAAATTCAGAGTCGTTAGTTGGTAGTAATGAAATGGTTATACCAACTTAACCGAATTTGAAAAGTTTTGCAAAAAGGCCCAATTATTGGACTCTGTATAACAGGCCTTGGAAACTGAGATTCATAGAGTTCAAGAGCTTGATTAAGCGGGGGAAAGGTGTTAGGCACCCCCTGACTTCCGTGAAAACACGGTTACCGCGTCTTTTTAATTTCCTAATTTATTTGTAGTGTGTGTGTGTGTGTGCAGCTAATTGGGCCTAAGTACATTATTTGGAAGTAGTGCTATGCCTCGTTTGAACCTATATACAAAGGGTTTGATTTGTATAAAAGTTCAATTTTAAGCAAAATATATAGAAATGATATTTTGAAAACAAGTTTTCAAACCCTTATGCTCACATAGTAGTTGAGGCCTTTGATACTTCTATTTTATTTCGTATTCGGCTTATTTTGATTTCTTCTTGAGATGCAAAGTATCTTCGACAAAATAATATACATATAAGTGTCGGGCTCCTTATGGGCATGAAAGCCATCGAAGTGACCCGAGCACCACAAATATGATTTATAAGCTAACTATACAACTGAAAAAGGTCCATCATGGGAACCAGATCTAGATCCATTAGCGGGATCTTAGATCCCGTGGCTCCTAGGCTCACATAATTTTTTTATGAATAGTCTGTATAATAAATATACTAAAATAATACATATATTTAATCTAAACGTCGCAAAACAAAGGATTCATAAGTTAAACCCTTGTATACGCGTAACCAAGCTTCCCGTTTCCTCTAGATACGGATCTAGTTACGCGTGGTTGCTTAATATTTACAAAACTAGAAAGAAAACTAGATTTAAATAAATCTTAGTCATTCTAGCTCAATGGTTCTAGTTTTACAACTTTTGAACCAGTTAAAAGTTAGATATGGTTAGATTTAGATAAATCTAGTCCACAAACATTAATATCACCGCTTTACATTGAATAAACAGTTAGAACAAATATTTTAATAGCATTAAACAATTAATATACATACATATATATATATATATATATAGAAATGTGAGTAAAAGCTTTAGATCTGAAAGGATCTTACAGTGTGTAGCGAGGAGAGCTTTAAACCGCTTTTCAAGCTTGAAAACTCTGTTTCCACTAGTTAAAATTTGATATGTTGTAGTATATATGTATATAAGTATTTACAAAGAAGAATATCTAAGTTTGGAGCACTATAGGTAAGAGCTGAAATATACATAATTCCCTCTATTTTCTTCTTTTTTTCATTTTGGCTGATGGGGGGGGGGTCTATTTATAGACCAAAGTAGCCGCGGGGCAGCCCGGGCCCCATGGGTTCGGTCGTCTAGAAGTACATACACTCTGACTGATGAGTGGGTTTTATACTTACGAATTGGATATTTTTTGGACCTAAACAATTCCTATTCCATGTGTTTTAGTATTATTTTTATGTGTTGTGGTGTGCTTGTATTGCAGGGTTAGGTTGAGATGGCTAAAGCAGCAAAAAAAGGGCAAAAGTTAGAAATTCTGGAGTAGATACCCACCGGGGCGGGCCTTCAACAATCAAAAACACCCGTCGGGGCGAGGGTACACGTCAGCAACAATTTTAAGTACCCGCCGGGGCGGGGCTTTCTCAGTGTAAAAACACCCGCCAGGGCGGGCTAAGTGGCAGATTCTTGAAGTGTTCTGATGTGATTTTAACTCTGGAGATGTGTAGCTGGTGGATTCAGGACATGATTTGGAGAGGATAAAAGGCATATTCGGGGGCAGAGAAGGTATCTTTGATCAGAATTTCGAAACCTTAACTTTAGATCGTGATTTTGGAGAATTGAAGTGAAGATTTGGAGCACGAAGGATTTGAAGAGGATTGAAGAAGAGCAACGGTTCTATTACTGTTTTTATTCTTCATATTCATCTTTGTATTCAGGATGCTAGTTCTTTGTGGATTTCAGTTTTTAATTCATTCGTTATGAACTAATTTACTTTTTAAGCCTACATTGGATCTTTCTCTGTAGCGAAGGTTGATACGCTTTAATATAATTCATTGATGCTATTTCCAAATTCATCTATCATGGTTTATGCTTAATTTATGAATTGCTTGATCACCAATTCCTTGTGAACTTATATGAACTCGAGAGATAAAGTATGAGTTTAGACCTAATTATAGTTGCGTGTGATTGTGATTTCTGCATCGTTGGGAATCATAATTTATGTGTAGGATAGAGATATACCTATACATCGTGCGTAATCTTATGAGAACTTGTGATTAAATCTTCTTTAATTGTAATTCACATAGAGATATAATGAATTAGTTATTTAGGGTGTTCTTCTTAATTCTATCATCTGTTAATTTAAGTTGATATGAGTATAATGCATTGAGAGATGGTTATATCTACTGTTGTGTTCTTTATTAACGAACTTGAATAGTTAACGTGAATTCAAAAAGTGTGTCATTCCAAGTGAAGCATCAAGTGAAATTATAGGCTAAATTCTCCAATATATAATTAAATTTTGTGGTAGTTAGTTTTTCCTTAATTAGCAGTTTTTCATAAATATCATCACTTAATCATTAGTTTAATAAAATTGAGATAATATAAGGTTGGTAATTTTTAGGATAAAATTCAGTTCTTTTCTCTGTGGGGAAGGTACTCAACTTATCACTTTATTACTTGTTGACCACGTATACTTGTGTGCTGTGCGTAATTGGATTTAAGCCCCCAACAAGTTTTTGGCGCCGTTGCCGGGCACAATAATTGAGTTTATTACTTTTAATATCAGTTTAATTATATCAGTTTTAGTTAAACACTTTTCTTTTTGTTTTTGTTTTATTTTTTTGTTTCAGATTCTCTTGAATAGTGCATGCAAACTCGATGAAAGAAGCCAGACTTAGTACCTTGTGAGGATGATATCGGAGAAAGTTTCAGAGGTTGAGTAAGTGGATAAAAGATACTAGAGAGAACTTAGAACAACAAGAGACAATAACTACGGATGATCAAAAAGCATTGCAAGATTATGCCACACCGAGGGTTACCGAGATTCAGTCGAGTATTACCAGACCTATTATTACTGTTAACAACTTTGAGATAAAGCCTGGTACAATACAGATGATTCAGAACTCGATACAATTTGGGGGTTTTGCTAACGATAACCCGAATGAATATCTTGTGAGCTTTCTAGAAATATGTGATACCTTCAAGTATAATGGGGTATCAGTTGATGTAGTGAGGCTTCAGTTATTTCCATTCACATTGAGAGATAAGGCGAAAAGTTGGCTACATCCATTGCAAGCAGGTTTAATTACTACTTGGGATGACCTGGCTCAGAAGTTCTTAGCAAAATTCTTCCCACCAGCAAATATAGCAAAAATGAGGAATGAGATTACTACTTTTGAACAACAGCATGGGGAGTCACTGTATGAAGTTTGGGAGAGGTACAAAGAGTTATTGAGGAAATGTCCACATCACGGATTACCCAAGTGGTTGTAGATGAACACCTTTTATAATGGGTTAAACTGTAATCTTCAGACAAGCGTAGACGCAGCGTCGGGAGGAGCATTTATGGCAGAGGTTTGAGGAGGCATACAATCTGATAGAAACTATGGCAACTAATAACTACTAGTGGCCAACTGCAAGGATGACTCAACCTAAGGCAGCTAGAGTGTTAGAAATGAATGGAGTTACAACATTAGCAGCTCAGATATCTGCACTATCGAAGAAAATGGATGCCCTCACTGGAGTACAGGTTCAGCAGGTAGTATATGCATGTGAGTTATGTGCGGGGAAACATCCAACAGATCAATATGCAATAAATTCGGTAGCAGTACAGTTTGTGGGTATTTACAATTGGCCACCAAACCCGTATCAGAACACCTACAATCCGGGGGTGAGGAACCATCCCAACTTTTTATGGAGCAACAATCAGAATTTGCATCAAGCTCCACGACCATTATACCCCCCCTTTTTCAAAATCAACACCAACAGTCAGCTCTATAACATGAAAAGAAGTCATATTTGGAGGAGCGACTTTTGAAATACATATCAGGTATTGAGGCGACAATGAAAACTCAGGCAGCTATAATTAAAATTTTGAAAAATCAAATGGGACAGCTGGCAATTGCTTTGAACAATAGACCTCAAGGGTCTTTGCTGTGCGACATCGAAAAGAATCCTAGAGGAGGTCAAGAGCAGTGTCAAGTAATTACACTTAGGAGTGGAAAACAGTTAGTTGGGCAAAGTGTATAAAATTTAAAGCCAAGAGAAGGTGTTGAGGAAAGTGAACTAGAAGTAGTTGAAGAGAAAAAGGGTGAAGAAAGACCAGTGGCTAAGGAACCAATAGTTGTTGTACCAGTTGTCTGCCCACCACCACCTTTTCAACAATGGGTTCAAAAGCAAAAGTTAGATTAACAATTCTCTAAATTCCTGGAAATCTTCAAAAAGCTACAAATAAATATTCCTTTTGCAGAAGCCCTAGAACAGATGCCTAGTTATGCTAAGTTTATGAAGGGTATTTTGTCAAGAAAGGAAAAATTGGAGGTTTATGAGACAATAGCATTGACGGAGGGGTGTAGCGTGGTATTGCAAAGTAAGTTACCTCCGAAGTTGAAGGATCCGGGTAGATTCACCATTCCTTGTACTATTGGAAGCATGTCCTTCAATAAATGTTTGTGTGATTTGGGTGCAAGCGTTAATCCCATGTCATTATTAGTTTACAATCAGTTGGGTTTGTCGGCACCTAAACCAATGAACAACTCATTATAACTTGCGAATAGGTCAGTTACGTACCCGAGAGGAATTGTGGAAGATATACTTGTGAAAGTGGACAAGTTCATATTTCCAGCCGACTTCATCATCCTTGATTACGAAGAAGATAAGAACATTACGATTATTTTAGGGAGACCATTCTTAGAAACTGGGAGGACACTCATCGATGTGCAAAAAGGAGAATTGACTATGAGAGTTCAAGACCAAGAGGTTACGTTTAATGTATTCAAAGCTATGAAATTCCTTATAGATGAGGAAGAATGTTTTGGGATGGAAGTGATTGAGAAAATGGTTAGTGAAGATTTGATGTGAGGTACGGATAGGAACCCGTTGGAAAATACATTGCCGGGAGATGTTGACTTGGACAATCTCGAGTTGATTGATTATTTGCACATGTTTCATGCATTACCTAGAGTAAGCAGATTCAAGATTCCGTTTGAACCATTAGAAACTGCAGAAAAATCATCGGTACAGATGAAACCTTCACTAGAGGAACCATCCACACTTGAACTTAAACCTCTTCCTACACATCTCAGGTATGCATATTTGGGTCATTCATTAACCTTACCTGTTACTATTGCATCTGTACTTAACAACTTACAGGAAAATAAGCTGATGAGGGTTCTCCGAGAGTACAAATCTGCTATAGGATGGACCATTGCCGATATCAAGGGGATAAGCCCATCATTCTGTATGCATAAGATCCTCTTGGAAGATGATGCAAAGCCCACAGTAGAATAACCACGGAGGCTCAACCCAATCATGAATGAGGTAGTGAAGAAAGAAGTTCTGAAATGGCTTGATGCTGGGATAATTTATCCAATCTCAGATAGCTCATAGGTGAGCCCAGTATAGTGTGTCCCAAAGAAAGGTTGTATGACAGTCATGACTAATGAAGACAATGAGCTGATACCGACACAGACAATGACCGGTTGGAGGGTGTCCATGGATTACAAGAAACTTTACAAGGCAACCCAAAAAGATCACTTCCCCTTACCTTTCATTGATCAGATGTTGGATAGAATGGCAGGACATGATTACTATTGTTTGTTAGATGGCTATTCGGGGTACAATCAGATTGTAATTGCACTAGATGACCAAGAGAAGACAACGTTCACTTTCCCATATGGCATATTTTCCTTTAGGAGGATGTCATTTCGATCGTGTAACACACTGGCAACTTTTCAGAGATGCATAATGGCAATATTTTTAGATATAGTGGAATGTAATGTAGAGGTATTCATGGATAACTTTTTAGTTTATGGGGATTCTTTTGACAGTTATTTAGAAAATCTGGTCATGATACTTAAAAGATGCGTTGAAACCAATCTGGTGCTTAATTGGGAAAAGTGTCACTTCATGGTTGAAGAAGGAATCATCCTTAGGTATAAAGTCTCTGCAAAGGGATTGGAAGTGGACCATGCAAAATTAGAAATAATTAAAAATCTTCCACCACCGACATCAGTAATGGGGATTCATAATTTTCTCGGACATGCTGGATTCTACCGCCGGTTCATAAAGGACTTCTCCAAGATCGCAAAACCATTATGCAGTTTATTGGAGAAAGATGTAGTTTCCAGATTTGATGAAGAGTGTTTATTGGTGTTTGAGCAGCTAAAGAAGAAATTGACGACAACACTTGTAATTGTAGCACCGGATTGGACTATGCCATTTGAACTGATGTGTGATGCTAGTGATTATACGGTAGGGGATGTTTTGGGACAACGCCGAGATAAAAAATTTCACGCAATCTACTACGTTAGTAAAACACTGATGGATGCTCAACTGAATTACATAACCACCGAGAAGGAATTGCTTATGATCGTGTTTGTCTTTGATAAATTTCGCTCGTATTTGATTAGAACAAACGTTGTAGTTTATACCGACCATTTGGCCATAAGATACTTAATTTCAAAGAAAGATGCAAAGCCTAGACTAATTCTGTAGATTCTACTCCTTCAAGAGTTTGACTTAAAAATCAAAGATAGGAAGGGGACATAAAATTAGGTGGCTGACCATCTTTCAAGATTGGAGAATTAGGATAAAGATAAGGCAGATAAAGTGTTGATCAATGAATCATTTCAGATGAATAGTTTTTTAGGGTTAGTTCTGAATTTCCATGGTATGCAGATTTTGCCACCTATTTGGTGAGCAATATCCTTCCTCTTTAAGGATTTTGGCACAAAAACACAGCGGAATATAAAATTTTCAATATGAATTTCTGAAACCCTAAAATAGGATCCATGCGAAAACATATTAATTCAGAGGTTAAGATTTTTACCGATTATCCAAGCTTGAATGGATACGATAGAAAAATTCTGGAACTGCTTCGAATCTTCAACGCAATCCAATGGAACTACGCCTCTACGGTATCCACACGAATGTCCTGCGAATCATCACACGATCTGCAGTAAAGAGAGCCGCGGTACTAGCCACCAAGGATCTAGATTTTCTAAAGCTTTTCTCTCTAGTCTCTTTCTAAGAGCGGCTAGGATTTTTAGGTTTATGATATTCTCTTCATAAAATAGCTAATAATATATATATATATATATATATATATATATATATATATATATATATATATATATATAAGTCAAAAGGAATTAACCAAAACCTAATCCCATTAGAAAAGTAAAATTCGAATTTATATATATTATCTCTTAATTAAGTCTTACTTAATTAATATACATATATACAAATTATCCTATTAATTTAAATTCGTAATTTAAATACTATCAATCATATTGACATTTTTAAATCCTTACAATTTAGATTAATTCACTTTTAATTACATTCCAAGTGTGTGACCCTATAGGTTATTATTACATTGACAATAATCTTAAAATTATATTATAAAATTATAAACAGTGAGCGGCATCTAGTAATGCATCACTGCTACCCAAGTAATAATAAGATCGATGATTCAATACAACCTTTTCGTGACCAATGTTTTAATATAATTTAATCCTTTTAACCTTGACATCAATGATTAAACTCGACGCATGGAATGTGTCATACTCTTCATAATTTAATCTAAGTTTTCTTAATCAATGAGTAGACTATATGAAACAAATCACTATTTGAGCATGACCATGCATTTCATAGTTCTACTCAATCAAGAGGCCTATGAATATCACCCCTAATATATAGGAGGGTTAAACTCCATCTAGATCACTCATATTCCTCACACGATTCATGATGTACCCAATAATCACCTTTATTGTCCACCCTATTAAAGGTGACCTTTGATGATATCTAAGTACATAAATTCCCGTGTACTAATATAGTGATTTTAGGTCAGAGGATCATTATATCATTGTCACTATGAGAATTGCAAATGACACTTTGCATAATGCTCCACGTAGAATTCTCATGGCGGGTATGTCCAGTACATTGTTCTCTAACATGTACCTATGCATTGACTCAATATCTCATGTATTTATGACCAATGAGATTTGGCCATCAGTCAATCCACATACTAGTCTCAATGTATCATTAATTGTTATCCCATTAACAATGATAATCGACTAGGGACATTTAAGAGCAATGATACTAATTGTAATTATATGATCTCGTGTTCAAGTCACATACTTGAAGATATATAATTTGTATCACTATTCTAAGAACTTTTATTATGCTAACATTTATATAACGCAGTAAATAAAACCATAATAAAATAATTCATTTATTCAATCAAATATAATATCAAAAATGTTAAGTAATTACATCAAAGAATTGGCCTCTAGGGCATAAACTCTAACATCCTCCAAACTTGACACGTTAACAAAAGAAGAAATTCCTTCATGTTGTAAAATGGTATATGTGGGATGAGCCATTTTTATTTAGACAGTGTGCAGATAAGATGATTCGTCGGTGAGTACCATAAAGCAAAGTGGACAATATCATGCACGCATGCCACACATCCTTATATGGGGGACACTATGGAAGTGAAAGAACAGCTGCCAAAGTTCTTCAAGCAGGATTTTATTGTTCCACCTTGTTCAAAAATGCACATTAGTTTGTGAAAAATTGTAATCAATGTCAAAGGGTGGGCAACATTTCCAAATAGAATGAGATACCACTCGACATGATTCTAGAAGTGGAAGTTTTTGATGTGTGGGGGATAGACTTCATGGGACCTTTTTCACCTTCATACAATAATTTGTATATCTTGTTGGCAGTAGACTACTTGTCTAAGTGGGTTGAGGTTGTAGCACTCCCGACGAATGAGGCCAAAGTCGTCTTGAAATTTCTGCAAAAGAACATCTTCACATGATTTGGCACCCCAAGAGCAATTATTAGTGATCATGGAAGTCACTTCTGTAATAAATATTTCACAGCTTTCTTGGCTAAATACAAGGTCAACCATAGAATTGCTACTGCTTATCATCCCCAAACCAGTGGACAAGCAGAAGTTTCGAATAGAGATGTGAAAAGGATTTTGGAGAAAATAGTGAACCCGAACTGAAAAGATTGGTCTCTGAAATTGGATGACGCTCTATGGGCCTATCGCACAGCATACAAGACACCAATCGGTATTTCTCCGCATCATCTCATTTATGGAAAATCGTGTCACCTCCCAGTCAAACTTGAGCATAAAGCATATTGGGCCATACAAAAACTAAATTTTAATCTCACAATAGTAGGGGAGAAAAGCCTTTTACAACTCAACGAGTTAGATGAATTTCTCCTGCAAGCATACGAGAACTCAAAATTGTATAAAGAAAAGGTCAACAAGTGGCACGACCAGAAAATTGTGAATAGGAAGTTTGAACCTGGCCAAGCAGTGCTATTATTCAACTCTCGTCTGAGACTGTTCCCCGGGAAACTCAAATCCATATGGTCGGGACCATTCACAATCAAAACAGTCTTTTCTCATGGCACCATTGAATTATTTAGCCGAAATCCGATAAAAACCTTTAAAGTACGGATAACGCTTAAAGCATTATTGGGGTGGTGACCTCGATCACCAAGCAACCTCAATTACTCTTGCCGATTCACCAAGAAATAGGAAGTAGTCAGGCTGAAAGACTCTAAATCAAGTGCTTTATAGGAGGCAACCCAATTATTTCTTTTATTTTCAGTAATTAAATCCAAGTTTAATAATAGGTTGTATAGTAGTTAGATTCTAGCTAGTTAGTTAAACGTTATTAATAAAAGTATATCACTTGATCACCATAACGCTTGCTCTGTTCATAGTTATTATTTTTATTATAGGTATTGAGGATGTGCATTACAACGTAAATAGCAAGTCAAGCAATAAGTATGCAGAGAAAAGTCAGAAATGAAGAAGAAACAAAATTCTACAAATATTTTGAAGCCCGCCCCGACGGGAAAATATAGCCTATAAACTCCCGCCCCGATGAGGGTGTTCTCTGTTTATGCCCTCCCCGGTGGCATCCTTACACTATAAAACTCCCGCCTCGGCGGAGGGGTCCTCTATCCTATCCCGTCTCGGCGGTAATTGCAGTTCAAATCATGCCCACCCTGGCGGGTACCACGAAAACTAGTTTTTAAAAACCCACATTCCAATCGATCTTTTACCATTCCAAACGCAAAGAACCGACCCCTAACCCACAAATTCTCTCATCTACTTCAAGTATCCACCAAATTTCGTCCCACAATCTCCCTTCCTATACATTACCCACTTCCAATTTATACAATCCACACTGTCGACGTCGGGATTTTAATTTGTCCCTTTTCTGTTCTTGTCTTTTGGTGCTCTCATGTTAGGTGAGATTTATTTGAAAAAATAAGTTGTTAAAAGGTCCAACATGTATATGTTGACGATTAGATTGTAAGAGTCGCCAGTTAGTTTTTTAAATGGTTATACCAACACAACCGAGAAAAGGTTTGCACATTAGCCCAGTGATGTGACACTGTTAAATGGGTCTGTGAAACCGAGATTCGTTAGGGTCCGGGGGCTTGATTATGCGGAGGGAAGGTGTTAGGCACCCCCCGACATCCGTGTTGCCATGGTGACCACCACTTTTCAATTAAACTGTTATATGAATGTGTGTATGTGTGTGTGGATCAATGTGCAATTATTTGGAAGTAGTGCTATGCATCGTTCACACCTATATACAAAGGATTTGAATTTTGTATAAAATTTAGTTTTAACAAGACATAGCAATGAGGTTTTGTAAAAAGAGGTTTTTCAAACCCTTGTGCTCAATAGTAATTGAGACCTTTGATACTCTATTTTTTATTAAATGTTCAGCTTGGTTGCTTTTATTTTCGAGATGCGAAGCATCTTCGAGAAAATAATATACATAGCAGTGCCAAACTCCTTGTGGGCATGAGAGCCATCCAAGAAAATTCGAACACAGTGAATAATTTGCAAACCATGTACATCTGAAAATGTCCATCACGGGAATCGAATCTAGATTCAGGAGACTGAATCTGTGATCACATGATTCCTAGGCTCACATGATATAGCAGTTTATATAGCGGTTATGTATATAAAAGCTATAAATATATATATCTATACAGACATGATCAACCACCACGAAGCACCTCCATGGGGGATCAAAAATGTAAATATATAAAAGAGGTAAATATATATGTAGAGACATGATCAACCACCACGAAGCACCTCCACGGGGGATCAAAAATGTAAATAAAGCCGTAAAAACCAATCAACCACCACGAAGCACCTCCATGAGGGATTAGAAAATATAAATAAAGCAATAAAACGATCAACCGCCTCGAAGTAAACTCCAGGCGGGACAAAATGTAAATATAGCTGTAAAAGGCCACGAAGTAAACTCCAGGCCTGACAGAAATGTAAATAAAGCGGTAAAAGGCCACGACGTAAACTCCACGCCAGACTGAAATGTATATATATATATATATATATATATATATATATATATATATATATATATATATAAGCGATAAACACACTCGACACATATCGATCTAGGCTCATTTCATTAAAGCGGTAAACGCACCAGATATGAAATCCAGGCTCAATCAAACAGAGTTTGATAGCAACAGCATATATATAAGTATTTTTATATATATAAAAGTAGTAAACGCTCCGAATGTGAATCCAGGGTCATCGAACAGAGTTCGATAACAGTTAAATATATGTATATATATAAAAGCAAATAAACGCTCCGGACGCGAGTCCAGGCTCAATCGAGGCATAACTTGATAATGTTAGTCCATATATATATATATATATATATATATATATATATATATATATATATATATATATATAAAGAAATAAAAGCCACGAACCGAAGTTCGGACATACACAAGCTACACGACTCTCAATGTGAAGAATTGTGTATGCAAAAAGTGAGGGAAAGACTTTAAATGGTGTAATAAGGTTTACAGTGGACTGCCAAAGAAGATTTTAATAGCTTTAAATGGATGAACACTAGGCTCCCGCCCGAAAAAATATAGCCAAATATAAACTCACAAGTGTTTAAAATGAGAAAACACTCAGTTTAGGCTATGTAATGACATTGGATTTGCCCTTTTTTGAATACGATAAGATGGGGCCATGACCGAAATGGCATTTTTGGGTTTTCATCAGGTAGTCCACTGAGCCAGTTTGCGTAGTTTGCACTCGAAAGTTAAGATATGATTCTTGTGGGACTTCTTTTGAAGCAATTTGAATTGAAATGAGTGTATTTGATTTGAGTTAAAGTTGAGTTGGTAAAATGATCATTTTGCCCCTCTTAGGGTTGTTTTCAATTTTCGCGCAGTGTTAGCAGTCTTTTCTCAGGGTTATCTCTGAGGTTGACCTGATGTTAACTTTGACTGTCCTCAGGGTTATCTCTGAGGTTGGCTTAGCCTCATGGGATTATCTTCAGGCTTTGAACTTGATCCCCCGGGGTTATCTCTGAGGTTGGAACTGATTTTCTCGGGGTTATCTCTGGAGTTAGAAATTGGATCTCCCGGGGCTATTTTCGGGGTTGGAATTGATGTTGTGGTCGTCCAGGGTTATCTCTAAAGTGTGGAAAAAATGCTTTTATCCTCCTACATAGTTAGTACCAGGAAAACAAAATTTTGAGTGTATACAGATGCCCCTCTTTATCATATTCATGTAATGCAATGGAATGAACATGATAAAGATTACTAGACACTTGAAATTATGACAAGGCATTTCTAATGATGCAAATCACAATGTAATGAATGTTTATGATGAATGTTAAAATGTTTTCGCAAATCACAATTCGTAAATCGCACATCGCATTTCGTACTTCATTTTTCGCATTTGGCCAATCGCACTTCATAAATCGCACATCGTAACTCGCACATCGCATTTCGCATATCGCAACATCGTAATGTAATGAATGTTATGATGAATGTTAAAATGTTTTCGCAAATCGCTTTACCTTTACCTATCATTGCTGATGCCTATGCTGGTGTTGACTCCAACGATTTGGCTTTTTGTCGGTGTTGCCGATGCTTGTTTGATGAAGATAAGTTGAGATATTTTCTACATCTCTATTGGGGATGATGTTTTGAAATCACCTGGATTTCCCAATGCATATGCTGGTAGTTTACAACGGTGCCTACCTTGACGGTAGTTTGATAACGGTGCCTACCCTGCTGGTAACTGACTACGTTGACATCGCCAAACTATTTTAGTTCCCACTCAAACGGTGGTATCCCTGAACTGTCTTGATGTTACGTTGAATTGATGCCAATGGTTTAGAATATCGGATCATCCGATACCTTCGCTGAAGTAATATTCTAAATTTTGCTTCACCAGACTCTGCCTCACCCTTTTTTAAGGTGATTTGGAGTTTCCTTTCGCTGTTGGGTGCTTGTGCCCCATTTCCTTGAGCGTTTGTTTCGCAACCCGGCTGGACTGATGAAATAAGTGCCCCTGACATCCCTGGAGGGTGTGACTCATTCTTTCACTACCCAGCTTTGAACTTTGGTGTAGAGGCCTCAACTTTGAGGACTTAACGTAGGTTAACATATTTGATGGTGTAGATTTCAGTCGCTAGATCTTTCATCGTTGGCCTTCTGCTCCTAAGTTAAGAACTTTTTTTTGAGAATTTCCCCCTTCTTTCGTAGGGGTATGCTTATGTCGCCATGATTTTTTTTAGGAGTTCTCCCCTTTATTTTGATGAGAGGCTTGATCCTACCTTAAACTCCTTCCCTTTCTTAGAATTGGACAATGCCCCAGTCCTTTCGCATGTTGATGTTGAGGATTCATATGAGAAACTCTCTTTGTTGATGAAGTTGCAAGTGTGTAATATCCAAATCACCAGTGAGATAATGTGAGGGAAGCTCTAATGATGATATACCATGCTGATGGTACTGACTGGCGCATTTTTCTCTTTAGGATGGTTGATAAATTCCCCAGTGTTGAGTTATTGCTGTTTCTGAGATTGCCTCAGTCTTTTTGTAAGGGTTCCAATATCGGGTTGTTGCCAATTTTGAAATTGCCCCAGCCTTGCTTGTTGTCTGGGATAGTTGCTTTGATAGATGGGCTAATAAGATGCCGAAATTACGAGAGACTTTTACTTCTGTACCAGATGGTGAACATATAGTGGATTTAGGCTTTGATGCCCTCCATCATTGTTCCTGACTTATTCTCGTAATCGACGTTGATGGTTTTCTTTTGATTTGATGAAGCCTTGTGATTGAAGGTGTTGGCTCTTTGAAGGTCCCCGCTGTTGGTTGTCTTAGTGTATCGTTGTTTCTTCCTTTCAGGGATTTGTGCTAGATTTGATGGAATGACATTGAAGTGTTCTTGGGTCTTCTCAACATAGGTCGCTGACTTGGAGGGTTGTTCTTTGGTGTCTTGGAATTGATGTTTGGGTTTGGATATTTCTTTTGAGGGTCCGATCGCACCACTGATGGCTGCCTACGTACTCATGTATGTGCGGGAGATCAGATCTGTGTAGTTCATGCTTGATAAGATAAACGGTTTGAGAAGTGTTTATTTGGGGATTTTTGGGTTTTTTTTAGTTTAACCACACCATAAATGGTTGCCTACGTACTCCCATTGATGAAGGGAGATCAGGTCTTTTGTTGTTCAGGCTTTGGCTTGAAAGGCTGAAAATATTTATTGGAGTTTGAGCTTGGTTGAAGGGGTTTTTCAATTTTTATAGTGGTTAGACCACACCGTATATGGCTGCCTATGTACTCCTATTGATGAGGGGAGATCAGGTCTGCGTAGTTCCAACCTTGGTTTGAAAAGGTTCAAAGTGGTAAGTGGTGAGATAGGTGTAAAGATGTTTTTGTTTTTGTTTTTATTTTTTTATTTTTTCTTTCTTTTTCTTTTTCTTTTTCTTTTTATTTTTGTTTTGTTTTGTTTTTTTTGTTTGTTTTTTAACATGCATGGAAAATAAAAGGCACACTGCGAAGAAAGTGATATCGTCCCAACATCTTTTAGAACTCACAACTGTATCCTCTTGATCTGCATCTTCTTGGCTAGCTAAGGCATGATAGTCCAGTTGTCAGTAGTTATGTTGCCTTCAGGGCTTGCAATAGAGGTTACCACTTGGTTCTGAATATCTTCACTTATGGCCATAACTTGATCGCTTCCTGATTCAATATATTCCTCAGGGACGCTTGAATTGGACCCATCGCAAAAAGGGATGAACTCTAGATTCTTCAAGGGGTTGGCTTCCCTGACAATCTCACCACCTTTTTCTTCATCTGTTCCTTCACCTTTTTCATGGGTTTGAGATGATTCGACCATGAAATCTCCCTCGAACTATTGTTGCATTTTGTCGCAAGGAACTTTCCTTTTTGGCTTTTTCTTCTTTGGAAAGGATTAGTATTTCCTCCGCATCATCCAAGGTTATGAAATCAGGAACGTGGTTGCTATCTTTAGACCACATGATGTTTGACGTTGGCGGAGGAATCTTCTTTGGAGATTCCCTGGTCTCCTCTGTCATTCGTTGCATTAGGATTAGTCCACCTTGTGTTCTGCAAGAATTGGTGCTCATAGGCTTCAACTCCTTTGAATTACCTGTCTCGAGTGAACAACTTAAGCTTTTTATCTCCTCCTCGCTTATTTTGGTCATGAGGAATTCTATCTTCAGCTCTTCATTTTCAATGAGATCCTGGATTTTATGTCGTAAAGACTAGCATTCCTCAGTCGTATGTCCAAGTGAGTTAGAATGATAGAGACATATCTTGGTTGAATCATAATTCTTCATCTTGGAATTTATAGTAGGCAGCAACTTAGTAATCCTTCCTTTGCTTATCAGAAAGTGTAGCATTTCTTCATTTGATTTGCTCAAAAGGGTGTATTTCCGGGCTCTTTGGGAGGTTGTTTGATCTTTCTTCGTTGGGAAATCGCATTCCCCTGAGCAATTTTTTCACTGGTGAGATCTTCTAGCAATTTTATCATCCCCATTTTCTTGTACTTTTAGCCTGCTTTGATATTCTTCATTTAGCTGGCTCATCATAGAGAGATATGGGCTTACATTATAGTTAACCTCCTTTTTCTCTTGGCTTTCGTATAGTTGAGTGAAAAACTACCTCGTTTCCTGATGTTGGCGCACTATCAGCTTAACTAGCAAAATTACTTGATTCTGGATCGTCTCTAATTTTTGCATTACTGGCATACCCTCCTCCGAGTTTTCTAACTCTAGGACATTTGTTTGTGCCTTTGGGGGTATTCCTCCACCCTTCGTATGTACTTACGATTTGGATATATTTCAGCGCTTCTTGACCCGATCATGTTTACTTCCTCCGTATCATGCTGCAACGGAGGGTTGTTGTTGACATTTTGTTGATAAGGTTGTTGGACAACAATACTGCCACTTTCGATCAGATTTTGAATCTTATGCTTTAAGGACCAACAATCTTGTGTATCGTGTCCTGGAGTCCCTTAGTGGTAAGCACATCTCTGGCTCGGATTGTATCTTTTGCTCCCTGGTTCCAGAGGTGGAGCAAGTTCGATAATTTTCTTATGATCTATTAATATCGCCAAGACATTTTCAAGGGAATTGCCTAGTGGAGTGAACACCCAATTTTCCGTTCTTTCAAATTTTCTTTTTCTATCTTGGCATTGGTTGAATGTAGCCTGTTGTTGAGATGGCAGATTGTCTTACTTTTTCTAAATGAGGGAACTGCATTTTGGTCTCCTAGCTTGCCCCTATACAATAAGGGATACATCTTCATCGCCTTTATCGGGTACCCCCTTGGGATTGCTCGCATATTTGCCAGTCTGTATATGTTTGGCGACTGCGTCCAAGGCAGTGAAGTCTTTAATATTTCCTGCCTTCAGGCCCATCTCTGCCATTTTATCGTGTTTGATCATTTTCGAGAATGGCTTTCCTATGTCTGCTAGGATTCTCTCATAATAAGGCCCCTCTTGAATGTCTATGAAAGTCATCACCATTTCAATTTATGTCATTGATGGAATGACTTGCGCTGCCAGATGTCTCCATCTTTGGGCATATCCTCAGAAAGACTCAGTACTTTGGTTTTTGACTTTAGTCACTTGGTATCGATCTAGTGCCATTTGTGACTGAAAACTGTATTGATTTAGAAAGGTGTGGGCCAATTCTTCCCAGTTGTGGAATTTGACATTGTCAAGTTGGGCATACCAGCCTTTAGCCTCTCTATTGAGACTCTTTTGAAAAAGTTGCATTCTAAGGCTTTCATCTTTAGCATAAGACCCCAGTTCGCCAATGTACACATTTAGGTGCTTATAAGGATCGCCTGCCCCATTGTATTTTTCAAACTCTGGAATTTTCAATTTGTTAGGATATCGAGCCCCCGGAAATATGTAAAGATCTGAATAGGTGACACTTCCATAGTTTCCAGTCCCTTTGATTGATCAGATGGTTTCCTCCATTTGTTGGACTTTCTTTCTTATATCCCCAGTTTCTCGATCATCCCTGAGTTTTGTGATTTCAGGGGTTTTGTTGGTTCCTTTATTGGAATGAGGTTTAGGTATCTAGGTTTCCATCTTTTTGTTGATACCCTGACTACCCCCTGGTGTGAATGACTCTGGTTGAGTAGGCATTGTCTGGGCCTGAGTATTTTTACATTGTTCTTTTAGAAAGACAGCCAATTCTGCTATTTGATTCCGTAATCCTTCGAACTCCTCTCGAGAGACAGGAGTAGGATTAGGTGGGGCACTTGTAGCCATGCCTGACTGTGGGCTTAATGCCTTTTTTGGGATTTTGAATGGAAACCAGGACCAATTGCTTCCCTACAAAAAGAAGTGGTAGTTTAGTCTTAGTGAATGTAGGGATATTACATGCTACTTAATGGGTACGTTTAAGAGTATTATCCTGCGAAACGGATGTTAGTTGACCAGATAGCATGGCAAGTTTTGATATGAAAGGGAATGCATGTACACATATTTCGTTATATTTTCCATTACATTGAGATTGACATGGAAATGAAATTACAAGTACTTAAAATTACAAGTAATTGAAATGGGAAGGTATGAAGAGACTTCCCTCCGCATTTGGTTAATCAGAGGCTGACGTATCTTAGGTTACTCTTGCGATTTTTTGGCATGAAGGTTCCCAAATCATCGTAATTTACTTGACGAGAAGTTAATCCGGTCTTTCAACTGGAGCGAATTTGGGTGGTGCCTTTCCTGAGCCTCGTTGGAATTAGTCTCCCTACGAGTCCAATAATCAAACACCGACAGGATAGCCTCTTAGTGGAGGGACCACACAACATACATTCACATACATCGCGTCTCACCATATGGAAATGATGACATGTGCGAAGCACTAATATCACAAACAGATATGGTGCGAAGCACTAAGTGCAGTAAGTAAATGCATTAGTACACATTCATTCAAATGTAAATGCAACATCCACACATAAACAGATAAAAGTTTTGAAAAGTTTGTAAATAGCGGCTTAAGCCCTCTTACTGGAGTCCCCAGCAGAGTCGCCACCTATTGACGTCGGGATTTTAATTTGTCTCTTTTATGTTCTTGTCTTTTGGTGTTCTCATGTTAGGTGAGATTTGTTTGAAAAAATTAGTTATGAAAAGGTCTGACATGTATATGTCGACGATTGGACTGTAAGAGTCGCCAGTTGGTTTTTTTAATGGTTATACCAACACAACCGAGAAAAGGTTTGCACATTGACCCAGTGATGTGACACAGCTAAACGGGTCTGTGAAACCGAGATTCATTAGGGTCCGGGGACTTGATTATGCGGAGGGAAGGTGTTAGGCACCCCCCGACATCCGTGTTGCTATGGTGACCGCCACTTTTCAATTAAACTATTATATGAATGTGTGTGTGTGGATCAATGTGCAATTATTTGGAAGTAGTACTATGCCTCGTCCGCACCTATATACAAAGGGTTTGAATTATGTATAAAATTTAGTTTTAACAAGATATAGCAATGAGGTTTTGTAAAAAGAGGTTTTTCAAACCCTTGTGCTCAATAGTAATTGAGGCCATTAATACTTCCATTTTTTTATTAAATGTTCGACTTGGTTACTTTTATTTTCGAGATGCGAAACATCTTCGAGAAAATAATATACATAGTAGTGCCGAACTCCTTGTGGGCATGAGAGCCATCTAAGGAAATTCGAACACTATGAATAATTTACAAACCGTGTACAGCTGAAAACGTCCATCACGGGAACCGAATCTAGATTCAGGTGAATCTGTGATCACATGATTCCTAGGCTCACATGATGTAGCAGTTTATATAATAAGCTGTAAGCAGTTATATATATATATATATATATATATATATATATATATATATATATATGATCAACCACCACGAATCACCTCCATGGGGGATCAAAAATGTAAATAAAGCCGTAAAAACCAATCAACCACCACGAAGCACCTCCATGGGGGATTGGAAAATATAAATAAAGCAATAAAATGATCAACCGCCTCGAAGTAAACTCCAGGCGGGACAAAATGTAAATAAATCTGTAAAAGGCCACGAAGTAAACTCCAGGCCTGACAAAAATGTAAATAAATCTGTAAAAGGCCACGAAGTAAACTCCAGGCCTGACAAAAATGTAAATAAAGCGGTAAAAGGCCACAAAGTAAACTCCAGGCCAGACTGAAATGTATATATATATATATATATATATATATATATATATATATATATATATATATAAGCGGTAAACGCACCAGATATGAAATCCAGGCTCAATCAAACAGAGTTTGATAGCAACAACATATATATAAGTATTTATATATATATATATATATATATATATATATATATATATATAAAAGCAGTAAATGCTCTGGATGTGAATCGAGGCTCATCGAACAGAGTTCGACAACAATTTATATATATGTATATATATAAAAGCGAATAAACGCTCCGGACGTGAGTCCAGGCTCAATCGAGGCATAACTCGATAATGTTAGTCCGTATATATATATATATATATATATATATATATATATATATATATATATATATATATACAAAAAGAAGTAAAAGCCACAGACCAAAGTTCTGGCATACACACGCTACACGACTCTCAACGTGAAGAACTGTGTGTAAAAAGTGAGGAAAAGGCTTTAAATGATGTAAGAAGGCTTACATTGGGCTGCCAAAGAAGACTTCAATAGCTTTAAATGGATGAACACTCGGCTCCCGCAGGGAAAAATATAGCCAAATATAAGCTCACAAGTGTTTAAAATGAGAAAGCACTCAGTTTAAGGTGTGTACAGAGCAAATTGGACAGGGTTTTCTCGCCTTTTTCCTATACAAAATGGCTATCCCAAGCCCTCTATTTATAGAGGGGGGAGCCACAGGTGTACCTACGACAGTAGCAGTTGTACTTGCGGCTGCTCGGGGTTCCCCGGGCAATGTGGGTCCCGCCGTCTCGAAGTATGTGCACTCGGATAATAAGTTGTGCACTTGGACAATAAGTTGTTCGCTCGAACCTTCATAACTTTCAATTCGGGAGGCCGATGGAAGCTTGCCATACCATTTCGAAAAGCTCTTTCCGAGGGCTACGTAATGACATAGGATTTGCCCTTTGTTGAATCTGAAAAGATGGGTCCATGACCAAAATGGCATTTCTAGGTTTCTGTCAGGTAGTCTGTTGAGCCGTTTTATGTAGTTTGCGCTCGAAAGTTAAGATATGATTCGTGTGGGACTTCTCTTGAAGTAATCTAAATTGAAATGAGTGTATTTGATTTGAGTTGAAGTTAAGTTGGCAAAATAACCATTTTTCCCCCTGGGGTTGTTTCTGGTTTCCGCGCAGTTGTAGCAGTCATTTCTCAGGGTTATCTCTGAGGTTAACCTGATGCTGACTTCGACTATCCTCAGGGTTATCTCTGAGGTTGGCTTGACCTCCTGGGGTAATCTCCAGGCTTTGGACTTGATCTCCTAGGGTTATCTCCGAGGTTAGAACTAATTTTCCTGGGGTTATCTCTGAGATTGGAAACTGGATATCTCGGGGCTATTTCTGGGGTTGGAATTGATGTTGTGGTCCTCCAGGGTTATCTGTAGAGTGTGGAAAAAAAATCTTTTGTCCTCCTATATAGTTAGTACTAGGAAAATAAAAATTTGAGTGTCTACATACACTAATTTGAGCATCTCTTCACAAAAGTTAGGGTTTCCACACCACTATTAAGCTCTAAAACACAAGGGACTGGAAGAAGGTTGTGCAAAACTTCAAAATCATCCCTACCTAGAGACAACAAAGAATCAAAAATTGGGTAAACATTCAAATTTGGTATTTGCTATTGAGTTTGGGGGTAGATTTTGGTAACCATTCTTCATAACCATACCACGTGTTAGATAAAATGCCTAAGCGAGTAAGTTTGGGAGAACTGTTTAAAATGCAAAACTATGGCTCCGAAAACACCAATAAAGAAACAGAAGGGTGAGGGCTCATCGCCACCAACTAGGAATTTTAATAAGAGGAAATTTGTGAGTGCCGCGACGGCGGACACATTTAATTATTTAGCTTTAAAAGCACTCACACCGGAGCAAGGATTGAGGCCCGAGTCTTTTTATAGGCATATGAGGAAACAAATACATGAACAAGGCTGGGATACTTTCACATATTAGCCTGAATTGGTAGTGGTGGCAATGGTTAAATAGTTCTATGCGAACGTCGAGGACAAAGCCCCGTTCGTAGCATTTGTAAGAGGAAAGATGGTGTCATTCAGTGCTGAGGCAATCAATCAATTTTACGATTTGAGGGCCCCACAAGTTTGTTAGTATGCACAGTTACGAGACGGTGGTCTTAATTATAACCATATTTTGAAGGAGATTAGCAAGCCAGACACTACTTGGGTGAAGGGCAAGAAGGGAGGCACTTTATCCATGAACAAGGATCTGAGCCTATATAGCCAAATATGGTATGCCTTCTTGTGTGCGAAATTCCTAGCATTTCAGCACACCAGTGGAGTAACTAAGGAAAAACTTTTACTGTTATATTCAATTATTAAGGATTTTGATATCAACATTAGAGAAGTCATTAGTTTTTCTATTCGACGTTGTCTGCTAGGATCGATTTTAGGAGGGCTGCCACATCGATCACTTATATGTGGCCTTTGTCATCAAGTAGGGGTTAGGTGGACTGCTGACGAGCCTGTGTAACAACCTCTTCAGCTGTTGGATCCTAAGCTTATTGCTAGATATTCGTTGTGGCCAGGAAGTGAGTCTCATCCACGAAGACTTGGGTTCATATTCCCCGAGGCTTCGGAGGATGAAGAGGATGAGGCAGCCGATTCTGAGGATGAGGATTTTTGGGCTGACGAAGTTCCTGAGGGTGAGGAGGCTACTGCAACTACTTCATCGCGCAAGACCAAATTCATGTTTAGTACTTAGTTTAGGAGTCTTCAGTAGCATTTCGATGCGAGGGACAAAGTCGAGGATAGAAAACTCAAGAGGATCGCAGCGAGGCAGGATCATGCATTTGCCACTCGAAACACCTTCAATGCGTCCTTGGCGGAAGCAATTGCTCGACTAAATCCTAATGTTGGGTCGTTCCAATTTCTGGTGCCATAACCATTGCCCGCTTATCCACCTTCTGACTCTGATGTTGATGAGGTTGATCATGCTGCTTAACCATTTAAGGGAAGTCCTCTGTACTTCAATTTTGTTTATTTTCCACAATAAGGACATTGTTTAGTTTTAAGTTTGGGGGTGTATACATTTGCATTTTTAGTTCATATTTAGTGTAATTTTGCATTTAGTCTTCATTGCATAGTAGTTGCATGTAGTTGTTCTATTTATTTATGTAGTTTTTAGTTAGTTGTATTTATTTATAAGTTTTTAGTTATTATTATTTTAAAAAAAACTTGAAAAAATAGGAAATCATAAAAATAGTAGTTAGGGTTAGTACTACTGTGTTGCATTTAGTTAGTGCAGTATGTATGTTTCCAGCTTGTTAGTTAGTTGAAGTTAATTTGGCCGATGATGATACTGGAGTTGCTTAGGCAAGGAGTAGTATTGACAGCTAGGGCATAGAAGCAATTTCTTAACATGAACCCAAGTCTTTGCATGATAGAAACTGATGTAACTGGATAACACAATAGGATGACTATGTTGTCTGACTTAGTTTAAATATACACATAATTGACTTCTTGAGGAAAATTGAGAGTTTAGTGATGGAAATTCAGTGAACTAGTGGTGAAGGCTAGGATTAGGCAGAGACATAAGTTTGGGGGAAGATATGAGATTTATCTACTTGAAAAAAAAGAAAGAAAAAAAAGGTGAAAAAAATGAAAAAGAAAAAGGAAATGAAAAAAAATATTAAATAAACATAGTGACTAGTTTAGTTTTGTGGCCTTTGTTTCTTTAGTAAGTACGCCTTAGGGGATGTCTCTACACCCAGTGCCCTAAAGTCATCTGGTTTGGGAGTCGTTGGTCAAAAGCTCACTAATGGGTAGCACTGAAAAGCCTAAGAGGACTAGGTATTGCACAGTCATGTGTAAGAAGAAATATGGGAAAAAGAGAAAAATGGACCGCTTAATTGAATAAAGGTAACAAAAATATCCCATATTGACTTCTAATTTGGTATTTGCTGAGTTTTAGCTGGATCTTTTCTTGTTTAAAGATTTCTTTGCCTTAACTGTGTTTTCTCTTTAAAGAAGTGTATTATGTGTCATATTTAATTTACAGTCGGTTTTCATGGTTGTTGAGCACCCACACTATGTTAGTGATAACAGGTGTTAATTTGGAGATTGTTGATGTGTCTTGGTGAGATTTACTATTCATGTCTATTATGATTTCTCTGAGGCAGTCTGGTTATACTTTATATTATCTGACTCCTGGATTCGTAGGCATATAGGTAGTTTGCATGTGCATTATGTCATGCTTGAGGACAAGCACTGTTTAAGTTTGGGGGTATTTCATGAGTGAGTTTTTACCTACGAATTGGATATTTTTCGCAACTAAATAGTTATTATTCCATGTGTTTTAGTATTATTTTATGTGTTGTGTTGTGTTTCTATTGCAGGGTCAAGTTCATATGGCTAAAGCAGCAAAAGAAGGGCAAAAGTTAGAAATTCCAGAGTAGATACCCGCCGACGCGAGCCTTCAACAATCAAAAACACCTGCCGGGGCGGGGGTACGCGTTAGCAACAATTTTAAGTACCCGCCAGGGCTAAGCTTTCTCAGTGTAAAAAAACCCGCCGGGGCAGGCTATGCGGCAGATTTTTGAAGTGTTCTAATGTGATTCTAACTCTGGAGATGTGTAGCTGGTGGATTCAGGACGTGATTAAGAAAGGATAGAAGGCATATTCAAGGGCAGATAAGGTATCTTTGGTCAGAATTTTAAAACCCTAGCTTTTGAACATGATTCTGGAGAATTGAATCGAGGATTTGGAGCACGAATGATTCGAAGAGGATTAAAGAAGAGTAGTTATTCTATTACTGTTTTTATTCTTCATATTCATCTTTGTATTCAAGATGCTAGTTTCATTGTGGATTTCAGTTTTTATTTTATTCGTTATGAACTAATTTACTTTTTAAGCCTACAATGGAGCTTTTTGTGTAGCGAAGGTTGATACACTTCTATTTTAATTCATTGATGCTATTTTCAAATTCGTCTATTATGATTTATGCTTAATTTATGAATTACTTGATCACCAATTCCTTGTGAACTTATATGAACTCAAGAAATGAAGTATGAGTTTAGACCTAATTATAGTAGCATGTGATTATAATTTCTGCATTGTTGAGATTCATAATTTATGTCTAGGATAGAGATATACATATATATCGCGCGTAATCTTATTAGAACTTTTGATTAAACCTTCTTTAATTGTAATTCACATAGAGATATAGTGAATTAGTTATTTAGGGTGTTCCTCTTAATTCTATCATCTGTGGATTTAAGTTGATATGGGTATAATGCATTGAGAGATGGTTATATCTATCTACAGTTGTGTTCTTTATTAACGAACTAGAATAGTTAACATGAATTAAAAAGGATGCGTGTCATTCTAAGTGAAGCATTAAGTGAAATTGTAGGCTAATTCTCCAATATCTTATTAAAGTTTGTGGTAGTTAATTAGTTTTTCCTTAATTAGTAGTTTTTCATAAATATCATCACTTAATCATTAGTTTAATAAAATTGAGATAATATAAAATTGGTAATTGTTAGGATAAAATTTAGTTATTTTCTCTGTGGGAATGATACTCAACTTATCACTTTATTACTTGTTGACCATGTATACTTGTTGAAAGTAGTTTGTATATAAGCCAATCATGTTTGATGATAAAACATATACTTTGTAACAATCTTATTCATTTATTAATAAAAGGTATTAATTTATTAAAGGCTTTTAGTTATCTACATGATATGGTTTTATAATATGTGATAAACCCATAGTTTTAAGCAATGCTTTTAGAATAATGATGATGATCATTCTAATGAGATCTAAATTCTTAGAAAGCTTAAAACTAAAATAGTTCCCAACCATTGGATTGCTAAATTGGGGATTAGTGAATCCGGATAGATTGATACATACGTTGCTTGCTCATTGGATGAGGATGATTGATCTCATGACCATTTGTGTGGAGACACTAAAGCTAGTATGTGGGTGCTTATTAGAGAATAAGTTTACTGAGCGTGGCTCGCTAAGGAATACCTAATAGAGTTTTACTTGCCTGTCAATAGGAATTCCTGTAGTGATAGTAGTACAAGTGATCCTTGGACTTACGATCATCATAGTATCTTGTGTATGATGAGTTATACTTTGACTTATTCCTTAAGACCCTTAGGGTATATCAAAGGGTATGCTTGGGTATAATAAGTTGTACATGGAGATAATGTATGATCAATAAAGAATCTACCGCTTCTAGTAAAAGAAGAGAAATGTCCTATGTGATTCGATAAATGACAACCCAATAGTCCTTGGCCAAGGCAGAATGAGATTAGAAAGGAGTTTCTAATTTGTATTATTTGGAGTTGTGCATTTAAGAGTCGAAATACATATAATTAAATAAAATAAGACTTGACAGTAATTCCATGTCTTATATTTAATTGGGACATTGTATGGTGGAAGGATTGAATTGTACGGTAACTATTTACTCAAAGGTTCTTTTATGATTAATGTTGAAATCTATATTATCTGGAAAGTCGTTGATCGTTAGGGAGGCTTATCACTATTGTAGAATAAATATTATTTATTTAAATAAATTAATAGTTTAATTTATTTATTTAAATAAGATTAGAATTGTTCTAATTGATTTATTCACAACCGGTTTAATATGGAGAACCTAAAGGGTCACACCATAAAAGGAAGAATAATTATTTAAGAAGTTAATGGCATAATCGTAATAATATGTTAAGTGTATTTAATTTAATCTATGGTGATAGAATAAATTAAATAGCTTAATATTTATTATTTAATATTTTGAAAATATTAAATATATAAATTAATAAGAGGAGTCTTATTAATATTATTACAATTATTATTATTTTAATTTCTAAAGAGCTGGAAATTAATTTAATATAAGTACTCTCATCTATTCCTAATAAGATTAGGGAGCCCATTTAATTAAAAGAGTTTAATTAAATAAATAATACCTTATTTTAATTAAATAGAGTTACCTGATATCTTTATAAGAGGAGTCTTATATCAGATATCAAAATATACACAATTCCAAGAGTTGGAGAGTACGTTCTTTTTCTATAGAGATAGAAAAATTAGGGTTTAGCCAACCACCATTCTTCTTGAATATTTCTTCTTCCTTGGTGGATCACCTCTAGAGGCCAAACACTTGGGTGGCTAACGTTGATCAAAGGAAGGAACCAAACCCGGTAGATTCAAGTTGAACACGAAAAGGATTTGGAGGTGAACTTGTACCTGAGGAAGCTCGGATCTTCAAGGTTATGATTCTCGTCCTTTATTTTTCGTTTTATTAATAATTGTGCATAAAGGATGATCCGGGTATATGATTTGTAAAATTTTAAACTCTGATTTTTACACGTTTCTGCTTATTTTGTGCAATTTGATTGCGTTCATGAATATTACAAACCTAACAGTGACATCAGAGCCAAACCTTTATGCGAATTATTAATTATTTTAATTTGATATGTATATTGATATATATTTAGAATAATTTATTGGGCATAATTTTATTGTATAAAATTTATTCAAAAAAATAAATAAATCGCGAAACTGTTTTTTTTTATAACGTGATTCGCGTGGCTGATGGATGTTGGTGTGAATCACTTTTGTTTTGCGAAACTATTTTTTTTATACCGGATTCCGTGGCTGATGGAAGTTGGCCTGAATAACTTTAATTACTTTATATTTTATATATATATATATATATATATATATATATATATATATATATATATATATATATATATATATATATATATATATAGCATGACACTTAAATGGTTCACGTGATTTCGTTATTATATATATGATTACTTATATTATATATATAATATATATTACCGTAATATATATTATTTATATATGTAATATATATTTTTAATTATTTTATAATTAAAATAAAAAGTTTATTTTAATTTTTTAAAATTAGATTTCATGCTAACTAATTAGAGTTGGAATTGGATTCCATGATAACTAATTAGAGTTGGAATTGGATCCATAATAACTAATTGGTGCTGAAATTGGATTCTATGTTTCCTTAAATAAAGGAGTTTATCTAGATATGAAATAAGATTTCATATTATTCAAAATAAAAGAGTTTATTTGTGAATAGGAAAATGAATCCTAATTTCCTTAAATAAAAGGAGTTTATTTAGATATGGAATAAGATTTCATATTATTCAAAATAAAGGAGTTTATTTGTGAATAGGAAAGAGAATATGTGTTTCCTTTAATAAAGTTTTTTTTTACTTGGAATTGGATTCCATAATTAAAATAAATGAGTTTATTTTGATTAAAAATATTGATTAAAATAAAATAGTTTATTTTATTCAAAATTAGATAAATTAAAATAAAAGAGGTTTATTTTGATTTAAATTTGAATTAAAATAAAGGAGTTTATTTTGATTCAAAATTAGATTTTATACTAACTAAATTTGCCCATTAAATGATATATTTATATATATTGAATGTTTATTATTCATGAGATGAATGTTATTTATTGATGCATATGGTGATGTGTATGATAATAAATGAGATTGATTATGGTCTAATGACCAATGTGATTGGATTTTATTTTAGTTGGATGCATGAATGTATGAGTTTTATTAAATGAGGTCTGCGTACCTCGTCTTCTTTAATTTTTTCTTAATATAAATTCTATCTTCCTCCTATGTGCTTCCCCTTGACTGCTGATCAATGTTTCTATTTATTTTAAAATAGTTTTGTAATAGGAATAGTTAGAATTAATTTTGAAGAATTAGAGATCTAGGGGTAAGGAGCGCTTGAAGACCCGTTTGTAATGGAGCCCAAGTTTAAATATAATAGTTATATTTAAATATTAATTCTTGCACCCTAGGTTTGACCTTTTGGTTCACTTAGTGGCTCTAGTGAACCAAACTAGAATAAAGTCCATAATCAATCCGGATAGAATATAGTATTCTATAAGTGCATGCTTATACTATATATATTATATATTATGCAAACATGCTTCGCATGTTAATTAATATAACACGTATTTTATATATATACGTGCATGCATGCTAAACAAGATGAGACAAATTAATAACAAACCCCTCAAATATTTTATATTAAGTTGTAACGTGCAAAGATATTTGGAATATCGAACGTCGCCTTCTAGCATGATAGAAACAATAGAGTATTGAATATTTAATATGAGTTTGTTGTGCACACACAAGGCAAGTATTAAATATTTAAGATGTTATTTTAATTTCATATGATGTTTATAAGGAATTGAACATTACTGCTTTGTTGTGTACACACAAGGGCTGTAGTTTTCTCTTCACTTATATGGAAATGCTGGGTCTGACTTAACTTAAATTATTTTAGTTCGGATGTGCACACACTTGACCATTATGATTTAAGAGGCAAAATATAAGAGGTTACATAGTTGATGTAATTGACAAGAGTTGTCTACCTATTTATTTATATATAGTTTTTTGTGCACACACAAGACTATATACATTTGAAATGGGATCCTTATTCTCACTAGCATATCTTTAATTAGATATTGCCGAACTATATATATATTGAGGGTAATATAGTTTGAAGAAAATAGTGGGAGATACCAATTTAAAACAAGACATAATTTATTTTGGTAATTAATAAAAGAATGTATGCTAAAATGTTGCTAATTACAAATTTATTTACAGAATTTTACAATGTCTAAATTACTATCACTGCGAAGCATATTAGATGCTATTTAACCGGACCGAATTAAATGGATTAGTTAACGAAATTGAGAATAGTTCTCACGACTGAAAAGCTATCTTATGTCCTTAATAAGCCTATCCCTGTAATGGTTACAGATAATGCCTCTGAGGAAGAGATTGCTACTTTTAGAAAGTGGCAAGATGATGCACAGTTGGCTCAATGCATCATGCTCGCATCCATGAGTAACAAGCTTCAGCGTCAGCATGAAACATCCATGAGTAACAAGCTTCAGCGTCAGCATGAAACTATGGATGCTCTTACTATATTCCTATACATCAAGAAGTTGATGGTGAGGAAAGTAAGACTGATAGATATCAGATATCTAAGGAGCTCTTCCGATCTAGAATGACCGATGACACTACAGTAAAGACAAAAGTCCTTAACATGATCAATTTGATTGAACAATTAGGACAACGAATTTTGTCATGGATGGATAGTTGAGCCAAGATTTGATCTTGTAGTCACTCTGGACTCCTTTTCACAACTGTTGTGAATTTTTCATATGAACAAGCTAGATATCAGCCTCGCTGATTTTCTTAACATGTTGAAAAATATTAAGAGTCACTTTTCAACCAAGACAGACTATGTCTTACTGGTAGGGGCCAAAGGATCTTCAGAAAAGAAGAACGATTCAAAGAAAGTAAATAGAAAAGGCATAAACAAAGGATAATAAGAACAAAACTGATACAGATAGCAAAGGAGTTTGCTTCCACTACAATAAACCTGGACACTAGAAAAAAACTGTAAGAAGCATCTTGCAGAGGCTAACCAGAAGAAGCTTAGTGAAGTTTCGATTACAAATACAATTTTGTTCATGATTTAAAATAAAATTTTCTTTAAGTCAAGGTTCTACTTGGGTATTAGATACCGACTTTGGTTATCATAAATATAGATTTATGAAGGGACCAAGCAGAAGTAGAAAGCTAAACAAAGATAAGTAATTGTGGGAAATGAAGTAAAGGTTGCTACATTAGCCATATGAACTTATTGTTTAGCATTACCTACGGGCAAATCTATTAAGTCAATAAGTTGTTATTGTATTCTAGTTCTTGTTAGAAACATTATTTCTATTTTGTTGTTGGACAATGAAATCTTTGGTATTATATTTAAGAAGAATTGTTGTTCTATATATAATAATAATGCTTTGTATAGAACTGGAATATTACTTAATAGATTTTGTATACTTGACTTATGTGAAAAATTATTTTACAAATTGAACAAACTAGTATAAGAAAAGGAGATGATCATTCAAAGAGTTGAATGTGTGTATTTACTGAAATACAAGTGTGAATTATTTGAAAGGTTCAAACAATTCAGTAGTGAAACAAATTGGTAAAGTATTAGGATTCTTTGATCGGATCAAGGAAGTTATACTTGTGCAATGAGTTTCTAGATCATCTCAAATGGTTTTCTCACAATGGACGCCTCCTGATACGCAATAATTGATTGATGTATCTAAAAGGAAAAATCATACCTTGTTGGGCATGGTGCGGTCCATAATGATTTTACCGACATTCCAGTATCCTTATAGGGTCATGTCCTAGAAATGGCTGTATATCTACGGAAATGGTAACCTCAAAATCTGGCCCCAAGGCTTCATAAAAGTTATAGACAGGGAGGATTCTTAATCTTAAGTATGTTAAGATGAGGGGTTGTCCAACTTATGTGAAAAAGTTTCAAAGGATAAGCTTGGGACAAGATTTGACAAGTATAGATTTGCGGGACATCCTAAAGTAAGTTAAAGGCATATGTTCTATAATCCTACTTAGCAAAAGGTGTTTATTGCGAAACACGCTACCTTCTAAGATAAAAGTGTTTATCATTGAAGAGGCTAGTGGGAGGATAATAGAATCTTGAAGAGTTCAAGAACCACAAATCATTGTAAGTTAAATAACAAGAACCTGTAGATATACTTATTGTACCACAACTGAATCGTAAATCTGGAATAGTACCAAAGATACCCAGGAGGTGTGGATTCATCATAGATGATGATGATAAGGTACACATCATAGAAGATGATGATCCAGAGTTTCATACGATGAGGTAAGAATTCTAGTGTGTACAAAAGGGACAGTGGGAGCGTCGTGACATTCTTAATATTATATGTTGATATACTATGGATAAGGAATGACATACTTATGCTACAATCAGTAAAGGTAAAGTTGTCTAAATATTCTTCCATGAATGATTTTGGAAGAGTATCTTAATTGGGGATAAAAATCTATATATATAGATTTAATAGGATGCTCGGCTTAACCCAAGGAACGTACATTCATTTGATGCTAAAGTCGTTTAGCATGGCAAACTCCAAGAGATATCTCATGTTGATGAGACATGGAGTGTATCTCTCTTAATAGTCCCCAAAGACTCCAAAAGGAGAGATCACATGAGTAATTATCATGTATGCAATGAAATGTATGAGACGTGATATTGATCAGTCATATTCTGGAGAAGTTCAATGTGAGACAGTGAAAAACATCTTAAAGTACTTAACAAGCACTAAGAATGTGATCAGATTTATGGTGAGTCTGAATTAAAACTAGAGGGCTTAACAGACTCAAGTTTTTCAGACAGACCAAGACGATAGAAAATCCACTTTAAGGTAAAGGGTTACCTTGAACAGTGGTACAGTGAATTGGAAAGGTTCTAAACAGCAAAGAGTTGATGGTTTAGTGATAAAGACAAAGTAAATAGCTATAAATGAAGCTGTAAGTTGATTGTTTGGATAAAAGTTCATTACAGAACTAGGAATAGTTCCTAAGTCTCATCTTGGATCAAAACATGCGTTGTGGTACTTTCATTTGATTATAGGAATCATTGAAAGATGGGAAATCACTATAGAGATAATGGACTCTCAAGAACAACATTACATATCCATTTACTAAAGCTTATCCAACAGCAGGATAATCGTCACTTAGAGAAGAAGAGTATGAGATACCATGACGATTGGCTTTAGTGCAAGTGGGAGATTGAAAGTAGTATGCATACAAGCCAATCATGTTTGATGATAAAGCATATACTTTATAACAATCTTATTCATTTATTAATAAAATGTATTAATTTATTAAAGACTTTTAATTATCTACATGATGCGGTTTTATAATATGTGATAAACCCATAGTTTTAAGCAATGCTTTTAGAATAATGATGATGATCATTCTAATGAGATCTAAATTCTTAGAAAGCTTAAAACTAAAATAGTTCCCAATCGTTGGATTACTAAATTGGAAATTAGTGAATCTGGATAGATTGGTACATACGTTGCTTGCTCATTGGATGAGAATGATTGATCTCATGATCATTTGTGTGGAGACACTAAAGCTAGTATGTGGGTGCTTATTAGAGAATAAGTTCACTGAGCGTGGCTTGCTAAGGAATACCTAATAGAGTTTTACTTGCCTGTCAATAGGAATTCCTGTAGTGATAGTAGTACAAGTGATCCTTGGACTTGCGATCATCATAGTATCTTGTGTATGATGAGTTATACTTTGACTTATTCTTTAAGACCCTTAGGATATATCAAAGGGTATGCTTGGGTATAATAAGTTGTACATGGAGATAATGTATGATCAATAAAGAATCTACCACTTCTAGTAAAAGAAGAGAAATGTCCTATGTGATTCGATAAATGACAACCCAGTAGTCCTTGGCCAAGACAGAATGAAATTAGAAAGGAGTTTCTAATTTGCATTATTTGGAGTTGTGCATTTAAGAGTCGAAAAATATATAATTAAATAAAATAAGACTTGACAGTAATTCCATGTCTTATATTTAATTGGGACATTGTATGGTGGAAGGATTAAATTGTACGGTAACTATTTATTCAAAGGTTCTTTTATGATTAATGTTGAAATCTATATTATCTGGAAAGTCGTTGATCGCTAGGGAGGCTTATCCCTATTGTAGAATAAATATTATTTATTTAATTAAATTAATAGTTTAATTTATTTATTTAAATAAGATTAGAATTGTTCTAATTGATTTATTCACAACCGGTTTAATATGGAGAACCTAAAGGGTCACACCATAAAAGGAAGAATAATTATTTAAGAAGTTAATGGCATAATCGTAATAATATGTTAAGTGTATTTAATTTAATCTATGGTGATAGAATAAATTAAATAGCTTAATATTTATTATTTAATATTTTAAAAATATTAAATATATAAATTAATAAGAGGAGTCTTATTAATATTATTACAATTATTATTATTTTAATTTCTAAAGAGTTGAAAATTAATTTAATATAAGTACTCTCATCTATTCTTAATAAGATTAGGGAACCCATTTAATTAAAAGAGTTTAATTAAATAAATAATACCTTATTTTAATTAAATAGGGTTACCTGATATCTTTATAAGAGGAGTCTTATATCAGATATCAAAATATACGCAATTCCAAGAGTTAGAGAGTACGTTCTTTTTCTATAGAGATAGAAAAATTAGGGTTTAGCCAACCACCCTTCTTCTTGAATATTTCTTCTTCCTTGGTGGATCACCTCTAGAGGCCAAATACTTGGGTGGCTAACGTTGATCAAAGGAAGGAACCAAACCCGGTGGATTCAAGTTGAACACGAAAAGGATTTGGAGGTGAACTTGTACCCGAGGATGCTCGGATCTTCAAGGGTATGATTCTCGTCCTTTATTTTTCGTTTTATTAATAATTGTGCATAAAGGATGATCCGGGTATATGGTTTGTAAAATTTTAAACTCTGATTTTTACATGTTTCCTCTTATTTTGTGTAATTTGATTGCGTTCATGAATATTACAAACCTAACACTTGTGTGATGTTCATAATTGGATTTAAGCCCCAAACTAGCCAACACGCTATTTGCTCGAACTTTCATCTGGGAATCCGATAGAGGCATGTTATACCTTTCCGAAAAGCCCTCTCCGAAAGCTATGCAATAACATAGGGCTTGCCATTTTCTGGATCCAAGAAGATTGGTTCATGACTAAAATTGCATATTTGGGTCTTCACAGGCAGTCCGTTGAGTTATTTTGTGTAATTTACGCTCAGAAATATTGCAATGGCTCTTTATAACCCTATTTGCAGCTTTTTTGTGGTTGTTGAAGTGGACTCATCAAAATGACTATTTTACCCTTCCGGGGGTTGTCTCCAAGGTTGACAGGGCTTTTGGTTGTCCTTTAGGGTTGTCTCCAGGGTTTAATTGCTGTGAACTTTTCTTTTCCTCAGGGTTGATCTCCAAGGTTGATTTGATGTTTCACGGGGATGTCTCCGTGGTTAGATTTGATGTTATGGTCCTCCAGGGTTGTCTTCAGAGTGTAAAAAAGTTGTTTTTGACCTCATGCATAGTTAGTAATAGGAAAACAAAATTTTGAGTGTCTAAAGATGCCCCTCTTTATCATGTTTATGCAATGCAATGGAATGAACATGATAAAAATTACTCTACACTTGAAATATGATAAGGTATATTTAATGATGCAAATTGCAATGCAATGAATGTTATAATTCTTTCGCAAATTACACTTTGCAAATCGTACATCGCATTTCGCACTTCGTATTTGGCTGATTGCACTTCGCAAATCGCACATCACATTTTGCAAATCGCACTTCACATATCATAAATTGCTTTACCATTATCGGTTATTGCTGATGCATATGCTGGTGTTAACTTCAATGGTTTGATTTTTATCGGTGTTACCGATGCTTGTTGGTGAATATATATTGAGATGTTTTCTACATCTCTGCTGGGGATGACATTCTGAAATCACCAAATTTTCCTGATGTATATGCTAGTAGTTTACAATGGTGTCTACCCTGCCGGTAGTTAACAACGGTGCCTACCCTACTGGTTGTTGACAACGGTGCCTACCCTGCTGGTAGTGGACAACGATTGATCACTGGACTGTCATGATGCCTACTCAAACGATAGTTTTCAACAATAAAATTTTTTCTCAAGTCTGGGCATTTAATGTGTATATACATATTTGACTCTACTAGGGATGCAAGCTTAACTTTTTAATGGAAATGTGCGCCAATATAGCGCGGTTGCACATGTGCAGACCATGCATGATATGATGATCTTAGGAGTTTATTGTACTAGGTTGATGCACATGCTTAATTGACTTAACTAGATGTAGTAACATACATCACCCTTTCTGAGGTAATTTGGAGTTTATTTTAACTGTTGGGTGCTTGTGCCCTATTTCTTTATGCTTTTTATTCGCGACATGGCTGGACTGATGATTTGGGTACCGCTGACGTCCCTAGAGGGTACGGCCTGTGACAACCCCAAAATAGGTCAATTTCACCCAACCTATTCTGAGTCGCCAAATACATGGTACAGAAAACAACTACAACTTTATTACAATAATTGTCTTGCAAAATACAACAACACATATGCTGTGAGTTTGGATACAAATATATACCAAATGTGACTCATGTCCCAACCGTGGACAGCACCTCACAATGACACCTTACATAAAGGGATAGTCAAAAACTGTTTTAGAAATTAGAATCTTTGGGAAGTGTTCAAGGAAATCTTTGTACATGGGAGGCCATGCTTCTAGGTTGTGATAGATATCATATGGCCACAGAATTATCCTTGGTTGACCCAATATACCCCTAAGAAAAACGAGAAGATTACTATCATATTCTTCCCAATGGTGAGTCTTCTCTTGACTTATCATTATCTCCACTGTCTCTAATTGAGAATTATACTTCAAACAAACACTAAGATTATATAGGTAGTGCTCGTAAATATACTCAGTAAGTGGGTGAGCACAATCCTGTCTTATGATGACACGAGATTGTATATCATTAAACATCTTGTATGATAGTGGCAAAACGCCCTTCCAACGTTGGGTTCGCTTCACCCTAGATGATTCACCAAATATAACTACTAAATGATGACCACCGTTCTATTCTTCTGTTACCCCCGCTCGACCCAGCTACACTCTTATTACCTGAAAGGAATTATGAAACAGAAGGGTGAGCACAACTAGCCTAGTAAAGAATATCACGACTAAAGATAAATAAGTTATCAATAGCCTTCAACAGAATTAAAACAGAGATTTAGAACATATGGTAGATGATAAAAATTTCAACCATAGTTACAGCGGAACGATCAATCTATTAGAAGAGTCAAATAGACTATAAAGTCTATTATCTTCTCCATGTTAAAAATCCACCAACAATGTTTTATCCATGTAACATCAATCAACAATTCTGGTCCACAATCATATGAATAACTCATAACAGTTCATATTTGCACTACAGGCCAAATATATTCATCAACAGTTCATATTTGCACTATAGGCCAGATATATTAATATCTCAAAGAAATATATAATCATTTCAGAATTTATATAAACAATAATTATAATCATGTTGATCAATTCACCTTTGCACTTAAGCTAAAGATATTCAATTATAAATTCAATGGTCATGATCATACCAGTCAACAATTTAACTTTGCACTACTGGCCAAAGGAAACCCATAGTCACGATCATACCAAAAATCTATCCATCTTTACACTCAAGTCAAAGAGAAATATCATCATTAGGGTTATAAAAATATTATATATGATAATAAAATCAATATAATCAACATATAGATTTAATTTCAAGAGTAATATTCATAAATCAACCATAATTTGGTCAGAAAAAGAAATCAATTTTGTCGTAAATAGTAACTCGTGAATAGTAACTCGTGAATAGTAACTCATGAATAGTAAAACCGACACAAAAAGATAAAAATTCCACAATAAAATACATACCAATATTTCGGTATAATGATATTGAAAGAATAATATTTCTTAAGCTTATAAACAATTTATTTTAATTGTTTACACTTTACTAAATAATGCATTTAATCATCCTAAAATGCCAAACTCATAATATTTCATTACCAATAACCAAAACCCTCATCAAAAATCTGCATATACCTCATATAGGATTCTCAAGCCATAATATCCCATTTTCTAATTTTCTTACTTCACATAACATATTTAATTCATTTACTCTTAACTAGTCTATTTTCATGAAAAATACCAAATCAATTCTAAAAATATTTCTTTTCTGGGATTTAGCAGAATATAGTCCCCATGTTGAACATATATTTTTCTTAGAATTTTTAAAACTCATTTACTATTTTTTATATGGCCAAAATAGCCGAATATTTAGACATTTATCATAAATTATAATTTTATCCAAAAATTTCAAAATTCACAGAGCACACTGATATTATATAGATATACTTCCGATAAAAATTTCATCAATTTTGGAGTTAACCACAAGGAGTTATAAGCGGTTACTTTTAAAATAGTCTTTTCCCGTAAAATTCATAACTCTTAATCTATACATCCAAAAATCACCATTTTTGGACACAATCAATAAAACTCATCAAAATATCAATTCAAATTTTTCTAGAATTTTCTGAAGGTCAGAAAAATTACGAAACTAAAAAACATAACAACCCTTAAAATCCCTTATCTCAAAAGAGCAGTACTTCTGACTTGAATATCGGATATAACACTGAGCAACACTCAAGATATTTAAATACTCACAAAAATATGCTTGATAATATAGAGAGAAAGAAAACTTATTTCTGGTGTGATTTTCAATTCTAATATAAGCACCTATTTATAGGAAAATGCTAGAACGCCAAAGGAGACTAAAATAATAAAATATTATTATTTATTCTCATTCTTTCTACGCATGCTTTGAAAGCCATCAGCCCTTCAATTTTGAAAATTTCAGCAGCCCACATGTTATTGACACCAACCAAAGTGGGTCCCACCCATAAATTTAATAAAAATCATTTTATTTTTCGAAACTTCAATAATTCATAGAAAATAGTCCTTTTATCAGAAAATTCGAATCACGCATTTTTATAGGAAATTTAATTCTCTACAACTTTACAGAAGAAAGTTTTTCCAAATTCTAAACAGAAATTAACCGAAATCTATAAACGGGCGATTTTACAGGTTATAATGAAATTTCAGTCAAGAAATGGGGTTCACCGACACACAAAACATGTGTTAATCATTTAATGCAACAAAAATACTCTTCCTCCTCATATACTTGTGACGCCCCCAAAATAGGTATACAACACCCATTCTGAGTCGCCAAAATACATGGTACAGAAACAACTACATCTTTATTATTACAACACAAGAAATGTGAGTTTAAATACAAATATTGTCATTTAGACAATATCCACACTCAAATAAGCCCTCATTACAATTATTGATACATTATTTCACAAAAATAGTGAGGACTACTAAAGTAACTTCTAGAACCATCATTCCATACCCCGACTAGTACTCGCTACATTCTCGCCTCCTGAGAAAAATGGAACAAAAAGGAAAAGGGTGAGCTCAACTAGCCCAGTAAAGAACATTATGACTAAGATAATACAGAACAAATTATCGTTAGTCTTCAACAGGGAAAAATCTAATAGAATACAATAGACAACAAGTTTTAAATCAATAACTGCAGCGAAAACAGCAAACCATTAGAAGAGTCAAGTAGAGAATGAGTTCTACTATCTTCTAAGATTTAAAAGTCCATCATCAATATTTTATCCCTGTAACAACAATCAATAACCATCTTTAATCAAATATTCATCTTTGCACTACAGGCCAAAGATATTCATTTGTATCACCAGTCGGTCATGTTCATCTCAACACCTGTTCATCTTTGCACTACGGGCCAAAGATATTCATCAGTGAATCATTCATCTTTGCACTACGGCCAAAGATATTCAGTAATATCATCATTTAGGACTGAGGATGATGAAAAATATCTTAAAGAAAACGAATCCAGTGAAACAAAATAACAATATTAAGGATTCGTATTTCGATTTATTCATGTCCAAAAATACCTTATAATTATTCATAGTGAAGTAGAATTCAAGAATGATCAAAACATGGATACAATCAAAGCTAGTACCCAGAATAGATATTTTGGGCGAAAAGAAGAAATTTTATTTTTCGGTGAATAGTAACTCGTGAATAGTAACTCGTGAATAGTAACTCATGAATAGTAACCCCGACGTGAAAAGTTCTAAATTTGATAAAAATTTCCAACCAATATTTCGGCATAATGATATTGAAGAAATAATATCATTTTTAAAAAATAACATCCCTTACCTCGTACAGACAGTACTTCTGGTCGGAATACCGGTATAAGGCTGAAAGACACTTGCTCTGATGAATAGAAACTCTCAAAGTATCTAAATACTCACAAAATACACTCAATAATCTAGAGAGAGAAAGAGAGAAAACTTGTTTCTGGTGTGATTTTCAATTCTAACTTAGCCCTCTATTTATAGAAAAATGTTAGCACGCCGAAGCAGACTTAACCTGCAACCTGATGGCTTTACCTGCTACTATTCCCACCCACCACATTTGAATAAAAATCTCAGCACATTTCTTCACCAACCAAGAGTGGGGCCCACCAATTCTAGAATTTTCTACCAAAATGATTAACTCCGAAAATTCAACAATTTCTGAACCAGTCATCTCGTAAAATTCATAATAAATCATACGTTCATTTTTAACGGTTCAAAATTTGTGGACATATACTCAACTTATATATGTATAACATATCCAAAAATTACCACGATCCAACGGTCGGATTAAAAATTATAACTCCCGCAAAATATCTCAAAAACCCTGATTTTTAATACCTCCATTCCGACAAAAATACTGATAAAAACCTCAACATTAACTCCTTCATTTTTAACCACAAAAATATATCCCTCATTTATATCCACAAAAATAAATATTTCCTTATCATATGAATCAATAATTAATTATTTACAAATAATATTACAGAATCACATTTATGACAACCAGGCCGTTCCCAGGAAAGAGGGGGCTTTCCAATAAGGATTTCTCCTTACTGGCGCGCAATTAGATGACCAAACCTCTCCTTAGACAAAACTTTCTAGACATTGCCAATAATGTTATCTAATAATATTATTCAAATAATATGAATTATTGATCTGATAATGGGAAATACTGTGTAGTGACAATTATTGAAACAACAGTAATATAAAATATCAACGCAGCAATTATTGAATCAATAAAATAAAATACTGAACAGTAATTACTGTAACCATTATTGAGTAGTGCCTTCTTACGTAAGAATCAATAATTGGTGCAATACAGTGTGCTACTGTGTAACAACGCGTATTACTGTGTTTTAACCACCGGGTATTCCAACAGTATTAACGGTAACAACTACGCCGTTATTAATAAAAAACATATACTTGTCGTTTTCTTCATCCAATCGCTTTCCGTTATGGGGCCCACAAAAGACTGCGCCGTCGTACGAATATTCCCCGACAGGAAGAATATTCCACGACCAAACGAATATTCCCCGACAACAATGAATATTTTATAACCACTTGCTTATTTAAAATATTTACGCATTTTACCCATAACTAACCTCATTAATCAATTTAACACTTACTATTTCAAAATAATAAATAGAGGGAATTTAAATTTCATTTATTAATAATTTGGGGTCTTACAACCTCCCCTCCTTATGAAATTTCGTCCTCGAAATTGACGTACGTACCTGGTGTTTCGAAAAGATGAGGATACCTCGCTTTCATTTCCGTTTCCAACTCCCAGGTCATTTCCTCAATAGCATGGTTTCTCCACAAAACTTTAACTTGTGGTATGACCTTCGTGCGTAGGACATGCTCCTTTCTATCCAAGATCTTGACAGGTACCTCTTCGTACGTTAAGTCTTCAGCTATCTCGTCCGGTTCTAACTCAATAACGTGGTCTGGGTCTTTCACATATTTACGTAACACAGATATATGAAAAACATTATGAACACGAGACATACTTGGAGGTAACGCAAGTCTATAGGCCACATTTCCTACTCGGTCAAGAATCTGAAATGGACCAATAAATCGTGGATTGAGCTTTCCTCTCTTCCCAAATCTTGTAACTCCTTTCCATGGAGCCACACGCAACAATACATGATCCCCAATGTCAAATTCCACGTCCTTCCGATGAAGATCCGCATAACTCTTTTGTCGATCCTGTGCCGTTTGTATACGTTGTCGAATCGTTTGGATCTTCTCTGTAGTCATGCGTACCAACTCTGGTCCCAACAATGTTGCTTCACCCACCTCGTCCCAGCATACTGGAGAGCGACACTTTCGTCCATATAATGCTTCAAATGGGGCCACACCTATACTTGTCTGATAACTGTTATTGTAAGAGAATTCCACCAATGGTAGGTACTTATCCCAACTCCCTTTGAAATCTAGGACACAAAGTCTTAATAGATCTTCAAGAGTTTGAATAGTCCTCTCTGATTGTCCGTCCGTTTGAGGATGGTATGCCGAACTAAATCGTAAATCTGTGCCCATAGCTTTTTGCAAGCTAACCCAAAATCTTGAAGTGAATCTTGGGTCACGATCCGAAACTATGGATACTGGCATGCCATGCAGTCTCACAATCTCATCTACGTATATACGAGCAAGACGTTCAAGGGAATAAGTCTCCCGTATCGGCAAGAAATGAGCAGACTTGGTTAATCTATCAACAATAACCCAAATAGCATTTATGCCTTGAGAAACCGTGGGAAGACCCGTAACGAAATCCATGGTAATGTGTTCCCACTTCCATTTCGAAATCTCAAGTGGTTGCAATGGACCCTTTGGTACTTGATGTTCCGCCTTTACACGTTGACAAGTTAAACACCTCGAGATAAACTTTGCAATCTCTCTCTTCATATTATTCCACCAAAATGTATGTCGTAGATCACGATACATTTTGGTACTTCCAGGATGGATTGCAAATGGTGTATTGTGTGCTTCCATCATGATCTTGTACTTCAAATCAGAATTGTTAGGAACACAGAGTCTAGAGTGAACTCGAAGTATTCCTTCTTCATCGATTCTTGCTTCTGGAATAGAACCTTCTTGCACTTTCTTCTTCATACGCATCAGCTCTATGTCCGTAGCTTGAGCAGCTTTAACTTTATCGATTAAAGTCGGTTCTACTCGTATATTTGATATCATCATGTGGGTACTTGGAGCCTTCATCTCTATCTCCATCCTTTGCAAGTCATACAAAATGGGCCTTTGTGTTAACAACATTGCACTCGTACCCGCATATGATCTTCTACTCAATGCGTCAGCTACTACGTTTGCTTTTCCAGGATGATATTGGATGGTATGATCGTAATCTTTCAACAGCTCGAGCCAACGTCGCTGCCGCATGTTGAGTTCCTTTTGGGTGAAGAAATATTTAAGGCTTTTATGATCTGTATAGATCTCCACTTTCTCCCCATACAGGTAGTGTCTCCAGATCTTCAACGCGAAAACTACTGCTGCCAACTCCAAATCATGAGTAGGATAATTCCTCTCATATTCTTTGAGTTGTCGCGAGGCATAGGCTATGACTTTCCCATGTTGCATGAGAACACATCCTAACCCTTTGCCTGAAGCATCACTGTAGATAACAAATCCATCCGAACCAGATGGTATTGTCAGAACAGGTGCCGAAATGAGTCTCCTCTTAAGCTCTTGAAAACTCTTCTCGCATTCCTTGCTCCATACGAATTTGATATCTTTCCGAGTCAGCTGAGTTAACGGGGTAGCGATTCGAGAAAACCCTTCCACGAATCTTCGATAATAACCAGCTAAGCCTAGAAAGCTACGTACTTCGGTCACCGTCTTTGGTTGCTCCCAACTTTGTATTGCTTCAATCTTCGTCGGGTCAACAGATACTCCATGTTTTGACACCACGTGCCCTAGGAAAGCTACTTCCTCAAGCCAGAACTCGCATTTCTTCAACTTGGCATATAACTTATTTTCACGCAGCCTTTGGAGTACCAGCTTCAAATGATGCTCATGATCTTCACGGCTTTTGGAATATATGAGGATGTCATCAATAAAGACAACAACGAACTGATCCAAATAATCCTTAAATACTCGGTTCATCATATCCATGAAAGCCGCAGGAGCATTAGTCAATCCAAAAGACATAACTAGGAACTCATAATGCCCGTACCGAGTTCTGAAGGCAGTCTTTGGAATATCCTCAGTTTTAACCTTCAACTGATGATATCCAGAACGAAGATCGATCTTTGAAAAGAACTGTGCTCCTTGTAACTGGTCAAACAGGTCATCAATACGAGGTAGCGGATACCTATTCTTAATAGTGACATGGTTTAATTCCCGGTAATCAATACAAAGTCGCATACTCCCGTCTTTCTTCTTTACAAATAAAACAGGAGCACCCCAAGGAGATGTACTAGGACGAATGAAACCGATGTCCAACAACTCTTGTAGTTGGACCTTTAACTCCTGAAGTTCAATAGGAGCCATTCGATATGGGGTTTTAGAAATGGGCTTTGTACCAGGTTCAAGATCAATAAAGAATTCAATTTCTCGTTCCGGGGGTAGACCGGGAAGTTCTTCAGGAAATACGTCAGGAAAGTCAATAACAACAGGAATATTATTCAAATTTGACGTGTCTTTATTCAAATCCATAACATGGGCTAAGAAAGCTTGACATCCGTTTTTTAATAAACGAATGGCTTTATGGCTTGATATAACAGTGATTGATTTTAATGGCTTAGTTGTTTGAATTCGTACAACAGGTTGGTTAGGAATATGAAAACTAACAACCTTACGAAAACAATCAATTTTGGCATGATGAGTAGTTAGCCAATCAATCCCTAAAATCACATCAAAAGCAAGTATCTTTAAAGAGATAAGGTCAACAGGTAAGGTGATGGTACCAACTTGGATCACACAAGATTTATAAACAGTGGATGTGATGAAAGTTTCTCCTAACGGAGTCTCCACAGATAAATCAAAGTCTAACTTCTCCGGAGTCAAGTTTAAACGTTGAGCACAAGCAGGAGAGATAAAAGAATGGGTAAAACCGGTATCTAATAAGGTATAAACTTCGCATGAATTTATGATTAGCTTACCCGTGATCACCTCGTTTGGGTTCCTCGCATGTTGACCAGTCACGACAAACGCTCTTCCAGGAACCGTTGACTTTATCTTTTCTGGGACAGCTTTTTGAGTCACCATCCCCGCTGGACTTGGTTTTGCTACAGTGCAATCTCGAGCGATATGTCCTTCCTTTCCACAATTATAACATACCTTAAACTGTTGTGGGCAGTTTGGGCTGATATGTCCTTCTTTTCCGCACTTATAGCATATAACCGGTGGTCGTTCTCCTCCCTTGGAACCAATTGCTGTTGGTGCTGACGTCTTCGTATTGTCATTGTTGAATCTCCTCTTTTTAAAATCTCCTCCCGACTCGCTTCTTCTATTTTCATAGCCACGATTACCACCAGAGTGGTTGCCGTTCTTGTCTGTATTTTTCTTTCTCCGCTGGTTATCATTGTTCTGATGACTGCTGTCACCGATATGATCCTGGTTGTGATCCCTCAGTTGACCGTACTCGTTATCTCGCTCTAATAATTGAGCCCTGTTGACAACATCTGAATAGAGAGAAAATTTATGAGAAATGAGATATTGACGTATGCCGGGTTTCAAACCTCTCAGAAACATCCTCGTCATACGTTCCTCATTCTCCACCAAATGAGGTGCAAACCTGGACAACTCTGCAAACTTTGCCTCGTACTGAGATACCGTCATATTATTCTGCTCTAGTCTAATAAACTCTACCTCCTTCATATGACGAATACTTTCAGGAAAGTACTTGTCATTGAACAGTTTTTGAAATGTCTCCCAAGACATGCTGAGTGCGGTTGGATGGGTACGCTTCACAGACTCCCACCAGTAATCTGCCTCGCCACGGAACATAAAGGTGGCGAATGGAACCTTCTGTTCCTCCGTGCATCCCAAGACATCGAATATCTTGGTAATTTGCTTGACCCACGTTTCCGCCATGATCGGATCCGGCTTTCCCTTAAATTCTGGTGGTCCCAATTCTTTGAACTGTTTGGCTGTGACAAACCGTGAATTGCTATCATTTCCTCCTGTATTTTGAACACGAGTCTCCCTTGTCTGGTTTTGCATGAATTGCAAAAAACTTCTAAACATTCCATCGTTCATCATCTGCTCATTGGTGTTGTTCACAGGAGGAACATTGCCAGCCTGTTGCACGTTCTCCTCGTTGGTAAGCACCGGTGTCTCCACGGTCTCATTTACTCCACTATTAACATTCTCAGTCGACATTCTCAAATACTGCCATAAAACAAGGGTTAATTAAATAAATTAACAAATCACATAATACCCTATATTATGACTGACCAATAAATAAGCTTAGGTAGGACACACTAGCGAAGGATTCGTCTCCCCTCCTAGTTCTATTCCCCGATCTCCGCCAGAGATCATATCCCTAAGCTCTGATACCAACTGTGACGCCCCCAAAATAGGTATACAACACCCATTCTGAGTCGCCAAAATACATGGTACAGAAACAACTACATCTTTATTATTACAACACAAGAACTGTGAGTTTAAATACAAATATTGTCATTTAGACAATATCCACACTCAAATAAGCCCTCATTACAATTATTGATACATTATTTCACAAAAATAGTGAGGACTACTAAAGTAACTTCTAGAACCATCATTCCATACCCCGACTAGTACTCGCTACATTCTCGCCTCCTGAGAAAAATGGAACAAAAAGGAAAAGGGTGAGCTCAACTAGCCCAGTAAAGAACATTATGACTAAGATAATACAGAACAAATTATCGTTAGTCTTCAACAGGGAAAAATCTAATAGAATACAATAGACAACAAGTTTTAAATCAATAACTGCAGCGGAAACAGCAAACCATTAGAAGAGTCAAGTAGAGAATGAGTTCTACTATCTTCTAAGATTTAAAAGTCCATCATCAATATTTTATCCCTGTAACAACAATCAATAACCATCTTTAATCAAATATTCATCTTTGCACTACAGGCCAAAGATATTCATTTGTATCACCAGTCGGTCATGTTCATCTCAACACCTGTTCATCTTTGCACTACGGGCCAAAGATATTCATCAGTTAATCATTCATCTTTGCACTACGGCCAAAGATATTCAGTAATATCATCATTTAGGACTGAGGATGATGAAAAATATCTTAAAGAAAACGAATCCAGTGAAACAAAATAACAATATTAAGGATTCGTATTTCGATTTATTCATGTCCAAAAATACCTTATAATTATTCATAGTGAAGTAGAATTCAAGAATGATCAAAACATGGATACAATCAAAGCTAGTACCCAGAATAGATATTTTGGCGAAAAGAAGAAATTTTATTTTTCGGTGAATAGTAACTCGTGAATAGTAACTCGTGAATAGTAACTCATGAATAGTAACCCCGACGTGAAAAGTTCCAAATTTGATAAAAATTTCCAACCAATATTTCGGCATAATGATATTGAAGAAATAATATCATTTTTAAATAAAATAACATCCCTTACCTCGTACAGACAGTACTTCTGGTCGGAATACCGGTATAAGGCTGAAAGACACTTGCTCTGATGAATAGAAACTCTCAAAGTATCTAAATACTCACAAAATACACTCAATAATCTAGAGAGAGAAAGAGAGAAAACTTGTTTCTGGTGTGATTTTCAATTCTAACTTAGCCCTCTATTTATAGGAAAATGTTAGCACGCCGAAGCAGACTTAACCTGCAACCTGATGGCTTTACCTGCTACTATTCCCACCCACCACATTTGAATAAAAATCTCAGCACATTTCTTCACCAACCAAGAGTGGGGCCCACCAATTCTAGAATTTTCTACCAAAATGATTAACTCCGAAAATTCAACAATTTCTGAACCAGTCATCTCGTAAAATTCATAATAAATCATACGTTCATTTTTAACGGTTCAAAATTTGTGGACATATACTCAACTTATATATGTATAACATATCCAAAAATTACCACGATCCAACGGTCGGATTAAAAATTATAACTCCCGCAAAATATCTCAAAAACCCTGATTTTTAATACCTCCATTCCGACAAAAATACTGATAAAAACCTCAACATTAACTCCTTCATTTTTAACCACAAAAATATATCCCTCATTTATATCCACAAAAATAAATATTTCCTTATCATATGAATCAATAATTAATTATTTACAAATAATATTACAGAATCACATTTATGACAACCAGGCCGTTCCCAGGAAAGAGGGGGCTTTCCAATAAGGATTTCTCCTTACTGGCGCGCAATTAGATGACCAAACCTCTCCTTAGACAAAACTTTCTAGACATTGCCAATAATGTTATCTAGTAATATTATTCAAATAATATGAATTATTGATCTGATAATGGGAAATACTGTGTAGTGACAATTATTGAAACAACAGTAATATAAAATATCAACGCAGCAATTATTGAATCAATAAAATAAAATACTGAACAGTAATTACTGTAACCATTATTGAGTAGTGCCTTCTTACGTAAGAATCAATAATTGGTGCAATACAGTGTGCTACTGTGTAACAACGCGTATTACTGTGTTTTAACCACCGGGTATTCCAACAGTATTAACGGTAACAACTACGCCGTTATTAATAAAAAACATATACTTGTCGTTTTCTTCATCCAATCGCTTTCCGTTATGGGGCCCACAAAAGACTGCGCCGTCGTACGAATATTCCCCGACAGGAAGAATATTCCACGACCAAACGAATATTCCCCGACAACAATGAATATTTTATAACCACTTGCTTATTTAAAATATTTACGCATTTTACCCATAACTAACCTCATTAATCAATTTAACACTTACTATTTCAAAATAATAAATAGAGGGAATTTAAATTTCATTTATTAATAATTTGGGGTCTTACATACTCATATATCCCACATTCATTGTAAAACTATCATCATTATTATGTTATTAAAAATAATAATAAATTATTTTATCAGAAAAGATAAAATATCATTTTTCAACAATTGTCACTTAAAAAATTTTCTCCATCTATATCCACATAAAATTAATATTTTTCTCATCATATAAATCAATAATTAATTATTCACAAATAATATTACAGAATCACAGTACTGGCAACCAGGCCGTTCCCAGGAAAGAGGGGGCTTTCCAATAAGGATTTCTCTTTACTGGCGCGCAATTAGATGACCAAACCTCTCCTTAGACAGAACTTTCTAGACATTGCCAATAATGCTATCTAATAATATTATTCAAATAATATGAATTATTGATCTGATAATGAAGATACTGAGCAATGACAATTATTGAATCAACAATAATATAAAATATCAATGCAGCAATTATTGAACCAATAAAATAAAATATTGAACAGTAATTACTGTAACAATTATTGAGTATTGCCTTCTTACGTAAGAATTAATAATTCAAAAATATTGTGCAATACCGTGTGCTACTGTGCAATAACGCGTATTATTGTATTTTAACCACCGGGTATTCCAACAGTGTTAACGGTAATAACTACGCCGTTAATTATTAAAAACTCAATTTTTTGTCGTTATCTTCATCCGACAGTTATTCTGTTATGGGGCCCACAAATGACTGCGCCATCGTACGGATATTCCCAAATAGAAAGAATATTCCACGACCAACGAATATTCCCCGACAACAATGATTATTTTATAGCCACTTGTTTATTTTGAAAATTTTTTACATTTCACCCATAACTTTAACTTTTTATCAATTTAACCATTTACTGAATTGTAATTATAAGAAAAATTGAATACTTTTATTTCATAAAATTCGGGGTCTTACAATCTCCCCTCCTTATGAAATTTTGTCCCCGAAATTTACGTACCTGGTATTTCGAAGAGTTGAGAATACCTTGCTTTCATTTCAGATTCTATCTCTCAAATCATCATGATTTCTCCATTGCTCATCTCCCATGATAACTTCATTTGGGTTCCTCATTCGTTGGGAAGTCATGACAACCGCCATCCCTCGAACTACCCGGCTTTGACTTGTCTGGGGCAGCATTTAGCGTCATCACTACCGTAGAAATATACTTTTCTATAAGACATATTCCTCCCTCAACTGCCTCATCGTACTCCTGATTCATGATCCGAATCATCAATCTTCGATCCATATCAAATTCAGGTTGACCGCTCTGTACAGGGTAATTCAAAACTCGATGTTGGGTTCTCCCAATTGCTTTCCAAAAAGAGAAATTCATATCATCTATTTTAGCCTTCTTAGATCGGACATCTCTTTCCACAATATCCACGTGTCGTGCGGCTTTTGCCCATGCATCACTTATTCTCACTCGTTTAGTTTTTTCTTCTTTCAGCTTAGATTCCATCTTTATCATCTTATACTCTGCCAAAGAATGCTTCTGTTCAAGCATCACATATCGGGTAACACAAGCTTGAATTGTTGCATCCTTTTGCTCCACGATCGCCTGTCGTTCTTCAGCTTGCTCTTCTAACTCATGAATACGATTTTGCAATTCTACATTTTGATCATATAATACCTCTAACAAACTCTCCTCAGGTACCTCTTCTTCCTCACTCTCAGCTGTTACCTCTGCGACTATTTCGGGTGCAACTATCAATTCTTCACTCACCACATAGATTTCTCTAATTCCTTCTTCATTTGACATCATATTATCATGGTCAGTGATTAGAGGTATCCCCACAGTCTCATTCACTCCATTGTTAGCATTCTCAGCTGCCATTCTCAAATACTGCCATAAAACAAGGGTTAATTAAGCAAATTAACGTATCACATAATATCCATATATTATGACCAACCAACAATTAAGTTTAGGTAGGATACACTAGTAAAGGATTTACTCGTCTCTCCCTTCCTAGTTATATTCCCCGATCTCTGCCAGAGACCATATCCCTAAGCTCTGATACCAACTGTGACATTGGACACCATCATGTCTTCATTTGATTTGTTAAGAGGAGTGAATTTTCGGTATCTTTTGGAGGTTGTTTGATCTTTTTTCTTTGAGAATTCGCATTTCCCCGAACAATTTTTTCGCTGGCGAGATTTTCTAGTAATTCTATCATTCCACTTTTTTAGTCCTTTCAGGTTGCTTTGATCTTCTTCATCTAGCTGGCTCATCCTGAAGGGATATAGGCTTGCATTATGGTTAACCTATTTTTTCTCTTGCCTTTCTGATAGTAGAGTGAAAAATTGCCTTGTATCCTAATGTTGGCGCACTATCAGCTTAGCTAGCAGATTTACTTGATTCTGGATAGTCTCTAATTTTTGGATTACTATCATACCATCCTAAGAGTTTTCCCACTCTATGACATTTTGAAAGTAGTATGCATACAAGCCAATCATGTATGATGATAAAGCATATACTTTGCAATTAATCTTATTTATTTATTAATAAAATAATTATTTATTAAAGGCATTTAATTATCTATATTATGCTGTTTTAATAATATGTGATAAACTCATAGTTTTAAGCAATACTTTTAGAATCATGATGAGATCATACTAATGAGATCTAAATTCTTAGATAGCTTAAAACTAAAATGTTCTCAATCAATGGATTACTAAAAAGGGAATTAGTGAATCCGGATAGATTGGTACATACATTGCTTGTTCATTAGATGAGAATGATTGATCTCATGATCATTTGTGTGGAGACACTAAAACAAGTATGTAGGTACTTATTGGAGAATAAGTTCACTGAATATGACTCACTATGAAATACCTAATGGAGTTTTACTTGTCTGCCAATAGAAATTCCTATAGTGATAGTAGTACGAATGATCCTAAGACTTGAGATCATCATAGTATCTTGTATATAATGAATCACACTTTGACTTATTCCTTAAGACCCTTAGAGTATATCAAAGAGTATGCTTGGGTGTAATTAGTTATATATGGAGATAATGAATTATCAATAAAGAATCTACCACTTCTAGTAAAAGAAGAGAAATGTCATATATGATTCGATAAATGACAATCCAAGAATCCTTGGCCAAGGTGGAATGAAATTAAAAAGTAGTTTCTAATTTGTATTTATTCGGAGTTGTGCATTTTAGAATCGAGATACATATAATTAAATAAAATAAGACTTGACAAATTTTTTATATTTAATTGGTATATTGTATGGTGAAAAGATTGAATTGTACGGTAACTATTTACTCAAAGGTTCTTTTATGATTAATGTTGAAATCTATATTATCTGGAAAGTCGTTGATCGCTAAGGAGGCTTGTCCTTATTGTAGAATAAATATTATTTATTTAAATAAATTAGTAGTTTAATTTATTTATTTAAATGAGATTAGAATTGTTCTAATTGATCTATTCACAACCGGTTTAATATGGAGAACGTAAAGAGTCATACCATAAAAGGAAGAATAATTATTTACGAAATTAATGGCATAATCGTAATAATATGTTATGTATATTTAATTTAATCTATAGTGATAGAGTAAATTAAATAGCTTAATATTTATTATTTAATATTTTGGAAATATTAAATATAAATTAATAAGAGGAGTTTTATTAATATTATTACAATTATTATTATTTTAATTTTTAAATGAGTTTGAGAATTAATTTAATATTAGTACTCTTATTTATTCCTAATAGGATTAGGAGGCAAATTAATTAAAAGAGTTTAATTAATTATCTCTAATAAAATTAGGGAGCCTAATTAATTAGAGTTTAATTAATTAAATAATACCATAAAAAGGGCTAACTGATATCTTTATAAGAAGAGTCTTATATCAGATATCAAATATACGTGAATCCTTTTCTACAGAGATAGAAAACTAGGATTTTAGTCAATACACCATTCTTTTTGAATTCTTCTTCTTCCTTGGTGGATCACCTATAGAGGCCATGCACTTGGGTGGCTAACATTGATCAAATGAAAGGAATCTAACCCAGAGATTCAAGGAAATTGTGAAGAAGTAGGAGTTGAACTCGTACATGTACAAACTCGTATCTACAAGAGTATGATCCGGGTTATTCTATAACTTCTTGTTCTTCGTTTTAATTAATAATATGCATAAAGGATGATTCGGGTTATTGGTTTTTGAAAAATTTTAAAATCTGATTTTACGTTGTTTCCGCTATTTTTGTAATTTGATTGCGTCTTTGATTTTCACAAAACCTAACAGTAGTATCAGAGCCAAACATTTATGTTGTTATTATTTGCTTAGATTTGATATATATGATTGATATGTGTTTTATACAAATTTTTTGGTCTTAATTGTTAGCATAGAATTCATTTTTTGGAGAAAAACTGCTGAATTCGCAAACTAGAAAACATTTTCTGTGAACTGGCATTGGAGCATCGATTTACTTAGTAAACAACGTGCTGCAACACCAAGTCGATTTTCAAAAATTGTTGACCGGCGCTGCAGCGCCGATTCATAGTATAAATTTGGCGTTGCAGCGCCAGTACCGGGTTTCTCAAAACGGGATGATCTAGGGTTGCAGCGCCCATATCTAGTACATTTGGGGCGCCCAGCACCGGTAACTAGAAAGGAATAAAAAATTATTTTTATTTATAGAATCTGATTTCTAATTAAAATAAAAGGTTTATTTAAATTAAAAATTGGATTTTCTATTTTTCCAAAAATTCTAAATTAAAATAAAGTTGTTTATTTTGTATTTAAAATATAATTTCATATTGATTAAATAAAGGTGTTTATTTTTAAATCAAAATTAAAATTAATGATAACTAAATTTGCCCATTAAATTGATATCAATATATATATATATATATATATATATATATATATATATATATATATATATATTAAATATTTAATTATTCATGAGATGAATGTTTTATTTATTGATAAATATGGTGATATATATGATAATAAATGGGGTTGATTATGGACTATTGACCAATGTGATTGGATTAATTTTGGTTGGATGCTTGAATGAATGAGTTTTATTAAATGTGGTCTACGTACCTCGTATTTTCTTGTTTTCTTCTTAATGTAAATTCTATCTCTCTCCTATGTACTTCCCCTTGATTTTTGATCAAGGTTTCTGTTAAAATTAAAAAGTTTATGTAATAAGATTAGTTAGAATTTTTCAAAGAACCGGAGATTAAGAAGCAAGGAGCGCATGATGACCAGTTTGTAATAGAGCCCGGGTTTAAATGTAATTATTATTTTTAAATGTTAATTTTTGCAACCTAGGGTTTGACCTTTTGGTTCACTTGGTGACTCTAGTGAACCAAACTAGAATAAAAGTTCATAATCAATCCAGGTAGAATATTGTATTCTATAAGTGCATGGTAGTATTATATATATATATATATATATATATATATATATATATATATATATATATATATATGTGTGTGTGTGTGTGTGTATGTGTGTGTGTGCATGCGCGCTAAACAAGATGAGACAATTAATAACAAACACCTTAAAGAAATTATATTAAGTCCTAAGCGTTCAAAGATATTTGGAATATTGAACGTCGCGTTCTAGCATGATAAAATTAATAGAGTATTAAATATTTAATATGAGTTTGTTGTGTCACCACAAGGCAAGTATTAAGTAATTAAGATGTTAATTTATCATATTTGATACTTATAAAGAAAATTGAACAATATTGTTTTATTATGTCACCACACGGACAATATTTTTCTTTTTTGAATATATGGAAGTGCTAGGTTGGACTTAACTTAGATAATTTTGATTCGAATGTGCCACCACTTGATCAAAACAATCCAAGTGGCAAAACATAAGGAGTTACATGATGATATAATTGACAAGGAGTTGTCTACCTATTTATTTATATATAGTTTGTTGTGTCACCACATGACTATATACATTTAAAATGGGATCCTTATTATCACTAGCAAATCATTAATTAGATATTGTTGAACTATATAATGAGGGTACTATAGTTTGAAGAAAATAGTTAGAGATACCGATTTAAAATAAGACCTAATTTATTTTGGTAATTAATTAAATGAATGTTTGCTAAAATATTGTCTTTTTACATGCAGAATTTTGAAAATGTCACATTCACTAATTTTACTACGTAACATACTTGATGCTAACAAATTGACAGGACCAAATTTAACGGACTAGTTAAGGAATCTGAGAATTTCTCTCACTGCTGAAAAGATTTCTTATGTCCTAAATTCGCCTGTCCCTCAAAAACTTGCTGGAATAGCCTCTGAGGAAGAGATTGCTACTTTTAAGAAGTGGTGTAGACACTCAAAATTTTGTTTTCCTGTTATTAACTATGCAGGAGGACAAAAGCGTCTTTTTCACATTCCAGAGATAACCCTGGAGGACCACAATATCAATTCCAACCCCGGAGATAGCCCCGGGAGATCTAGTTTCCAACCCCGGAGATCACCTCGGGAAATCAGTTTTCAACCCTAGAGATAACCCCGGGAAAATCAGTTCCAACCTCGGAGATAACCCCGGGGGATCAAGTTTAAAGCCCGGAGATAACCCCAGGAGGTCAAGCCAACCTCAGAGATAACTCTGAGGACAGTCAAAGTTAAACTCACATCAACTGCGCGATGTGAGTTAAACTCACATCAACCTCAGAGACAACTGCGCGAAAACCAGAGATAACCCCGGGAGAGGCAAAATGGACATTTTTCCAACTCAACTTAAACTCACATCAAATCAACTTATTTCAACTCATTTTGCTTCAAAAGAAGTCCCATAAGAACCATATCTTAACTTTTGAACACAAACTACGTAAAACGGTTCAACGGACTACCTGACAGAAACCCAAAAATGCCATTTCGATCATGGACCCATCTTCTCGGAATCATAAATAGGCAAATCATATGGCATTGTGTAGCTCTTGGAAAGAGCTTTTCGGAATGATATGGAACGCTTCCATCGGACTCCCGGATTGAAAGTTATGAAGGTTCGAGTGAACAGTGCATTGTTCGAGTGCACGTACGTCGAGACGGCAGGACCCGCGAAGCCCGGGGCACCCCGGGCAGCCGCATGTACATCTGTTGCTCCTCTCCCTATAAATATAGGGCTTAGGGTAGCCATTTTGTAAGAGGAAAGGCGAGTAAGCCCTGTCCAATTTGCTCTGTACACCCTATAAACTGAGTGCTTTCTCATTTTAAACACTTGTAAGCTCATATGTAGATACTTTTCTACCGGATGGAGCTGAGTGTTCATTCCTTTCAAAGTTATTGAAGTCTTCTTTGGCAGCCCATTGTAAGCCTTCTTACACACTTTAAAGCATTTCTCTTCATCTTTGCACACACCATTCTTCACGTTGAGAGTCGTGTTACGTGTGTTTGCCCGGACTTCGGTCCGTGGCTTTTATTTCTGTTGTATATATATATATATATATATATATATATATATATATATATATATATATATATATATATATATATAAATATATATATATATATATGTAAGACTCCAAATTATTAATAAATAAAATTTAAATTCCTCTATTTATTATTTTGAAATAGTAAGGGTTGATTTGATTAATGTGGTTAGTTATGGGTAAAATGCGCAAATATTTCAAATAAGCAAGTGGTCCTAAAATATTCATTGTTATTGGGGAATATTTGTTTGGTCGTGGAATATTCTTGTTGTCGGAGAATATTCGTACGACGGCGCAGCCTTGTGTGGGCCCCATAACAGAAAGCGATTGGATAAAGAAAACGACAAAAATAAGTTGTTTATAAATAACAGCGTAATTGTTACCGTTAATACTGTTGGAATAACCGGTGGTTAAACACAGTAATACGTGTTGTTGCACAGTAGCACACTGTATTGCACCAATTATTGATTCTTACGTAAGAAAACACTACTCAATAATGGTTACAGTAATTACTGTTCAGTATTTTATTTTATTGATAATTGTTGCGTTGATAATTTACATTACTGTTGTTTTAATAATTGTCACTATACAGTATTTTCTATTATCGGAGCAATAATGCATATTATCTGAATAATATTATTAGATAACATTATTGACAATGTCTAGAAAGTTTTGTCTAAGGAGATGCTTGGTCATCTAATTGCGCGCCAGTAAGGAGAGATCCTTATTGGAAAGCCCCCTCTTTCCTGGGAACGGCCTGGTTGCCAGTACTGTGATTCTGTAATATTATTTGTGTATAATTAATTATTGATTTATATGATGAGAAAAATATTAATTTTATGTGGATATAGATGGAGAAAATTTTTAATGTGACAATTGTTGAAAATTAATATTTTATCTTTTTCTGATAAAATAATTCATTTAAATATATTATTTTAATAATATATTGATGGTGATATTTTTACAATGAATGTGGGATATATGAGTATATGAGGAGGAAGAGTATTTTTGTGGCATTAAATGATTAACACATGTTTTGTGTGTTGGTGGACACAATTCTTGACCGAAAATTTATTATTAACTGTAAAATCGCCCGTTTGTTGATTTCGGTCAATTTCTGTTTGGAATTTGGAAAAACTTTTTTCTGTAAAGTTTTAGAGAATTGAATTTTCTATAAAAACTCGCGAGATTCGAATTTTCTGATAAAAGGGCTATTTATTATGAATTATTGAAGTTCTGAAGTTCCGAAATAATTGATTTTTGGAAGTTTTAATTATTATTTTAAAGAAAAACGTTTTTTTGCAAATTAGTGGGCTCAAAATGTGATAAGAATAGGCTGAATTCAGATCTTCTAAGGTGGGCTTGATAATTTTGTAAATATAATATTATTATATTTAATTTTCTGCTTTGGTGTTCTAAGCATTTTCCTATAAATAGGGTGCTTAGGTTAGAATTGAAAATCACACCAGAAACTGAGATCTTCTCTCTCTTTCTCTCTCTATATTAGTGAGCGTATTCTTGTGAGTATTGCTATACGGTGCAAGTTCAAGTCATAGCCTATATCCGGTGTTTCAACTAGAAGTACTATTTTTGCTGAGGTAAGGGATGTTATTTCTTCTTAAATGATATTATTTTCTTCAATATCATTATGTCGAAGTATTGATCTGAACTTTTTATCAAATTTGAAACTTTTCATGTCGGGGTTACTATTTATGAGTTACTATTCACGAGTTACTATGCACCGAAAAATGAAATTTTTTTCTTTTTGTCCAAAATATCTATTATGGATACTAGCTTTGATTGTATTCATGTTTTGATCATTCTTGAATTTTACTCCACTATGATTATTTATGAGGTATTTTTGGACATGGAATAGTTGAAATACGAATCCTTAATATTTATTATTTTGTTTCACTGGATTCGTTTCCTTTAAAATATTTTTCATCATCCTCAGTCCTAAATGATGATATAATTGAATATCTTTGGCCTGTAGTGCAAAGATTAACGATTTCTGATGAATATCTTTGGCCCGTAGTGCAAAGATGAACATGTGTTTAGATGAACATGACCAACTGGTGAATATCTTTGGCCTGTAGTGCGAAGATGAATATTTATTAATGTTACAGGGATAAAATGCTGATGATGGACTTTTAAATTCATAGATAATCGTAGATTTCATTCTCTACGTAACTCTTCTATGAATTATTATTTTCCGCTGCGAATATTGATTTAAAACTTGTTGTCTATTGTATTCTATTAAATTTTTCCCTATTTGAAGACTAACGATAATTTGTTCTATGTTATCTTAGTCATAATGTTCTTTGCTGGGCTAGTTGAGCTCACCCTTTTCCTTGTTGTTCCATTTTTCTTCTCAGGAGGCGAGAATGTAGCGAGTACTAGTCGGGGTATGGAATGATGGTTCAAGACAATTATTTTAGTAGTCCTCACTATTTTGTAAAATAGTGTATCAATAAGTATAATGAGGACTTAATTGAGTATGAATACTGTCTAGATGATAATATTTGTATTTAAACTCACAGTATATGTGTTGTCGTATTTTGCATGACAATTGTAATAATAAAGTTATAGTTATTTTCTGTACCATGTATTTGGCGACTCAGAATGGGTTGGATGGATTGGACCTATTTTGGGGGCGTCACAGTTGGTATCAGAGCTTAGGGATATGATCTCTGGCGGAGATCGGGGAATAGAACTAGGAGGGGAGAGACGAGTAAATCCTTCGCTAGTGTGACCTACCTAAGCTTATTTGTTGGTCGATCATAATATAGGGATATTATGTGATATGTTAATTTGTTAAATTAACCCTTGTTTTATGGCAGTATTTGAGAATGTGGACTAAGAATGTTAACAGTGGAGTAAATGAAACCGTGGAGACGCCTGTACTCACCAACGAGGAGAACGTGCAACAGGCTGGCAATGTTCCTCCTGTGAACAACACCACTGAGCAGACGATGAACGATGAGATGTTTAGAAGCTTTTTGCAATTCATGCAAAACCAGACGAAGGAGATTCCTGTTCAAAATATAGGAAGAAACAATGGCAACGCACAGCTGGTCACAGCCAAGCAGTTCAAAGAGTTGGGACCATCAGAATTCTGGGGAAAGCCAAATCCGATTAAGGCGGAGACATGGGTCAAGCAAATTACTAAGATATTTGATGTCTTGGGATGCACGGAGGAATAGAAGGTTCCATTCGCCACCTTTATGTTCCGTGGTGAGGCAGACTACTGGTGGGAATCTGTGAAGCGTACCCATCCAGCCGCACTTAGTATGTCTTGGGAGACATTTCAGAAACTATTCAATGACAAGTACTTTCCTGAAAGTATTCGTCATATGAAGGAGGTAGAGTTTATTAGACTGGAGCAGAATAACATGACGGTGTCCCAGTACGAGGCAAAATTTGCAGAGTTGTCCAGGTTTGCACCTCATTTGGTGGAGAATGAGGAACGTATGACGCGGATGTTTCTGAGAGGTTTGAAAACCGGCATACGTCAATATCTCATTTCTCATAAATTTTCTCTCTATTCAGATGTTGTCAACAGGGCTCAATTATTAGAGCGAGATAACGAGTACAGTCAATCGAGGGACCACAACCAGGATCATACCGGTGACAGCAGTCATCAGAACAATGATAACCAGCGGAGAAAGAAGAATACGGACAAGAACGGCAACCACTCTGGTGGTAATCGTGGCCATGAATATAGAAGAAGTGAGTCGGGAGGAGATTTTAAAAAGAGGAGATTCAACAATGATAATACGAAGACGTCAGCACCAGCAACAACTGGTTCCAAGGGAGGAGAACGACTACCGGTCATATGTTATAAAGTGCGGAAAAGAAGGACATATCAGCCCTAACTGTCCACAACAGTTTAAGGTATGTTATAACTGTGGAAAGGAAGGACATATCACTCGAGATTGCACTGTAGCGAAACCAAGTCCAACAGAGGTGGTGACTCAAAAAGTTGTCCCAGAAAAGTCAAAGTCAACAGTTCCTGGAAGAGCGTTTTTCCTAACTGGTCAAAATGCGAGGAACCCGAACAAAGTTAGCACGGGTTAGTTAATTATAAATTTTTGCGAAGTCTATACCTTATTAGATACCGGTTCTACCCATTCATTTATCTCTCCTGCTTATACTCAACGTTTAAAATTGACTCCGGAGAAAATTAGACTTTGACTTATCTGTTGAAACTTCGTTAGGAGAAACTTTCGTTACATCCACTGTTTATAAATCTTGTTTGATCCAAGTTGGCACCATCACATTACCTGTTGATCTTATCTCTTTAAAGATACTTGCTTTTGATGTGATTTTAGGAATTGATTGGTTAACTACTCATCATGCCAAAATTGATTGCTTTCGTAAGGTTGTTAGTTTTCATATTCCTAAGCAACCTGTTATTCAAATTCAAGCAACCAAACCATTGAAGTCAAACTCTTTCATATCAAGCCGTAAAGTCATTCGTTTATTGAAAAACGGATGTCAAGCTTTCTTAGCTATGTTATGGACTTGAACAAAAATACGTCAGATTTGAATGATATTTCTATTGTTAGTAAATCCCTGACGTATTTCCTGAAGAATTTCTTGGCCTACGCGTGATATTGAATTTTGTATCATCTTTGAATCTGGTACAAAACTCACTTCTAAAATCTCATATCGAATGGCTCCTATTGAACTTCAGGAGTTAAAAACCTAACTGTAGAAGTTTGTACCCGAGCCTTTATCTGGTGACTTCCTTTGTGGAATGCACTGAATCCAGACTCTCCGTAGGGGACGCCATATTCGTGCGGTAGTAAATTGATAGGTGTCATTGTGACGTGCTATCCAAGATTGGGATATGAGTCACAGTTGAGAGCAACCTAAGTCAGTAATCGAAATACATAGCTTTCTAGGCTTAGCTGGTTATTATCGGAGATTTGTAAAAGGATTTTCTCGAATCGCTACTCCATTAACTCAGCTGACTCGAAAAGATACAAACTTTGAATGGACAGAGGAATGTGAGAAGAGCTTCCAAGAATTCAACATGTGACACCGACGTTGGCTCGAGCTGTTGAAAGATTTCGATCATACCATCCAATACCATCCTGAAAAAGCGAACGCGGTAGTTGACGCATTGAGTAGAAGATCATATGCAGGAACGAGTGCGATGATGTCAAGTATACGCGTAGAATCAACTTTAATCGATAAAGTTAAAGTTGCTTAAGCCACATACGGGAGCTGATGCGTATAAAGAAGAAAGTACAAGAAGGTGCTATTCCGGAAGCAAGAATCGATGAAGAAGGAATACTTTGAGTCCACTCCAGACTTTGTGTTTCTAACGATTCTGATTTGAAGTACAAGATCATGATGGAGGCACACAATACACCATTTACAATCCATCTTGGAAGTACTAAAATGTATCGTGATCTTCGACATACATTTTGGTGGAACAATATGAAGAGAGAGATTGCAAAGTTTATCTCGAGGTGTTTAACTTGTCAACGTGAAAAGGCAGAGCATCAAGTGCCAAAGGGTCCATTGCAACCACTGGAGATTCCGAAATGGATGTGGGAACACATTACCATAGATTTCGTTACGGGTCTTCCTACGGTTTCTCAAGGCATAAATGCTATTTGGGTTATAGTTGATAGACTAACCAAGTCTGCTCATTTCTTGCCGATACGGGAGACTTATTCCCTTGAACGTCTTGCTCGTATATACATAGATGAGATTGTGAGACTGCATGGCATGCCAGTATCCATATTTTCGGATCGTGACCCAAGATTCACTTCAAGATTTTGGGTTAGTTTTCAAAAAGCTATGGGCACAGATTTACGATTTAGTTCGGCATACCATCCTCAAACCATGTTATTGAGTTAGAACCAGACGAGATAGCCGAAGACTTAACGTACGAAGAGGTACTTGTCAAGATCTTGGATAGGAAGAAGCATGTCTTACGCATGAAGGTCATACCACAAGTTAAAGTTTTATGGAGAAACCATGCTATTGAGGAAATGACCTGGGAGTTGGAAACGTAAATGAAAGCGAGGTATCCTCATCTTTTCGAAATACCAGGTACGTATGTCAATTTCGAGGACGAAATTTCATAAGGAGGGGAGGTTGTAAGACCCCAAATTATTAATAAATGAAATTTAAATTCCTCTATTTATTATTTTGAAATAGTAATGGTTGATTTGATTAATGTGGTTAGTTATGGGTAAAATGCGTAAATATTTCAAATAAGCAAGTGGTCCTAAAATATTCATTATTGTCGGGGAATATTTGTTTGGTCGTGGAATATTCTTGTTGTCGGGGAATATTCGTACGACGGCGCAGCCTTGTGTGGGCCCCATAACAGAAAGCGATTGGATGAAGAAAACGACAAAAATAATTTGTTTATAAATAACGGCGTAGTTGTTACCGTTAATACTGTTGGAATACCCGGTGGTTAAACACAGTAATACGTGTTGTTGCACAGTAGCACACTGTATTGCACTAATTATTGATTCTTACGTAAGAAGGCACTACTCAATAATGGTTACAGTAATTACTGTTCAGTGTTTTATTTTATTGATAATTGTTGCGTTGATATTTTATATCACTGTTGTTTTAATAATTGTTACTATACAGTATTTTCTATTATCGGAGCAATAATTCATATTATCTGAATAATATTATTAGATAACATTATTGGCAATGTCTAGAAAGTTCTGTCTAAGGAGAGGTTTGGTCATCTAATTGCGCGCCAGTAAGGAGAGATCCTTATTGGAAAGCCCCCTCTTTCCTGGGAACGGCCGGTTGCCAGTACTGTGATTTTGTAATATTATTTGTGTATAATTAATTATTAATTTATATGATGAGAAAAATATTAATTTTATGTGGATATAGATGGAGAAAATTTTTAATGTGACAATTGTTGAAAATTAATATTTTATTTTTTTTTGATAAAATAATTCATTTAAATATATTATTTTAATAATATATTGATGGTGATATTTTTACAATGAATGTAGGATATATGAGTGTATGAGGAGGAATAGTATTTTTGTGGCATTAAATGATTAACACATATTTTGTGTGTTGGTGGACACAATTCTTGACCGAAAATTTATTATTAACTGTAAAATCGCCCGTTTGTTGATTTCGGTCAATTTCTGTTTGGAATTTGGAAAAACTTTTTTCTGCAAAGTTGTAGAGAATTGAATTTCCTATAAAAACTCGTGAGATTCGAATTTTCTGATAAAAGGGCTATTTATTATGAATTATTGAAGTTCTGAAGTTCCGAAATAATTGATTTTTGAAAGTTTTAATTATTATTGTAAAGAAAAACGTTTTTTGCAAATTAGTGGGCTCAACATGTGATAAGAATGGGCTGAATTCAAATCTTCTAAGGTGGGCTTGATAATTTTATAAATATAATATTATTATATTCAATTTTCTGCTTTGGTGTTCTAAGCATTTTCCTATAAATAGGGTGATTAGGTTAGAATTAAAAATCACACCAGAAACTGAGATCTTCTCTCTCTTTCTCTCTCTATATTAGTGAGCGTATTCTTGTGAGTATTCTAATACTTTGAGTAGTGCTATACGGTGCAAGTTCAAGTCATAGCCTATATCCGGTGTTTCAACTAGAAGTACTGTTTTTGCTGAGGTAAGGGATGTTATTTATTCTTAAATGATATTATTTTCTTCAATATCATTATGCCGAAGTATTGATCTGAACTTTTTATCAAATTTAGAACTTTTCATGTCGGGGTTACTATTCATGAGTTACTATTCACGAGTTACTATTCACCAAAAAATAAAATTTTCTTCTTTTTGTCCAAAATATCTATTATGGATACTAGCTTTGAATGTATCCATGTTTTGATCATTCTTGAATTTTACTCCACTATGATTATTTATGAGGTATTTTTGGACATGGAATAGTTGAAATACGAATCCTTAATATTTATTATTTTGTTTCACTGGATTCGTTTCCTTTAAAATATTTTTCATCATCCTCAGTCCTAAATGATGATATAATTGAATATCTTTGGCCTGTAGTGCAAAGATTATCGATTTATGATGAATATCTTTGGCCCGTAGTGCAAAGATGAACAGGTGTTTAGATGAACATGACCAACTGGTGAATATCTTTGGCCTGTAGTGCGAAGATGAATATTGATTGATGTTACAGGGATAAAATACTGATGATGGACTTTTAAATTCATAGATAATCGTAGATTTCATTCTCTACGTAACTCTTCTATGAATTATTATTTTCCGTTGCGAATATTGATTTAAAACTTGTTGTCTATTGTATTCTATTAAATTTTTCCCTGTTGAAGACTAACGATAATTTGTTCTATGTTATCTTAGTTATAATGTTCTTTGCTGGGCTAGTTGAGCTCACCCTTTTCCTTGTTGTTCCATTTTTCTTCTCAGGAGGCGAGAATGTAGCGAGTACTAGTCGGGGTATGGAATGATGGTTCAAGACAATTATTTTAGTAGTCCTCACTATTTTGTAAAATAGTGTATCAATAAGTATAATGAGAACTTAATTGAGTATGAATACTGTCTAGATGACAATATTTGTATTTAAACTCACAGTATATGTGTTGTCGTATTTTGCACGACAATTGTAATAATAAAGTTGTAGTTATTTTCTGTACCATGTATTTGGCGACTCAGAATGGGTTGGATGGATTGGATCTATTTTGGGGGCATCACACACACATACACACACACACACACACACACACACACACATATATATATATATATGAATTGTTGTCGAACTCTGTTCGATGAGCCTGGATTTTACATCCGGAGCGTTTATTTTCTTATATATATAAATTTATATATATGAACTGTTGTCGAACTCTGTTCGATGAGCCTAGATTTTACATCCGGTGCGTTTACTGCTTATATATATATATATATATATATATATATATATATATATATACATTTCGTCTCGCCTGAAGTTTACTTCGTGGCGGTTGATTGCTTTTACAGCTTTCTTTCGTTCCGCCTAGAGTTTACTTCATGGTGGTTGACCGTTTTTACAGTTTTATTTACATTTTGTCCCGCCTGGAGTTTACTTTAAGGTGGTTGATCGTTTTATTGCTTTATTTACATTTTCGATCCCTCATGGAGGTGCTTCATGGTGGTTGATCATGTCTGTATATATATATTTACAGCTTTTACATATATAACTGTTTACAGCTTTTCATATAAATTGCTACATCATGTGAGCCTAGGAATCATGTTATCACAGATTTATTCCACTGAATCTAGATTCGGTTCCCGTGATGGACATTTTCAGCTATACACGGCTTGTAAATTATGCACAGTGTTCGAATATCCTTAGATGGCTATCATGCCCATGAGGAGTTCGGCACTACTTTGTACATTATTTTTCTCGAAGATGCTTCGCATCTCAAAAATAAAAGCAATCAAGCTGAACATTTAATAAAATGGAAGTATCAAAGGCCTCAATTACTATTGAGCACAAGGGTTTGAAAAACCTCTTTTATAAAATATCACTACCATATCTTGTTTAAAACTGAATTTTACACAAATTCAAACCCTGTGTATATAGGTGCGAAAGAGGCATAGCAATACTTCCAAATAATTGCACATTGACCCACACACACACATTCGTATAACCAATTCTTGAAAAGTGGCAGTCACCGTAGTAACACGGATGTCGGGGGTTACGTAACACCTTCCCTCCGCATAAGCAAGTCACCGGACCTTAATGAATCTCGATTTCACAGACCCGTTTAGCAATGTCACATCACTAGGTCAATGTGCAAACCATTTCTCGGTTGTATTGGTACAACCAGTTAAAAAACCAACTGGCGACTCTTATAGTCCAATCGTTGACACATAAATGTCGGACCTTTTTCGCTTGTTTTTTTTTTCAAACAAATCTCACCCAACATGAGAACACAAAAGAACAAGAATAGAAAAGGGACAAATAAAAATCCCGACGTCGACATGTGGCGACTCTGTTGGGGACTCCAGTAAAAGGACTTAAGCTGCTATTACAAACTTTTCAAAACTGTTATCTGCTTGTGTGTGGATTTTGCATTTACATATGAATGAATGTGTACGAATGCATTTACTTACTGCACTTAGTGCTTCGTACCATATCTGCCTGTGATAGTAGTGCTTCGCACATGTCATCATTTCCATAAGGTGAGACGCGATGTATGTGAATGTATGTTGTGTGGTCCCTCCAACAGAAGACTATCCTGTCAGTGTTTTATTACTGGACTCGTAGGGAGACTAATTCCAATGAGGCTCAGGAAAGGCACCACCCAAATTCGCTCCAGTTGAAACACCGGATTAACTTCCCGTCAAGTAAATTGCGATGATTTGGGAACCTTCATGCCAAAAAACCGCGAGAGTAACCTAAGATAGGTCAGCCTCTGATAAACCAAACGCGGAGGGAAGTCTCTTCATACTTTCCATTTTCAATTACTTGTAAGAACAATTACTTGTAATTTCACTCCATGTCAAATCATTGTAACGGAAAATATGAAGGAATATGTGTACATACATAAAAACTAACATATTATGCTAACACCCGTTTTGCAGGACAACACTCCTATAACGGACACATTATAACATGTAAATTATTTACAATCCCTAAAGACTAAACTACATAAGTCTTTTTGTAGGGAAGCAATCGATCCCGTTACCCTTTTAAAATCCAAGAAGGCACTAAGCCCAACGTCAAACATGGCTACAAGTGCCCAGCCTGATCCTACTCCTATTTCCCAAGAGGAGTTTGAAGGATTGAGGAATCAGATAGCAGAGTTGGTTGCCTTTCTAAAAGAACAAAGTAAAGACACTCGGGGCCAGACAATGCCTACTCCACCAGAGTCATTCACACCAGGGGGCAGTCAGGGTATTGGCAAAAAGATGAAAACCCAGGTACCTTAACCTCATTCCAATAAAGAAACCAACAAAACCCCTAAAATCACAAAAATCGTGGATGATCGAGAAACTGGGGATATAAGAAAGAAAGTCCAACAAATGGAGGAAACCATCCGATCAATCAAAGGGACTGGAAACTATTGAAGTGTCACCTATTCAGATCTCTACATATTCCTAGGGGTTCGGTATCCTGACAAATTCAAAATCCCAGAGTTTGAAAAGTACAATGGGGCAGGCGATCCTTATACGCACCTAAAAGTGTACATTGGCGAACTGGGGTCTTATGCTGAAGATGAAAGCCTCAGAATGCAACTTTTTCAAAAGAGTCTCACTGGAGAGGCTAAAGCCTGGTATGCCCGACTTGACAATGCCAAAATCCATAACTGGGAAGATTTGGCCCACACCTTTCTAAATCAGTACAGTTTTTAGTCACAAATGGCACCGGATCGATACTAAGTGACTAAAGTGAAAAAGTAAAGTACTGAATCTTTCCAAGAATATGCCCAAAGGTGGAGACATCTAGCAGCGCAAGTCATTCCATTAATGACTGAAACGGAGACGGTAATGTCGTTTATTGATATCCAAGAAGCTCCTTACTATGAGAGGATCCTAGCAGGCATAGGAAAGCCATTTTCAGAAATGATCAAACACGACGAAATGGCAGAGATGGGCCTGAAGGCAGGCAAGATTAAAGACTTCACTGCCTTGGAAACAATCACCAAATATTTACAGACTGGAAAGTATGCGAGTGATCACAAGGGGGTACCCGATAAAGGCAATGGAGATGTATCCCTTGTTATACAGGGGAAAGCTAGGAGACCAAACTACAGTCCCCCCATTCGGAAAATGCAAGACAATCTACCATTTCATCAACAGGCTGCATTCAACCATTGCCAGGATAGAAAAAGAAAATTTGAAAGAACGAAAAATTGGGTGTTCACGCCATTAGGCTATTCCCTTGAAAATGTATTGGCGATATTAATATATAGATCACAAAAAAATTACCGAACTGGCTCCACCTCTGGAACCAGGGAGCAGAAGATACAATCTGAGACAAAGATGTGCTTACCACTCAGGGTCTCCAAGACACGATACACAAGATTGTTGGTCCTTAAAGCATAAGATTCAAAATCTGATCGAAAGTGGTAGTATTGTGGTCCAACAACCCGATCAACAAAATGTCAACACTAACCCTCCGTTGCAGCATGATACGGAGGAAGTAAACATGATCGGGTCAGGAAGCGCTGAAATGTATCCAAATCGTAAGTACATACGAAGGGTGGAGGAATACCCCCAAAGGCACAGAACAAATGTCCTAGAGTGGGAAAACTCGGAGGAAGGTATGCTAGTAATGCAAAAATTAGAGACGATCCAGAATCAAATAAATCTGCTGGCTAAGCTCATAGTGTGCCAACATCAGGAAACGAGGTAATTTTTCACTCAACTATCAGAAAATCAAGAGAAAAAGGAGGTCAACCATAATGTAAGCCCACATCTCTCTATGGAGCCAGCTAAATGAAGAATAACAAAGTAGGCTAAAAGTACAAGAAAAGGGGGATGATAAAATTACTAGAAGATCTCGCCAGCGGAAAAATCGCTCAGGGGAATGCGAATTCTCAAAGATAAAAGATCAAACAACCTCCAAAAGAGTCCAAAAATTCACCCCTCTGAGAAAATTAAATGAAGAAATGCTACACTTTCTAATAAGCGAAGGAAGGATTACTGAGTTGCTGCGTCCTATAAATCCCAAGAGAAAGAGTTATGATTCCACGAAGATATATCTCTACCATTCTAACTCACTTGGACATATGACTGAAGAATGCTGGTCTTTGCGACATAAAAAATCCAGGATCTCATTGAAAATGGAGAGCTGGAGATAGAATTTCCCATGACAAAAAAGGCGAAAAGGAAAAAAAAAGCTTAAGATGTCCATTCTAGACAGACAGTTTAAATGAGGTGAAGGCTATAAGCGACAATTCTGCCAGAACACAAGGTGGACTGATCCTAATATAAGGAATTATAGAGGAGACAATGGCATCCCAAAAGGAGATTCCTCCGCCAACATCAAACGTCCTGTGGTCCAAAGATATCAACCACGTTCCTGATTTCATCACCTTGAATGATGAGGAGGAAATACTAATCCTTTCCAAAGAAGAAAATGCCAAAAAGGAAAGTTCCTTGCGAGAAATGCAACAACAGTTCGAGGGAGATTTCATGGTCGAATCATCTCAAACCCAAGAAAAAGGTGAAGGAACAGATGAAGAAAAAGGTGGTACCGTTGTCGGGGAAGCCAACCCATTGAAGAATCCAGACTTTATCCCTTTTTGCGATGGGTCCAATTCAAGCGTCCCTGAGGAATGTATTGAATCAGGAAGCGATCAAGTTATGACCATAAGTGAATATATTCAGAACCAAGAGGTAACCTCTATCGCGAGCCCTAAAGGCAACATAACTACTGACAACTGGACTATCATGCCTCAGCTAGCCAAGAAGATGTAGATCAAGATGATACAGTTGTGAGTTCCAAGTGATGTTGGGACGATATCGCTTTCTTTGCAGTGTGCCTTTTATTTTCCATGCATGTAAAGAAAAAAAAGAAAAAAACAACATAAAGAAAAAGAAAGAAAACAAAAAAAACAAAAAAACAAAAAAACAAAAAAAAACAAACAAAAAAACAAACAAAAAAATATAAAAAAAATAAATAAAAACAAAAACAAAAATAAAAGCAAAAACATCTCTACACCCTTCTCACCACTTACCACTTTGAACCTTTTCAAACCAAGGCCTGAACTACGAAAGACCTGATCTCTCTTCATCAATGGGAGTACATAGGCAACCATTTATGGTCTGGTCAAACTACAAAAAAAATCCAAAAACCCCCAAATAAACACTTCTTAGACTGTTTATCTTATCAAGTAGGAACTACGCAGACCTGATCTCCCCTCATCAATGGGAGTACGTAGGCAGCCATCAGTGATGCGGTTGGACCCTCAAAAGAATAACCCTCCAAGTTAGCGACCCATGTTGAGAGGACCCAACAACACTTCAATGTCATTCCATCAAATCTAGTACAAATCCTAGAAAGGAAGAAACAATGATACACTAAGACAACCAGTAGCGAGGACCTTCAAAGAAATCGACACCCTCAATCATAAGGCTGCATCAAATCAGAAGAAAATCATCAATGCCGATTGCGAGAACAAGTCAAGAACAATGATTGAGGGCATCAAAGCCCAAATCCACTATATGTTCACTATCTGGTACAAAAGTAAAAGCCTCTTGCGATCTCGGCATCTTATCATCTCATTTGTCAAAGAAACTATCCCAGACAACAAGCAAGGCTGAGGCAATTTCAAAATTGGCGACAACCTGATATTGGAACCCGTACAACAAGATTGGTGCAATCTCAAGAGCGACAACTCAACACTAGGGCATTTATCAACCATCCTAAAGAGGAAAATACGTCAGTCAGCACCATCATCACGGTACATCATCATCAGAGCTTCCCCCACATCATTCCACTGACGATTTGGATATTACTCACTTGCGACTTCATCAACAAAGAGAGTTTCTCATATGAATCCTCAGCATCAACATACGAAAGGACTGGGGCATTGTCCAGTTCCAAGAAATGGAAGGAGCTTAAGGCGGGATCAAGCCTCTCATCAAAAGAAAGGGGGAGAAATCGTAAAAGAAATAATGGCGACATAAGCGTACCCCTACGAAAGAAGGGGAAATTCTCAAAAAAGGTCATAACTCAAAAGTAGAAGGCCAACAATGAAGGGCCTAGTGAATGAAAATCTACACCGTCCAACATGCATTAAGTCCTCACAAATTGAGGCCTCTACACCAAAGTTCAAATCTGGGCAGTGAAAGACTGAGTTGCACCCTCTAGGGATGTCAGCGGCATTCAGGTCATCAATTCAGCCGGGTTGTGAATCAAATACTCAAGGAAATGGGGCACAAGTACTCAACAGCGAAAGGAAACTCCAAATCACCTCAATAAGGGATGAGCGTAACATCACACGGAGTCTGGTGAAGCAAAACATGGGATATTACTTTAGCGAAGGTATCAGATTATCCGATATTCTAAACCATTGGCATCAATTCAGCTCAACATCAAAATAGTTCAGCGATGAAAGCTTCGTATACCACTGTTCGAGTGGGAACCGAAACAGTTTGGCAATCAGCAGGGTAGGCATAGTTGTAAACTACCAGCGTATGCATCAGGAAGGTCCAGTGATTTCAGAACTTCATCCCCAACAAAGATGCAGAAAACATCTCAACTTATCTTTATCAATCAAGCATCGGCGACACTGACAAAAAGCTAAACCATTGGAGTCAACGCCAACATAGGCATCAACAATTATCGATAAAGGTAAAGCAATTTGCAAAAACATTTTAACATTTATCATAACATTCATTACATTACGATTTGCGATATGCGAAATATGATGTGCGAGTTGCGAAGTGCGATTGGCCAAATGTGAAAAGCGAAGTGCGAAATGCAAAGTGCGATTTACGAACTGCGATTTGAGAAAATATTTTAAACATTCATCATAACATTCATTACATCGTAATTTGCATCATTATAAATACCTTATCATATTTCGGGTGTCTAGTAATCTTTATCATGCCCATTCCATTGCATTACATGAACATGATAAAGAAGGGCATTTGTAGACACTCGAAATTTTGTTTCCCTGTTACTAACTATTTAGGAGGACAAAAGCGTCTTTTTCACATTCTAGAGATGACCCTGGAGGACCATAACATCAATTTAAACCCCGGAGATAGCCCCAAGAGATCCAGTTTCCAACCCCGGAGATCACCCCGAGAAATCAGTTTCCAACCCTAGAGATAACCCTGGAAAATCTAGTTCCAACCTCGGAGATAACCCCGGGGGATCAATTTCAAAGCCTGGAGATAACCCCAAGAGGTCAAGCCAACCTCAAAGATAACCCTGAGGACAGTCAAAGTATACATCAAGTCAATCTCAGAGATAACCCTGAGAAAAGATTGCTACAACTGCGCAAAAATCAGAGATAACTCCGGGAGGGGTAAAATGGTTATTTTGCCAACTCAACTTCAACTCACATCAAATCAACTCACTTTACTTCAAAAGAAGTCCCAAAGGAACCATATCTTAACTTTCGAGCACAAATTACACAAAATGGCTCAACGGACTACCTGACGAAAACCAAGAAATGCCATTTCAGTCATGGACCCATCTTCTCGAAATCAAAAAAGGCCAAATCATATGTCATTACGTAGCTCTCAGAAAGAACTTTCTGGAATGGTATGCCATGCTTCTATCAGACTCTCAGATTGAAAGTTATGAAGGTTCGAGCGAACAACATGTTATTCGAGTGCACGTACGTCGAGACGGTGGGACCCGCGAAGCCCGGGGAACCCCAGGAAGCCACAGGTATATCTGCGGCTAGTCGTAGGTACATCTACGGCTAGCCGCAGGTACACATATGCCTCCCCCTTCTACAAATAGAGGGCTTGGGGTGACTATTTTGTAAGAGAAAAGGCGAAGAAGCCCTGTCCAATTTGCTCTGTACACCCTATAATCTGAGTGTTTTCTCATTTTAAATACTTGTAAGCTCATATATAGATACTTTTCTATCGGCCGGAGCCGAGTGTTCGTCCCTTTCAAGTTATTGAAATCTTCTTTGGCAGCCCACTGTAAGCCTTCTTACACACTTTAAAACCTTTCTCTTCATCTTTGCACACACCGTTCTTCACGTTGAGAGTCGTGTTGCGTGTGTTTGCCCGGACTTCGGTCCGTGGCTTTTTTTTTTCTATTGTGTGTGTGTGTGTGTGTATATATATATATATATATATATATAGATATATATATATATATATATATATGGACTAACATTATCGAGTTATGCCTCGATTGAGCCTGGACTCACGTCCGGAGCATTTATTTGCTTATATATATATATATATATATATGTGTGTGTGTGTGTGTGTGTGTGTGTGTGTGTGTGTGTGAACTGTTGTCGAACTCTGTTCGATGAGCCTGGATTTTACATATATATATATATATTTACATTTTGTCTCGCCTGGAGTTTACTTCATGGCGGTTGATCGCTTTTACAGTTTTATTTACATTTCGTCCTACCTGGAGTTTACTTCGTGGTGGTTGACCGTTTTTACAGTTTTATTTATATTTTGTCCCGTCTGGAGTTTACTTAAAGGCGGTTGATCATTTTATTGCTTTATTTACATTTGCAATCCCCCATGGAGGTGCTTCGTAGTGGTTGATTATTTGCACACACACACACACATTTATATATATATATATATATATATATATATATATATATATATATATATATATATATATTTACATCTTTTATATATATGATTGTTTACAGCTTTTCATATAAATTGCTACATCATGTGAGCCTAGGAATCATGTGATCACAGATTCAGTCCACTGAATCTAAATTCGGTTCCTGTGATGGACATTTTCAGCTGTACACGGTTTATAAATTATGTATAGTGTTCAAATATCCTTAGATGGCTATCATGCCCACGAGGAGTTCGGCACTGCTTTGTACATTATTTTTCTTGAAGATGCTTCGCATCTCGAAAATAAAAGCAATCAAGCCGAACATTTAATAAAATGGAAGTCTCAAAGGCCTCAATTACTATTGAGCACAAGGGTTTAAAAAATCTCTTTTATAAAACATCACTGCCATATCTTGTTTAAAACTGAATTTTTACACAAATTTAAACCCTGTGTATATAGGTGCGAACGAGGCATAGCAATACTTCCAAATAATTGCACATTGACCCCCCCACACATATTCATATAACTGTTTCTTGAAAAGTAGCCGTCACCGTCGTAACACGGATGTCGGGGGGTGCCTAACACCTTCCCTCCGCATAAGTAAGTCCCTGGACCCTAATGAATCTCGGTTTCACAGACCCGTTTAGCAGTGTCACATCACTGGGTCAATGTGTAAACCTTTTCTCGGTTGTGTTGGTATAACCAGTTAAAAAATCAACTGGCGACTCTTATAGTCCAATCGTCGACATATAAATGTCGGACCTTTTTCGCTTGGTTTTTTTCAAACAAATCTCACCCAACATGAGAACACAAAAGAACAAGAATAGAAAAGGGACAAATAAAAATCCCGGCGTCAAAAAGTGGTAAGATGATGCATCTTTGGTTCAATGCATCATGCTCGCATCCATGAGTAATGAACTTCAGTATCAGTATGAAACCATGGATGCTCCTGTAATATTGTTGCACCTCCAAGAGTTATATGGTGAGCAAAGTAGGACTACTAGATATGAGATATCTAAGGAGCTCTTCCGATCTAGGATGACTGAGGGCACTACTGTTGAAACTCATGTCCTAAAGATTATCAATTTGATTGAACATCTTGGATAGCTTGGGTTCGTCATAAATGGGGAGTTGAGTCGAGATTTGATCTTGTAGTCATTCCCCAACACTTTCTCACAATTTGTTGTGAATTTTTACATGAATAAGTTGGACGTCAGCTTGCTTAAGTTACTTAACATGTTGAAAACTGCTGAAGGTCACTTCCCATCCAACAAGAACCAAGTCTTACTGGTGGATGATTCTTCCAAGAAAAGGAAGAGGCCCAATGTATCTTCTAAAAAGAAGAAATCTAAAAAGGCTAAGGGAAAGGCGAAAAGAAAGGAAAATAAGAAACCTGATCCAGATAGCAAAGGAATCTGCTTCCATTGCAACAAGACGGGTCACTAGAAGTGGAACTGCAAGGAATTCCTTGCAGAACCAAAGAAGAAGAAGCTTGGAGAAATTTCGAATCCTAATCAAGGTTTGTTTATGATTGAAATTATTTTTTCTGAAAGTCAATCTTCTACTTGGGTATTGGATACCGGCTGTGGTTCTCACATATGTAATAATATGCAGGGACTGGTCAGAAGTAGAAAGCTGAGCAAGGTTGAGGTCGTCCTACGAGTGGGAAAAAGAGCAAAGGTTGCTGCATTAGCTGTAGGGACTTATTGTTTAGCACTGCCTACGGGCAAGTCCAGTGATTAAATAATTGTTTCTTCATTTCGTCACTTATTAGAAACATTATTTCAATTTTCGTATTAGATATGGATGGTTTTGACATTATAATAAAGAACAATAGTTGTTATATTTATAATAATAATGTTTTATATGGTGTTTTTAATTTGCGAAATGAACTTTACATACTTGACTTGAATGAAAACATACTTCAAACTGAACAAACTAAGAAAAGGAAAAGAGATGATGTAAATTATACCTTCATGTGGCACTGTAGACTCGGTCATATTGATGAAACAAGATTATCCAATTTGCATAAAGATGGGCTCTTAGAGCTATCTGATTATGACTCATATCTAACTTGTGAATCTTGTCTTATGGGAAAAATGACTAAATTTCCTTTTAGTGGAAAAGGAGAAAGAGTTACAGAGTTGTTAGCTTTGGTTCACACAGATGTATGTGAACCTATGACAACGAATGCAAGAGGATGGTATTCTTATTTTATTACTTTCACTGATGATCACTCAAGATTTGGATATGTGTATTTAATGAAATACAAATCTGAATCATTTGAAAAGTTTAAAGAGTTCAGAAGTGAAGTAGAGAAACAAACTGCCAAGAGTAGTAAGATTCTTCGATCAGATCGAGGAGGTGAATACTTAAGCAGTGAGTTTCTCAATTGTCTCAAAGAAAATGGTATAATCTCACAATGGACTCCATCAGGAACACCACAGTTGAATGGTGTATCTGTAAGGAGAAATCAAACATTTTTGGACATGGTTCGTTCCGTGATGAGTTTTACCGATCTTCCGGTGTCATTTTAGGGATACTTCGTAGAAGCAACTACATATCTACTAAATAAGGTTCCCTCAAAATCCGTCCCTAAGACTCCATATGAGATGTGAATAGGGAGGAAGCCTAGTCTTAAGCATGTTAAGATTTGGGTATGTCCAACTTATGTGAAAAGGTTTCAGAAAGATAAGCTTGGAACAAGATTTGATATGTGCACATTTGTGGGATATCCTAAAGAAAGTTTAGGATACTATTTCTATAATCCTACTAAACAAAAGGTGTTTGTTGTCAAACATGCTACCTTCTTGGAAAAGGAGTTTATCCTTGAAAGGGCCAGTGGGAGGAAAAAAGATCTTGAAGAAATTCAAGAACCACAAACCACTATAGATCAATTAGATGAACCTAACCAAGTAGAGATTCCTTCTGTACCACACCCTATTCGTAAATCTGGAAGAGTACCGAAGAAACCTGATAGGTATGGATTTATCATAGAGGATGACGATGAAGTACGCATCATAGATAATGATGATCCATTGAATTACGAACAGGCTATGAGTAGTAAAGACCAAGAAGTCATGAAATACGAGATGGACTCCATGTATGAAAACCAAGTATGGACTTTGGTTTCACCACCTGAAAGCATTAAGCCTATTGGGTGTAAATGTGTCTTTAAAAGAAATACCGGAGTAGGCGGCAAGGTAGAGACCTATAAGGCCTGACTGATCACAAAAGATTTCAAGCAAAGACAAGGAGTTAACTATGACGAAACCTTCTCACCAATAGCGATGCTCAAGTCCATTCTAATTTTGCTTGCGATTGCAGCTTACCATGACTATGAAATCTGGCAGATGGACATGAAAATGACCTTCCTTAATGGGCAACTTGAGGAGGATGTGTATATGATACAACCAGAGGGATTCATTCCAAAGGTTGGAATAAATCAAGTCTGTAAGCTACAACGATCCATTTATGTATTGAAGCAAGCTTCTCGTAGGTGGAACATTCGTTTTGATGAGACAATCAAAGAGTTTGATTTTATCAAAAATGAGGATGAACCATGTGTGTACAAGAAGGTTAGTGGGAGCGTTGTTTCATTCCCTATATTATATGTTGATATATTACTGATAAGGAATGTTATTCATATGCTACAATCGATTAAAATCTAGTTATCTAAACACTTCACCATGAAGGACTTGGGAGAAACATCCTATATTTTGGGGATAAAGATCAATAGAGATAGATCTAAAAGGATGTTTGGCTTGTCCCAAGGAAAGTACATTGATTCGATGCTAAAGAGGTTTAACATAGAAGATTCAAAAAGAGGTCTCATGCCGATGAGCCATGGAATACATCTCTCCAAGAAATAGGCGCCAAAGACACCTGAGGAGAGAGACCGCATGAGTAAGACTCCTTATGCTTCAGCAATAAAATCTATCATGTACGGTATGATATGCACTAGACCGGATGTCACTCATGCACTAAGTGTAACAAGCAGATATCAGTCAAATCCAGGAGAAGTGCACTAGAAGGCAGTGAAAAATATTCTAAAGTACTTGAGAAGAACTAAGGATGTATTTCTTGTCTATGGTGGGTCTGAATTGAAACTAGAGGGCTTCACAGACTCAAGTTTTTAAACAGTCCAAGATGACAGTAAATCTATTTTTGGGTATGTGTTTACCTTAAACGGTGACGCAATGAGTTGGAAGAGTTCCAAACAGCAAACAATTGTTGATTCAGTGACAGAGGCAGAGTACATAGCTGCAAGTGAAGCTGCAAAGAAGGCTGTTTGGATGAAGAGGTTCATAACCAAACTTGGTGAGGTTCCTAACATTAGAGGACCAATACCTTTATTCTATGACAACATCGGAGCTGTTACGTAGGCTAAGGAACTCAGGTCTCATCAGAAATCCAAACACGTGTTGCGGCAGTTTCATTTGATCAGAGAGATCATTGAAAGAGGAGATGTCACCCTCGAGTTTGTGGACTCTCAAGACAATATTGCAGATATATTTACTAATGCGTTAACACAATAGCAGTTCGATCGTCACTTAGAAAAGATGGTAAGAGATATCAGGACGATTAGCTTTAGTGCAAATGGGAGATTGAAAGTAGTATGCATACAAGCCAATCATGTATGATGATAAAGCATATACTTTGTAATCAATCTTATTTATTTATTAATATAAAAATTATTTATTAAAGGCATTTAATTATCTACATCGTGCTGTTTTAATAATATGTGATAAACCCATAGTTTTAAGCAATGCTTTTAGAATCATGATGAGATCATGCTAATGAGATCTAAATTCTTAGATAGCTTAAAACTAAAGTGTTTTCAATCAATGGATTACTAAAAAGGGGATTAGTGAATCCCGATAGATTGGTACATACGTTGCTTGCTCATTGGATGAGAATGATTGATGTAAGGACCAAAAACTTTATATGATTATATATTTAAATTTTTACGAATAAAATTTTTTTTAGTTTATAAATGAATATGTGTTATAAGATATAAATTAAACAAGATAGTTAATTTAGTTATTTCAAATTAACTAAGATCAATACTTAATCAAGTTGATTAAGGAAGAGTAAGATAAGTTATGTTGAAACATTAATATAGCTTGAGTGTTAGCCTTGAATGTTAAATACACTACTACAAAACAGTAAATAGATAACGCGTAAAAAACATTGTGGTTGCTATCCCAGAAACGTCGTGGCTAAGGGTGTCATCTATTTGACACCCTTTATACAATGTTTTTAAAACGTTGTAGTTTGACACATTATACAACATTTTTTTCTAAAAAACGTTGTAGATTTGTTGTCCAAAAATTATTAGATGGTTGAAAACGTTGTAGATGGTTTGATTCCACAACGTTTTCTAGCTAAAAATGTTGTAGTTTAATATATCAGACAACGTTTAGACACATTTACACAACGTTTAGAATGTGTCATCTATTTAGACAAATTTATATAACGTTTTCAAAATGTTGTAGCGTGACATAAAAATGTTGTAATACATGCATATAACAAATTATAGCTAAAAATATTGTGGTTCACCTATATTACGTACCAATGCACCTGCAATCTGCTAATGTCATGATATATAGCTAAAAAAGGTCTAAATTCTCATTTAAATTTAAAGCCAAAATGTATCAACCATTCAAAATACATCCCAATAATACCATTCGTTTATAGTTTCAAATTACTACACCCACAAAATATATACAAAACTATCCATATATACATCTCAAATTCACTTTTCAATATAAATTACTATTATATTGAATTATGAATTTGATTACATCCACAGAATAAACCAAACTATCCATAAAATTAAGCTACTACCTAAGCATGTGTAAAAAGCATAGGTTCTCCGAAAATACGTACATTCATCTAACCCTGTACATATCCACCGTTAACTCGAGGCTCTACATGTAGCTACTCACATACGCTGTCTACTCATCCCGTACTTCGTCAATTTGTTCTTGTGTGTACGTTAATCCATTTGCCTTATCCCACTGAAATAAAAGAACAAAAAATTTAGTTAGAAGTAGTACAACTTTAGATGCTGGTTTTTGATACTCCATATAACTTTGGAACCGTTTTCTTAGCTAGCAACATTGTTCTAGCAGTATCCAGAAGAGCTGACCACCTGCACATCATGATGGGGGGAGAATTTGGGAGAATAAGACAGAATAGCAAATTCAGATTAATATATTAATATAGGACATATAGAGAATTTTAAAAGAGAATAAAATCCAAAGTAACATGAGAATTGATCACAAATTTATCTATATATGCATATACCAACACTTTCACATCAGGGTAATATAGCTATGAATATAAGCAATAAAGAAGAAAATAAAGTCAGGAGTATTACATAATAGGCTTCCTAGAAGAGCCAAGATCTAGAACAAGTTTGCTAGATGAATCCACAGCAGCAAAATCCTTTTCTGCAATAGAAGTGTTTACAATTTCATCGCAATGTAAAGGCCAGAAGACTTCAGAACTACCCTGACACCTAAACAGCCTCATCACAGGTCGATATATCAAAAAGGCGACCTAAAAATTGAAAAAAAATCACCATCATGAGAAAGGTCGTGGAGCATCAGACAAAATCTAGATAATATACAGTTAAAGACCAAAGAAAATTATTGAGAATAATAAAGATGAAACATTGTTAATCTGCTGTAAAAACCTCGGGATCAAGGTGGTATAGGGTAAGATCATCAAGAGTGGGAATCAGTTGAGCATAAGATGATGTTGGTGTCACTACACTAGATAAGAATTCCACATATTGGAGAAGGGCTCCATGACATCTATCAAATTGCTCACTGAGCATCTTAATGTGAGGCCCATCTGTATTTATAACAACCTTGCAGCCATGGCATGTTGAACATATCAATATATGTAATTGACATAACAAAAATTTGCGTAAGTACAATACAACTGGCAGCAATATATACAACTTACACAGAACGATGCTGAGCAATTAGCAGCAAAAGGGGAACTGCCAGCTTTGGTTCTTCCTTAGGAAGCAAGGAGTCCCTTAGCCTGTTTGTAGATTTAATTAAAGCCTGCCAATGATAATTAAATGTTAACATCTCCACACTTTAAAAAACTTATGTCAAAATGATTACAAGCATATATATCTTACTTTGAGACTTCATTACTGATTCTACGGAGATTCCTTCATCTATGGGCAACATTAGGAGAATTTGTGAATCTGATAGTTATATTTAATATAGTTTGTTTTTTCTGACAAGTACTAATATATATATATATATATATATATATATATATATATATATATATATATAAACACATATTTCCATAATGAATTTCCATGATACTAAATAAGCGGACAAATGAATTCTAGAGAAGAGATCATCTTCATCAGGAAGAAGATTTCTGATACTTTGCAACTCAATAGCTTTAGTGGCTACTTTGGGATCTTCTACTTTGTCACACGAGGTTGCGGTATCAAAATACTGGTGAGATAGAACATCTTCTACTGATAATATCAGTGCGCAGGTTTAGATGAACATTACTATAAATGCTTGTATGAAATAAATGTAACTATGTATTTATGAATGAGTCACAACTAAAAATATGCATGAAGTGAACGTGGAGCATAAGAAGTAAGACTGTGAGAGCCATGTATGTAACATCAATCATATAGTTCAATGGAATTGATAATCACTATCAAATTGCATTAGACACAAAGAGACAATAGTCCCAACTCCCAAGAAATTGGAATATTGAAAAAAATACTATTTAAAAAGGTATAATTCTATGTAGATAAAGTAAATAGAAGACCAACCAACCCATGTGTCAATATAGCAGGAATCACTAACATAAATAGTAATATAATGTGCATACAAATAAATACTTCGAAACACCACATTTAATTGTATCAAATACTAGTCATTATATATAGAAATTGCAGTTCTTAAAAATGATGTCAAATACAATCTGTTTTTGCTTAATAGTGCCACACAACCAGCCTAAATCTCCATGAGGTTTTGATAATATACAGTAATATAGACTTGACTGAGGACAGTCAGTCAGTAAAATGAGATCTTAATGATACGAGTCATTAAGATATTTATCCTTTTCACGTTTGATGTTAGTCCTTTGCCCCCACACACTGGAAGATGTTGGATGCACCATATCCATGGATTGCCATATACATATCTCCATGAATCCCATGAAAAAAATGGAAGTCACCCACCATATCAACCTTAATTCTAACAACTTCTACAAACAAGAAGCATCAAAACCCATAATAATAAAAAGAACCAGTTTCTATTAATAAAACTAGATCTATAAGCTTAAACACATATGGTTATCATATAGCCAAATATATCATGCCAAAATCGTCCTGTCTTTTAGTGTGCCTTACGTGTAATGAAAGTAAATAAATACTTTCGAAATAAAGTATCAGTACATAAAAAATGAATATGGCTCACCTTGCTGATCAAACATAATTTTTGGCTTCCAGAAACCTAATTGTGCCAGCCAAATGGAAACACATTTTAATATATATAAAAAAATACAAAGTAATAGCACTGACTTTTGTAAATTAATTAATTAATAAGCACCATCAACTCAACTCAAGAAATATTTAATTATTCCTGGAGATAATTACCTTAGAAAGTAAATGAATTTCATCGAGCAACATAATCAGCAAAATATAATTCCAACATTATCAACAAAATAGAAGTAGAGAGACCTAAACTTCCTTACCTGCAAATAGAAAACCAACCCCCGCCCACAAATAATAGAACTAATAATAAATAAAGAAATAAATAAATAAGGTTCCTTTTTCAGCTAGCAAATGAGTGCTGGAACAACTTCACATTAAAAAGATAAACATGGAAAAAATTATAGCAACAAGTTAAAAACAGATCCTGGAAAGCACAAGTTATCAGGATACATTAAGTTGAGTAAGGCAGGAAAGCAAGCAAAGAGAGGTTCTTCACAGAGAAGCAGGATCCGAACTATTACAAGAAATAAATATTTCAAAGCATTCGCATGTCTCAGTAAAATTTTTGAAAATCCAAGTATCACATAATTCAAACCAATTTTACCCCAAAACTTCAATCTCAACAGTGCCTTAAAAAATCATCACACGTAACAAAAAAAATATGATCAACCAGCTAAACAACTGTATAATTAAACGGTATCATCAGCAAATTTCGTTCTTTTAGACAATAAATTATGGAATTATTTTAATAGCATCTCACAAGGCTGAAAGCAGTAGATTTTAGAAAAGAAACCCAAAGCACTTATTAAAGACTACTATCAAAAAGATGAATGAGAGATGTCGTACAAAGAGCAATAATAACTCCAATCCTTTGGCTTGGGTTTCTCATTCGAGAACAAATCAATAATCTTATCACAAAATTGGGTAATAGTATAACCATCTGCAATTTCAATCTCAACTTTATCCTCCACTTGTGCAGAGGCCACTCTGCTTGATAATAGCCAATAGGATATCTGGGACAAGAAAGATTATTTCTTTTAGAGAGACCCTTGAATAGGTAAAATCCACTAATTCAAAAGAACCAAAAAAGATGGATAGCGAAAGCAATAGCAAAACTGCAAAACAATACAAAAATAGACTACCTAGATGTAGACCTCATACTGCTCCATGGAAACTTCGCCAGACCACCACTGGCGGCCGCACTACCGTTGGTCACATGGTTGCGGCTACGGTCTCTGCCACGCCAACAGCCAGAGCTTGTCTCGGGCTTAACATTTCTATCGAGCCAATGCGCCTTTTTCTTGGCTTCATCTCCCTCCACAAAACTGGATTTGGATTGCTTGTTCAAGATATAAAACCCCAAAACTCAGGTACTTGAATCCCGAACTCGGTGCTTTACGATACCATTTCTATGAGCGGAAATAATACTAATAATAATAACAATAATATAAATATCAAACTTATCTTACATTTATCAGAGTCTAATCCCAAGTGCGCAATCTTTACTACATTCTTTACATGATATATAATACATATCATTATCTTAATACAGTCTAACTATTACAAAAGATACCAATAATCATATTCTGTTTGTTTTCCTTTTCATTTGTTCTGGTCTGAACATTCGGGTTGATCATGCCTAACTGAAAATATTTAAATTTAATACAAGAATGAGCATTTGGGTGCCCAGCAAGTAATAACAATTATGAATATAATTAGCTAAAAGAAATAAATATTTTCTTTGTACATCACTTCTACAACGAATTTATAGTTGTGAAGTAAACTGAATCGATAATAACAACATAACAATTCTATCTCAAATTTTTAAAATTACGTATTGACTATATATATAGGTATTAGTCGACAAATTATGAACATTATTTTTAGTTTTCGCTAAGGTTTAGCAGAACTTCATCTGCAAACCGTCATAACTTACGGGCGTTAGGTTGTACTTCCCATGAGCCCTGTATTGATCAATACTACATTACAAGAACGATATGATCGTTCACTCTGTCCGCCTTGGGCGCATAAAAGTTTTTCCTTGATCGGGATGTTCATATTTAGTCTGGAATCTAAACCAAAATAATTTGATTGGATATAAAAAGGTTTTTATCATATTCAACGATATTTCTGAATCTGTGTCTAGCTGGTCAAATAGCTTAGACGACTTATATATATATATATCAACATGTAATTAAATACAATGATTATCCAAGTGGGGACACTTGTGTAATCATGTTTAGAAATTAACGAATATAATATATATCTGAATTACCATATACTAACATGTTGATAAACAATGATCGGATATAAAATATATCACAATATGGTTAATAATATAGCATAATAATAATATAATTCTGAAACTTCTTACTCATGTCCATTGCATAAAGGAAATGCAAAGGTAAGATACTTGCCTGGTCTGCTGCTTACAGTACGCAACTTAGTTTTATCTTTTATATCAAAACCTATCATTAATAAGATCATTTTATCGATTAGAATTCCACATCGTAACACATAATACTGCTTATTGCAGTCAGCACATAACCTAATCACATTGTTACACATGTTTCACAGTATTTGGATCACAAACAAACACATACAAACAAATTATATAAGTCCAGATCAATTTATGAAACATGTCGGTGTACTGACGGCTTTATCGGGTAATTATCGAGTCTAAGACTCTATCCTGTAATTCCACATCTGTAAGTATCGGTCATATTACTTTTAAATGACTTATAATAATTTTTAAAATATTTATTATAATTAATCATGAATTTTTAAACACCGGAATCATTATTAAATGATTTAAATATTAAATAATTCTATTATCATTAATATTTAATTACTATTAATCTATTAATGAAACCATTGCCAAAAAGTTAAAGTTATTTATAATAACTCAAAATACTTTTAAAGTATTAATATTACCCTTAAATGATTTTTAAAAGAATTAAAATTATTTTTAAATAATTATCATTAATATTTAAGTATTAATATTTTATTTATCCAAATATTAAAAGTCATTAAGTATAACTTAAAATATTTTTAATTCATTTATATCCTTTTTAAATGATTTTTAAATTAATAAAACCATTTTTAAGCTATTTATTTACTACAATTATTAAATAAACTTAATATCATTAATATTAAATTTTTAATGAAATTATCCTTTAAATATTAAAAGTTATATTTTATAACTTAAAATATCTTTAAACAATTTATTATCATTTAAAATGGTTTTTATAATATTAAAATAATTTTTAAACTAATTTATTTAATATAATTATTAAATAACTTTAACATCATTAATAGTAAATAATTAATGAGTTTTATCTTTAAATATTGAAAGTTATATTTTATAACTTAAAATACTTTTAAAATCTTTATTTTCATTTAAAATAATTTTTCTAATATTAAAATCATTTTTAAACTAATTTATTTAATATAAGTATTAAATAAACCTAATATCATTAATATTAAATTATTAATATTTTTCATGATAAAATATCAAAAGTTATATTTTATAACTTAAAATATTTTTATAACATTTATATAATTTTTATATAATTTTTAAATTATTAATTCTATTTTTCATCATTTATTTAATACATTTATTAAATAACTTGAATATCATTAATATTAATTAATTAATGAAATTTCATCACAAAATATTAAAAGTTATAGAAAATAACTTAAAATATTTTCTTATAACATAATATAATTTTAAATGATTTTTCAAGTATTAAAATCATTTTTAAATAATTTATTTAATACTATAATTAAATAAATTAAATACCTTTAATATTCCAAAAATATTAATTATTTATGAAATATATTAAAAATTATTAAAATATAATTTTCGGACTTTAAAGTAATTTTTAGGAATTTATTTTGTATTTTTAATAATTAAAAACTAATTTTTCTATTTATTTAATAAATATAATTAATTTTATAAATAAAGTGTTGCTATAGGTGCTTTAGGCGACAAAACTGTCGCTGAATGTGTTCTTGAGCATGTCAGAACCTTCAAAGGTTATTAACTGGTTACCTACTTTGACCAAGTCTAGATCACTGATCTATATGATTCTGGGTTTGCTACTGATTTATGATTGTAGTATTAATGTAATACTACAATCACCAACAAAGTTTATGTCCATAGATTTTCATAACAGTGAGTTATGGCCCATCAAATACCTTGTCAGAACTGTTCTTCCATTTTTGGGTTTCCCAGAAATGAAGAACAGTCAAAGTACCTTCCTTTTGATCCTTATATCTTGTATCCTGGTTATGTTTAATGTGATCTAAAGGTATATAATTATAGCCGAGATGTGAAAGGACAACTTTGTAACAACAAATCATCATATCATCATCACATAAGAAAGATCAAAGCTGGTCAAACATTGTTAAAGAGCCAGTTCAACCGGTTTTTGGAATTCCCAGAAAAGTAAATCGTGATCGGATGGTCAGGTTTGACCGTCCACTACATTTGATTAGTTGATTGTTTGTGGGATCAAAAGAGATAGTTTTAAAGAACATATAACAGACTATAAACTAGTTACAACAACAACACCAAAAGACTTAACATCAGACATATTTAAGCCATGCAATATCTTGTCAGACACTGGAATAGAGTTTCTGGGTTGCCCAGAAACTCTTGGTCATGCTCGGTCAACCGAGTTTGACCACGATTATCTTGCAATCTGGATCTGATTCAAGCATGATCAAATCCAGATCAAAGATATCATTACAGACTACATGTTAAAACATTTAAACAGCCAAAAACATAACCAGAGAAAGATCTACAGGATCTGACATTAGGTTGTCAGACAAAAAAAATATTTTTCCAAATTTTTAAAATTTTCTAATTCGTGCACTTAGATGTTATTGATCCATCAACTACCAACCCAGATCAACTATAGGGACTCCAAATAACATGTTTAACATACAAAAACTAACATCTAACATGGAATCAAGGATCAAATTTCTTGGTTAGGGTTTATACCTTTATGATCAATTTTGATTCTAAGCTTCTGAGTTTGATGTGGTTGTTCGTGGGGCTTGAATATGGGACTGATATGCTACAATATTTCGTGGGTTTGAAGAGGTAGAGACTTGGTTGGGTGTATGAGAGAAAACGAGAAAAATAATGCACTTTTCTCTCTCTAATGCTACATATATAACATGTATATAATGTATATAGCTGAGATTGCTGCTGATATGTGTTGTTAGGTGTCACATGGGGTGGTTGGATTTGGTCACCAACTCACCTAAGGTCAAAACCTACATGTTAGCTTCAATTATGCAAGAGGGGCAATTTGGTCTTTTTGCTTTTATTTTTAATGGCATTTTGGTAACTTGTCAAACCCTTAGAGTTTAAGGTTTGGGTTTGGGTTTGGGTTTGGGTTTGGGTTAGGGTATGGGTTAGGGTTTAGGGTTTGAACCATTTTAGGTTTTAAAAGCAAAATTCTAGGATTTCTAAAATTAGGATTTAAAAATAAATAACAATTTAGTTTCCAAAAATATAAATTAGAGCTTACTAAATATAATTAGTTTTCTAATTCGATTACTTGAACATTTGGGTTTAAAATTTACTAATTATAGTTAACCTTGCTAATTTAGAAATTAGGGTTTGTAATATAAATATTAGGATTTTCTAAAAATTTAATATTTCTAAATATTAATTAGGGTTTACCTAATCAATAATTTTTTTTATAATACTTCACCTTAATCGTAATCACACAGTTGTCGACGTCGGGATTTTTAGATGTCCCTTTCCGTTACTTGTTCTTTGGTGTTCTCATTTTAGGTGAGATTTGTTTGAAAAAACAAGTGAAAAAGGTCCGACATGTATAATGTCGACGATGGACTGTTAAGAGTCGCCAGTTCGTTTTTTAAATGGTTGTACCAACACAACCGAGAAAAGGTTTGCACATTGACCCAATGATGTGACACTGCTATACGGGTCGGTGAAACCAAGATTCATTAAGGGTCCGGGGACTTGGTTATGCGGGGGGAAGGTGTTAGGCACCCCCCGACATCCGTGTTACCATGGCGACCGCCTCTTTTCAAGAAACTGCTATCTGAATGTGTGTGTGTGTGTGTGTGCGCGTGAGGCAATGTGCTGTTATTTGAAAGTGGTACGAGGCCTCGTTCGCACCTATATACGCAGGGTTTGAATTTATGTAAAAATTCAATTTTAGCAAGATATGGCAATGATGTTTTATAAAAGAGGTTTTTTCAAACCCTGACGCTCAATAGTAATTGAGGCCTTTTGCACTTCTATTTTATTAAGTGCACGGCTCGGTTGATTTTATTTGACGACTGCGAAGCATCCGTACGAAAATAATGTACAAAATAATGCCGAATTCCTCGTGGGTATGGAAACCATCTGAGGAAATTCAGACACCGCAAAATAATTTACAAGCTGCTTACAGCTGAAAATGTCCATCACGGGAACCGAATCTAGATTCAATGGGATGAATATGTGATCACATGATTCCTAGGCTCACATGATACCACAATTTGTATGAAAGCAGTAAGCATGTATATATATAAAAGCCGTAAATATATATATACAGACATGATCACCAACCACGAAGTAGCTCCATGGGGGATCAAAAATATAAATAAAGATGTTAAAAGCCATCAACCGCCACGGAGGAAACTCCAGGCGGGACAAAACGTAAATTAAGCTGTAAAAATGGTCAACCACCACGAAGTAAACTCCAGGTGGGACGAAATATATATATATATATATATATATATATATATATATATATATATATATATATAAGCATGTAAACGCACTAGATATAAAATCCAAGCCCACCGAACAGAGTTCGATAGCAGTTCATATATATAAGTGTATATATATAAAAGCGAGTAAACGCACCGAATGTAAAATCCAGGCTCATCGAACGGAGTTCGACCACAGTTTATATATATATATATATATATATATATATATATATATATATATATATATATATATATATATATAAGAAAGTAATTAAACGCACCAAACCGAAGTTTAGGCTCATCGAACAAAGTCCGACACACAGTTAATATATATATATATATTAAAGCAATAAACACACCAAACCGAAGTTTAGGCTCAATCGAACAAAGTCCGATACACAGTTCATATATATAAAAATATATATATATATAGAAAAGCAAATAAACGCTCCAGACCGAAGTCTAGGCTCAACCGAGGCATAACTCGGTAATGTTAGTCAATATATATATATATATATATATATATATATATATATATAGACTGAAATGAAACTACGGACCGAAGTCTGGGCAAAAGCAAGCAACACGACTCTCAACGTGTAGAAGGGTGTGTGCAAAATGAAGAGAAAGACTCTAAAGTGTGTGAGAAGGCTTACAGTGGGCTGCCAAAGAAGACTTCTATATCTTTTGAGTGAGTAAACACTGGCTTTTGTAGGTATAAAAGAGGGCTATATATGAGCTCACAGGTGTTTAAAGTGAGAAAATACACTGTATGGCAAGTGTAGAGCGAATTCTGCAGGGTTTCCCCGTCTTTTTTCTCTTAAAAATCAGCACCCCAAGCCTCTTATTTATAGGCAAAGGGTGCCGCAGGTGTACCTGCGGCTCAGCCGCAGGTGTACCAGAGGCTGGTCAGGTCTGCTCGGTTTGGTCGGGTCGGCTCGTCTCGAAGTACGTGCACGCGGGCACTGTAATGTCCACTCAGTTTTTTTGAAGTGCAATTCGGGCATCCGTTTGAGGTATACAGGACCTATTTCGGACCGCCGTTGTCGAGAGTTTGTACGATGGCATGGGATTAGAGTTTGTACGAAGTCTTTGAAGAAGGGACGGTGCCCTCCGGTCTTCAAGCTTCAACTTTCATCCGTTACCCCGCACAATAGCAACTCGGGATTGGTTAGCCTTATGGGCCATTGTTGCGTAGACTTGTTGAGACGACTTGGCGTGGCATCGTGTTGGTCAGATGACGATGTTGCCCCTTACCGGTGTTATTGTCGGGTTGGGTCGATAAAGCAGACGTTGCTCAGCTTCGCTGGGATTGGACTGCTGCAATTGGTTGAAAGTCCTCATTGTCATCTTTGAGGTGTGTCTGTCTTTCCGATGTCATTGCCGGGCTGATACAGTGTATCTCGTTGTGAGCGCCGAGGTTGAAGCTGGTTGCACTTGTAATAAGCATTTTTGGGCATTCCTTGGGGCTATCACCAAGGTTGGAGGCTATTCCCATGTTTAGGGCTGAGACTGGATACCTCGGGGTTATCTCCGAGATTAATCGGTCTTCTCTAGTGTGTGTTCCGGTATTGATCTGCAGGCCTCGGGGTTATATCCGAGGTTGGATTGGTTACTCCCAGATTACGATCTGGGGTTGATGCTGAACTTCCGGTAGTATCCGATATGGTTGTGGATTGTCTTTCAGGGTTCCCTCTTAAAAGATGAATCTGCCTTCCTGCAATGTTAGTGTCAGTAGTACAGAAAATTTCGAGTGCCTACAGATGTCCCTCTTTATCATACTCATGCATGGCGATGCATGGGTAGGATAAAGAATCCTAGACACTTGAAACGTAATAAGACAAACATGGTACTATGGATAGCAACATGATGTAGATGTGTGATGCATGTGTACGGGGTTGTAGCCCAATCATGCAGAGGATAATTGATGGCTCCCTGTTGTTTTAACCGGGGATTGGCAATGATGACCAGATTTGATGTATGATCTGAGTCTGTCAGGATGTTGATGTTGGAGTTATCATCAAATTCCTGGATAAGGACTAGATCCTACAGAGGTACCTCTTATGTGTAAGAGATATGTGGGGATAAAGCTTGATCTGTTTGAGGATGTGTATAACATATTCCATCATCCATCCTCCTCGATGACAATCTCCTAGTTTGTACCGTCAGGACATGTCAGGGTTCTGTTGGAGTTACTGCCAACAGCAAATGCTGTCAGGGATGCCTGACATTCGTTGACGTGTATTTCACCGATATGTGAATCAACGGCTACAAAAAATCCTGTGGGATATACTATCAAGGTTGCTTGACTTTCGCTGTCGTGTAGATCAACGGACCATTGCGTCGTGACCCCCATGCCGGGGAATATGGGTAATCGGGTGGTAAGAACCCCGAATGGCTCCAGAGCTCTGATAGGTCTAACCCTCTATCGGCTGGAATGATGTCAAGGCTGCTTGACCTTCATTGATGTGTGTGTCAACGGTTTGAATGTACGTGGTAATCCCCTACCGTGAATTCACGTTGCAAACCCCTCGGGAGATCTAATGGGGACGTATGCATTGATCGAACAACTGTGTATGCTCTGATGGGTTTACTTGCCATCGGTTGAGATAATGTCAAGGCTGCTTGACCTTCGTTGATTTGTGTGTCAACGGATGAACACGCGTTGTAACCCCAGCCGGGGATCTACGTTGTAACCCCCGTCGGGGACTCATGTTATAACCCCCGTCGGGGACTCACGTTGTAACCCCCGTCGGGGACTCACGTTGTAACCCTCGTCGGGGATTCAGGTTGACAAGGATGATGATCCTGAGAAAGCGGCATTGGACCTGCGTACGGTATTGCCGAGCTTGACTGAGATCATTTAAGATTACTGGTATAGTGTACCTTGTGTGTGGGCGAATACCAATGCGTGATGTACCGATTCAAAGTCTCATCAGAGAAGACCAGGATTGTATGCAGTTTTGCTCAATCGCGTGGCGTTTTTATTCTTGATTTGACCTTTTTAATTCGTAAGACCTCCTTTGCAACTCGAACTAGACCGAACCGGAGGGATGGGACCCACATGGGGGTGCCATAGGTGTACCTGTTGCAGCCGCAGATAGGCCTGCGGCCAGGCGTGAATCATATATCCATCAGCCAGCAGCATTCACAAGTCACTTTCAACTTGTTTCTCTTAGAGAAAATCGCGAGCCATCTTCAGATCTGCTGAGTTCGGGCTGCTTTCTGCAAATTCTGTCACCGTACAAGTGTTCCACACTATCCTGGTAACGTATGCCTGTATTTTCTCTAGTTTCTGTCTGTTAGATTGTGAGTTATCGCACGAAATGCATCTAAACACATAGTAGTGGTTATGTATGCACAAATGACTTGATAAAAAATATTGAACATAGTAAATGTTAGTATTAAACCATGCTGAACATAATGATGTGAAAAAATTTGACTTTTGAGACAGTCAAATTGGCACCTTTTTCTGCTATTTTTTGTCCTATTTGAGGTCCAATGAGCAAAAGGTAGAAAGGCAAAGTACTCCTAGCATTGAGGTTGGCCTTATGCATGATGCTTTTGATTTTTAATGCATATATTGTGTATATGACTTTGGGGTAGGTGTGCTACTGAATGGCCACCTAAACATGCCTAAGTGCATATGGATAGTCCTATTTTCAAAGGGGACTATGGCAAAAAATTTCAAAATGTAGGCATTGGGTAGTCATGCATTTTAACTCTATTGTTTGTTAAAGTAAATGCATGCATGCATATAATCATAAATGCATTAGAGAAAGCTCCAGGTAAGGAAATACCACACCCTTTCTGAGGTGATTTGGAGACTTATTGTCCAGATATTATGGATCCGGATCAGCCGAGCAGTTCCTATAGGACCGCTTCTGGCGTACGGCGGAGGGCTTCTGAAGCACCTCGTCCCCGTTTTGTCAGACAGCCTCGTCGGTTGGTGGAGGCTGTGATCCGTCTTGTCCAGGCAGATGTTCCAGACGTTGAGGATGAGGAGGCGGATATTCCAATAGAGGATCCCACTCCTGCTACACCTGTCCCTCGTAGGGAGCTTCTGAGTATTCAGGTGGCGAACCCAGAGTTGCTGGATGATTTGGGTAGACATTCATCGATGTACTTACATGCTAACGAGATATGACGTTAGACTTTGCTTTTTCTTCTTTCCTATTAATGAGGATTAAAGGGTTCTGACGTAGATTTGCATTTCATGCAGGTTCTAAGTTTTACAAAGCCTCGAGGGAACTGGTTTAGCATCCACTCCATGTACCAGGCGCTTCATCTTGATTATAGAGCAGTAGTGCATGAGTGGGGATTTGGGGCATTCTTCTCCATCCATCCCCGTTGTTGTCCCTGGGGTTACCTCAGGGCATTGTCTGAGCGGTTGTTTCACCAGACTCAATCACTCCACCTGCTAGATTGCGAGGTGATGATGACGCCGATGGATTGGCGATTTATCACTGGCGTGGAGTTTGGAGGGGAGCCAGTGCCTTGCATGGCGAATATTACGCCTACTGCCGTCAGATCCTTGTTAGGAGTTTCGGTGGTGGCGCTCAAAGGCAGGACCGTCCATTCAGGTCCTTTGAGCGTGGATGCTGTGAGCAGGCTATTGAGTGAGCCCATGCCTGATGATGTCAGGATCAGGGATCGCATTCTGCGGCGATTGTTCCTGATGATCATTCGAGGCTGCTTCATATCAGATAACTCTTCCATGGTATCTTTTGCTTTGGTCAGCGCTACGCGTGACGTGGACCATATTGGAGAGTACGATTGGGGCTCCTATACCTTTGCCTATTTCCTCCTGGGCATACGTATGCGCTCACAGGGTTTGACCGAGGCTTGGCTAGGATTTTACCCGTTTCTGCTGGTGAGTATTTCTCTTGTCTTTTCCCATTTATAGGTTAAGAATGTTTACTGAGAGCTCAGTCCTTCTGTATGTGTGGTTCATGTCACACTTGAGATCGATTGGTACCCTTAGACAGCATGGATATTGGTTTACCCACGATGTGGCCATGTCATACTCCTTTCAACCATCGGAGTGTATAGATGCTCAGTCCTGGTCCGCATTTTTGGCAGACATCAGAGACCCCATTTAGCATATTGTTGTGCTCGGGGCTTAGCTCACCATACAGCTTTATTACTCATGCTCCGGGCATGGATTTTCTCTCTCTGGCCGGCTTGAGGGGTGTGACTACTTATCACCCATTGGCCGTGATGTCGCAGTTTGACCAATTTTAGGATTTTCATCCTTTCACAGGGGCGACAGGTCAGCGTTCAGCTGCTCAATACCTCTCAGCCGAGGATCGATCTCGTGTATACGCTTGTTGGGACCATCGTGAGGTAGCTGCTTTTTCAGTGAGCAGTCCAGGTTATTCCGTAGAGTATTCTGCCTGGATGGAGACGGAGGTTTTATCGGCTGCAGCAGTATCTGCAGTACCAGATAGTGACACAGAGGGTGTGGATCCTGCGGAGAACATTGATACCCACTTCGAGGAGGAGTCCGCTGCTGGGTTGCCAACATTTCTTCCAGATTCTCCTAGTACCAGCACTGTTGCGATTTAGCACTCGACACAGTACTTAGAGCAGAGTCTTCAGCTGATGACCTTTGAGAGATCAGGTTCGATCTATGATGTCGACTGCTCTGGATGTGAGGGAGGCCGCTCTGTTGGAGAGAGATGAGGCCTTAGCTCGCAGGGATGCCGCTATTGTTGAGCGGGATGAGGCCAGATTAGCCAGAGATGCAGTGATAGTTGAGCGAGATAGTGCCATATCTGCCCGGGATGTAGCCGTCACAGACAGTACTGCAACGAGGTCCCTTACCACTGACATAATCGCAGAGGTGAGCGCATATATTGATGAGCATATGGTCATCATGCAGACGACTTCTGATCTATTGGGTCGTGTAGATACTCTCATACAGGAGACCACAACTTTACCTCCTTCTTCTGAGAGGGATGCTATGTTGAGCTTGCTAGCTCGCGTGTATCCTGACTCATAGATTAGCTTGTACTTACCTGCACAGACTAGCTTAGCCATTTTGTCATGTACAGTTTACATCATGTATATCAAACAACATTATATATGACAGGGAAATATATTTTTGGATCACTTCCCTTTTAGATACACCTTGCTATTTGTTTGATATTTTTCCTGCTGCTTCAGGGCTTGAGATCTTGATGTATTCTGAATTCCTCCTAGGTGGATGGGCATTGAGTTGTCTCTGGATAGTTCAGAATGGATCATCGTTCTGTGTATCCCTACCATCTTTTGGTGTCTTGGGACTGGTTTCTGTATGGAAATGTGGAGAGGAGTGTGGCTTTCCTCTCTAAGATTGACTGCACCACAGATGGTTACCAGTACTTCTATTTAGGAGAAGCCTAGTTAATTCCATCTCTTATGGATTGGCGTTACTCTTAAAGGTATGACCGCAGCTTAGATGGTCGCCGAATTTCCTATTTGGGAGGAGAGGTTGGGTAATTCCATCCCTTTGGTCTGAAGCCGAATGAAACGTAGTGGATTGATGTTTGATCCCAGTACCAACTGACAAGAGTTTGTGTTTTGGTAGGGGGTGAGACCGTACCATGAATGGCTGCCTACGTACTCCTATTGAAGAGGAGATCAGGTCTGCGTAGTTCGAACCTGGTGTAAGAGGTTCAACACTGTATGTGGCAGAAATGGTGTAGGAATATTTTTGTTATTTTTTGTGAGGAGAGAAGGGTAGAAATATTTTTGTTGTTTTTGTTTTATTGCAATCGAGCCATATGAAATGGTTGCCTACGTACTCCTATTGAAGAGGAGATCAGGTCGACGTAGTTCACCCCTCAGGGTGAGAAGAGAAAGCGTAATCCCATGTACAGGTCAGAGTGCGGGGATGAGAAAGTTTAATCCTAAGTTGAGGATAAACTGCAGAGGAAAAGTTTGATCCCAGGTATGGGTAGCCAAACTGTAAACGTAAGAGGTTCGATCCACGGTGGGATGACCTAAGTTGTATGAGCGCAAAGGAAAGCCAGGCTACTAGCTTGAAAAGTATGTTTCCCTGAGAGGCAAAGTGCAGAAAAGTTGTATGTGGTAAAGGGTTAAAAACCGGAATGACTGATGACCTGATGGTTTGACACCAGGGTGTTTGCGAGTTACTTTAGACATATTACCGTTTCACGGCGTCTGAGTTGATGAGTTGTGGAAATTCATCACTGTCCATTTCTTGTAATCTGAGAGCGCCTCCCGTCAATACTTCTTTAACAATAAACGGGCCTTCCCAGTTAGGAGCGAATTTTCCCTTAGATTGATCTTGGTTGTCTAGGATTTTCTTCAAAACCAAGTCATATTGTTTAAATTGCCGTAGGCGGACTTTTTTGTTGTAGGATCGGGCGATCCTTTGCTGATATAACTGACCATGGAAGATAGCCGCGGTTCGCCTTTCATCTATTAGAGACAATTGGTGATACCTGTCTTGTACCCATTTATCTTCATCCAGCTGAGCGTCTATCAACACTATGAAAGATTCCATCTTAACTTCTATGGGGAGCACTTCTTCCATCCCATAGGTTAGTGCGTAGGGGGTTGCCCCAGTTGAAGTACGCATGGATGTTCTGTAGGCTAACAGAGTTAGAGGCAATACATCAGGCCAATCTTTGTGGTTGGCGGACATCTTTTGCATAATCTTCTTGATGTTTTTGTTAGCTGCTTCAACAGCACCGTTCATCTTTGGACGATAGATGACAGAGTTAAGATGTTTGATGTGGAATTTACTGTACAATTCCTCCATCATCTTGTTGTTGAGGTTTTTGGCATTATCTGACACAATCACCTTTGGTTGTCCATATCGACAAACAACATTGTTTCTGGTGAAAGCAATTATGACTTCTTTAGTGACCCTAGGGAAGGAGGCTGCCTCTACCCACTTGGTGAAGTAGTCGATCATGGTGAATATAGATCGATGTCCATTACTGGCTTTAGGTTCAATGGGCCCGATAACGTCTATTCCCCATATTGAGAAGGGCCAAGGTGAACTCATATTGTGGAGTTCTCGTGGAGGGGCGTGTATAGGATTCCCATGAATCTGGCACTGATAGCATCTTTTGACGTGGTCATGGCAATCAGCTTTGAGAGATAGCCAATAATGTTCCGTTCTGAGGATTTTCTTGACAAGGAGGGGGCCACTCATGTGGGGGCCATAGACTCCGCCATGGATTTCATCCATGAGCCTTTGGGCTTGATCTTTGTCTAAACACCAGAGGAGGCCTAATCCTGCATCTCTTTTGTAGAGCGCATCTCTACTCAGGTAGAATTTCATTGCAAGTCGATGGATCCGCCTTTTCTCGGTCGAGCTCGCCTCAGCGGGTGTAGATCCATCTCGCAGATATTCCTTGATATGCTGATACCAAGGATATTGGATGGGAGGTAGCTCATCCGATACTTCTCCAATATAATTCCCGTAGGCTGGGGCCTTGTGCAGGAAAATTGTGATGCTTGGCAATTGCTCCTTATCTGATATATGAATCAAGCAGGTCAAAGTTGCTAATGCGTCCGCAAAATCATTCCTATTACGAGGAAGATGTAGAAAGGAGATTTCTTCAAACTCCAAAGCCATCTTTAAAACCTGCCGATGGTAAGGCAGTAAGTGTAGTTCCTTGGTTTGATAGATTCCGGTGGATTGTCGAATTACCAACTCTGAATCTCCACGGACAGTTAACCGTCTAATGCCCATTGAACGAGCAAGTCTTAGCCCCATGAGACAGCCTTCATACTCAGCCGTATTATTGGTGCTGTCAAGCTGTAAGTTAACGGTGATGGGATACTGCTCCCCCGTATCATATACTAGAACTGCTCCAGCTCCAGAACCTTCCATATTAACAGCTCCATCAAAATACATCTTCCATGATTGGCGCGTATCGTACTGATGGTGTTGTTATACTGTCATTACTCCTTCATCAGGGAAATATGTTTCTAAGGGTTTGAAATCCCCTGAAGGTGCAGCGGCCAGTTGATCCGCGATTCCTTGACCTTTGATGGACTTTTGAGTCACATATACGATGTCAAATTGTTGTAGGATCAACTGCCATTTGGACAGCCAGCTATTTAACATGGGTTTGTTGAACATGTACTTGAGAGGATCCACGCGGGATATAAGATGGGTTGTGTGACCATGGAGGTAATGCTGTAACCTCATGGAAGTCCATGCTAAAGCATAACACGTCTTTTCGATCAGAGTGTACTTGTGTTCACTGCTGCTGAACCTTTTACTGAGGTAATAGATAGCTCGTTCTTGGCCTCTATCGTCCTTCTGCCCCAGCATGCAGCCCATAGCATTGTCACTTACGGACAGGTACATAAACAGGGGAACATCATCCCTGGGTGGTACCAACACAGGAGCTTTGACTAGCTGTTTCTTGATTGTAAGGAAGGCATTTTGACACTCATCATTCCATTTCATGGAGGAGTTCTTCCTTAATAGTTTGAAGATTGGTTCACAGGTTGCTGTGAGTTGGGAGATGAATCTGCTAATAAAGTTGATTCTTTCCAAAAATCCCTGGATTTCCTTTTCTGTCCGAGGAATGGGCATTTCCGTGATGGCTTGGATTTTGGCAGGATCCAGCTCAATCCCTTTGTGGCTTACTAGAAATCCTAGCAACTTGCCTGATTTAACGCCAAAGGCGCATTTGGCTGGATTCAACTTCAAGTTATACGTATGCAACCTGTTGAATAGCTTTCTGAGATGGTCTATATGGTGATCCTCCTTCCGAGACTTGACAATGATGTCATCCACATAGATCTCAATCTCTTTGTGCATCATGTCGTGGAATAGAGCCATCATAGCTCGTTGATAGGTAGCTCAGACATTGATGAGGCCGAATGACAATCGTCTATAACAAAAAGTTTCCCAAGGAGTGATGAAGGCAGTCTTCTCACGATCTTCCCCGACAACCATAATTTGATGATACCCCGCGAAGCAATCAGCAAAGGAGTACATGTCGTACTGCGCAGTATTGTCAATGAGAATGTGGATAAATGGCACGGGAAAGCTGTCTTTTAAGCAAGCCTTATTCAAGTCCCGGTAATCCATGCAAACTCGTACCTTCCCTCCAGGTTTAGGCACGGGCACGATATTGGATATCCACTCAGGATATGTAGACACCATGATGATGCCAGCCTGAAATTGTTTCACAATTTCCTCTTTCACCTTTAAACTCCACTCCAGTTTTAATCGCCTGAGTTTCTATTTGACTGGCTTAAATCCCTCTTTAATGGGAAGGCGATGAAGGACAATGTCAGTAGACAAACCCACCATGTCTTCATGAGACCATGCAAACACATCCTTGAATTGGGTTAATAGTGTAACCATGTCATTCCGTTGGTTTGGGGTAAGGTCTGAACCAATCTGGATTAACTTAGGGCTTTCTAAGGTTCCGAGATTGAAAGAAGTGGTTTGATCAAGGTTGTGTTTAGGTGTATCTTTGACCCATTCTTGAATTTCTGGAGGCACCTCAATGTCATCCTATGTATCCATCAAGGCTGAATTTATCTCTACATCAAAGGTACAATCCCTGTGTAGGAGAGGCATCGTATCAGCAAGTACAAGCACATCTAAATTCAGAGTCCTGAAAAAAAATATGCTTTCACTTAGTATATATGAAACGTGTTTGATCATACACAGTGTTAGCATATACTGGCAAAATAAACTGCTAATACTGTATAGAAAAGTAAGCAGTTATTATATCTACAGGGCAGAAAGAACTTCTGCCCGCTTTACCCTTGACGACCAATGCAAGGAATGCTATTCCAATTAGCAAGAGCAAAGTTTGGGTGAATCGCAGTGATAGAGGGACTGTCATCATCCTCCCTGTCCCGAATGATGGCCATTATGTCTGGGCAATCATCGTCTGGGGTGTATCGGTTGGTATGTTCATCATGAACGATGATACGCATGCCCGACATTATTCGAACAACGTTCTCCTTGATTCTCCGCTCCTCTTCTTCGATTGTGGGATCTGGAATAACGATTTTGTTTTCCTCCACCGATTTCGGCTTAGGAAATAACATAGCCATGACATTGGCTGGCACCTTTACAGAAGGTTGTGCAGACTTAGCACTTGAAGGCGAAGATAAACGCCATATAGTTGAAGCTGAAGGAACCTGTGGATGTTTATAAGGGTTCCTGTGACTAGAGCTAGCCGAATAGCCTAGTCCAGATGTTCCAGTGTGCTTGGTTAAGCGAATAGGGTACTTGACACCCTGACAATCTTTACCCAACCCTTGTCCTGGTTTATGACCCAACGACATCATTTCTTGAGTGGTTAACATCACTTTGGCAAAAATCTGGGGTTCGGGCAGTGGTGCTCCAATAGCATGGTATTGGATATTGCTTATTTCTAAAGCATGAAAACTGACTGGTTCAACGTCCGCATTAGCATTGATGACCAGTAAATCCCTGCATTGAGGACACTCTGGTTCAACGTTGACCGTGACCAGGCTGTTGTTGACAATATATTTTAATTGTTGATGAAGGGTGGAGGGGACTGCCCCAGCCATGTGGATCCATGGTCGTCCCAAGAGCAGGTTGTATCCCGACTCTATCTTGAGCACATGGAAGGATACGCAGAATGTATGAGGACCAATCTCAATTGGCAGCTCAATTACTCCAACTGAATTTCGGCGGGCTCCATTAAAAGCTTTGATGATAGTATGGCTATTCCGGATTCGATTAGGATTGATATTCATCTTCACCAAGGTAGCATAAAGCAAATATTTAGGGATGAACCTCCATCTATCAGGACTCCAACCACCATATATCTAGAGGACAATACTGCGATGTGCAACGGTTTGCAATGACCGGTCCCTTCAGGCGGAATGTCATCATCAGTGAAGGATATCACATTGTCGTTGAAAATGTGATCAACCAGATGTTGAAATTTTTCCTCATCCACGGATGTCAGGAGATAGGCTTCTTCTAAAACCTTTAACAAGATCTTCCGGTGATTCTCGGAAGTGAGGACCAAGTCCAAAATTGATATCTATTGTGGAGCTTCTTTCAAGCTTGAAACCACCGTAGCTTCGTTATGGCCCATAGTACGGAGGAATTTTTCAATCTTCTCCGTGGGTATTTTTCGCTTTGATTTGACGGCAGATTTCATCACCTGTTGGGGAAGGTACAGTGGATTTTCTTTCGACACTGCAGCAGTGGTATGTGAGGTGGATCCTTCACCTTCTCCATAATTCCATGGAACTTTATGCAAGCTAACAATAGGATATTGTGCTCTGTACGGCAAGTTGATTGGCTCGGGAACGACCACTTTCAAAGGATTGTTGCTTCCTTTGAGTTGAATTATTGGCATGACGAGTGATTAATCAGCTTCAGTAGATATGACGGCTACCACACTCTTCCATTTAGTGGGACCTGCATTCTCACTGGCGCGTAGCACAGTGTCGTCATCTGCCAGGCACAGTACGCCACTGTCGATTAGGTTCTGAATAAGGTGGCGGAGTGCTCAGCATTCTTCTGTGCGGTGACCATGAGATTAGGAATGATATTGACATACTCCCTCAGAATTGTACCGTCCCGAACGGGGGTTGATTGGAGGTAGAAGGGAACTGATTCTTACTTCATTGATTAACATGTGAAGTATCTCCTCCATAGGTTGACCCAAATAGGTGAATTTCCTTTTGTTGGCAAAATCCTGACGGGCGTTGGCATTTACTCTCTTCGTCACTTTGTCTTCCAGCATTTCATTTTCTGAAAGGGAAGAGGGAATATTCATGACAATGGGCAGGAGACTGGCATGCTCCTGGCTGATTAGCTGATGAGTCACTTGATGCTGATAAGTCACTAGTTCCGCCAATTGCTCAATTTGTTTGCAGAGAGCTTTCATTTTTCGTTCCATTGTGAACTGGAACTTGGCATAATCCCATCTGTTATCACCGTCTTTGATGGTTTAGGTAGAATCACAGCTGAAGTTGGAACTCTGTCCACTGCTCCAATTAATCATGTTGACCTCTTCTTCTTTGTGTTGAGGAAGAGGGTTGTCTTGAACGTTAGGTTGATCTGGTTTAGTGACCACTATCTCACCGTTGTCTATCAGGTCTTGGATCTTATGTTTCAAGGCCCAACAATCCTGAGTATCATGTCCAAGTGTCCCGACATGATAAGCACATTTCCGAGCAGCATTAAAACCCCTTCCATTTGGGTTGGCTGGTGGAAGTAAATGTGTAATCTTCTTTTGTGTTGTCAGAAAATTAAGGATATTCTCGAGGGTATCCCCTAAGGGTGTGAACACTCGAGGGTGTTTGTGCTGGAAAGGGAGTATAGTTTCTCTTCTGAACATGCATATTTTGACTACCTTTTTGACCCTGTAGTATCAGGGAAACATCTTCCTCTTTCTTTTTATGGACCCTCCTGGGGTTGTTGCCATAATTTCCAGACTGGATGTGATCAGCAACAGCTTTGAGTGCAGCTAGGTCTTGAATCTTTCCGGATTTCAATCCCATCTCAGCCATCTCCCCATGTTTGACCATTTCAGAAAACGGTTTGCCGATGCCGGCTAAAACTCTTTCATAGAAGGGAGCTTCTTGTATGCCTATGAACGTCATGACCATTTCTGATTCGGTCATGGAAGGATTAACTTGAGCAGCTAGGCGTCTCCACCTCTGGGCATACTCTCTAAAAGACTCGTTAGACTGTTTCTTGACCTTGGTAATTTGATACCGATCAGGAGCCATTTGAGACTGAAAGCTGTATTGAGTGAGGAAGGCATGTGCTAGCTCTTCCCAGCTATGGATTTTGGAGTTGTCTAATCTTGTGTACCATGAACGGGCTTCTCCAGTTAGACTCTTTTGGAATAATTGCATTCTGAGCTTTTCATCCTCTGTATAAGATCCAAGTTCTCCAATAAATACCTTTAAGTGTGTATAAGGATCTCCTAACCCGTCATATTTTTCAAAGTCAGGAGTTTTAAACTTTTCTAGATAATGAACACCAGGAAAAATACATAGATCAGCATATGAAACACTCCCGTGTGTTCCAATTCCTTTGATAGTGCGAAGGGTCTCTTCCGTTTGGAGGACTTTCTTTTTGATGTCACCAGTGTCTGGGTCTCCAGTGGGATGTGCAGCATCATGAGTTTTGTTGGTATGATCCAACTGCAGTTCAGGTATAGTAATGACCTGGGCTCCTCCTTGTGTGGAGGATTCAACATGTACGGGTATTTTCTGACCCTGTGTAGACTGGTGTAATTCTTTGAACAGAACAGCCAAATCTGCAATTTGTTTGCTTAATCCGTCGAATTCTTTGCGAGAAACTGGATTAAGTTCAGTCTGGTCGGATGACGACATAATTGACTGTAGGCCTGTTGCCTTTTTGGACTTTCAACGGGTAGTAGGCCCGATTGACTCCTTGCGAAAGGCTTGCATAGTTTAGTCCTTAGGGAAGGTGACTATTAATATGCAATGTGATGAGTCCATTTTAGGAATTTTATCCTGCAAAAAACGGATGTCAGCTGTTTGTAGCATGTATGTATATGTGTACACATTCCTTCATATTTCTCATTACATAGATATGTCATGAAATAGTGTAATTTAAAATGAGAGCATGAAGAGACTTTCCTCCGTTTTGGGTTTATCAGAGGCTGACCTATCTTAGGTTACTCTCGCGAGTTTTTGGCATGAAGGTTCCCAAATCATCGCAATCTACTTGATGGGAAGTTAATCCGGTCTTTCAACTGGAGCGAATTTGGGTGGTGCCTTTCCTGAGCCTCGGAGAATCAGGCTTCTCACGAGTCCAGTAATCAAACACCGACGGGATAGCCTCCTGGTGGAGGGACCACACAACATACATTCACATACATTGCGTCTCACCGTATGAAATGATGACATGTTCGAAGCACTAATATCATAAGCAGTTTATAGTGCGAGGCACTAACATCACAGGCAGTTTATAGTGCGAGGCACTAACATCACAGGCAGTTTATAGTGCGAGGCACTAAATAAATAAGACATGCATTCGTACACATTCATCCAATGTAAATGCAACATCCACACACAAGCAGATAACAATTTTGAAAAGATTGAAATAGCGGCTTAAGTCCTCTTACTGGAGTCCCCAGCAGAGTCGCCACCTGTCAACGTCAGGATTTTTAGATGTCCCTTTCCGTTACTTGTTCTTTGGTGTTCTCATTTTAGGTGAGATTTGTTTGAAAAAACAAGTGAAAAAGGTCCGACATGTATAATGTCGACGATGGACTGTTAAGAGTCGCCAGTTGGTTTTTTAAATGGTTGTACCAACACAACCGAGAAAAAGTTTGCACATTGACCCAGTGATGTGACACTGCTATACGGGTCGGTGAAACCAAGAGTCATTAAGGGTCCGGGGACTTGGTTATGCGGGGGGAAGGTGTTAGGTATCCCCCGACATCCGTGTTACCACGGTGACCGCCTCTTTTCAAGAAACTGCTATCTGAATGTGTGTTTGTGTGTGTGTGTGTGTGTGAGTCAATGTGCTGTTATTTGAAAGTGGTACGAGGCCTCGTTCGCACCTATATACGCATGGTTTGAATTTATGTAAAAATTTAATTTTAGCAAGATATGGCAATGATGATTTATAAAAGAGGTTTTTTCAAACCCTGACGCTCAATAGTAATTGAGGCCTTTTGCACTTCTATTTTATTAAATGCACGGCTTGGTTGATTTTATTTGACGGTTGCGAAGCAGTCGTACGAAAATAATGTACAAAATAATGCCGAATTCCTCGTGGGTATAGAAACCATCTGAGGAAATTCAGACACCGCAAAATAATTTACAAGCTGCTTATAGATGAAAATGTCCATCACGGGAACCGAATCTAGATCCAATGGGATGAATCTGTGAACACATGATTCCTAGGCTCACATGATACCGTAATTTGTATGAAAGCAGTAAGCAGGTATATATATATAAAAGCCGTAAATATATATATATACAGACATGATCGCCAATCACGAAGTAGCTCCATGGGGGATCAGAAATGTAAATAAAGCTGTTAAAAGCCATCAACTGCCACGGAGGAAACTCCAAGCGGGACAAAACGTAAATAAAGCTGTAAAAACGGTCAACCACCACGAAGTAAACTCCAGGTGGGACGAAATGTAAATATATATATATATATATATATATATATATATATATATATATATATATATGGCAAAACTATGATTTTCACCACTAAACTTGGCACGTTTTACTTAATACACCACTGAACTTTTAATTTTTTGGATTACATCATTAAACTAATTAAAATTTTTTAATTGGGTCATTCCGTCCAAAATAGTTGACAGACGTTAAAGTGGCGCTGACGTAGCGCTGATGTGGCAAAAAAATAAAAAAAAATTTGCTTATGTGGCAAAAAAAATCAAAAACAAATTTTTTAAAAAAATTTAACATTTTAAAGTTTTAAAAAATAACAAAAACATAATAAAATACAATTTTTTTTAAAAAAAAATTGATTTTTTTTAAAATATATTTTTTTGAAAACAGACTTCTTTTTTAAAAAATAGAATTCTACAAAAATTTTTTTTTTATAAAAACAGTTTTTTCAAAAAAGTAAATTTTTTTTTTAAAAACAGATTCTTTTAAAAAATAGAATTCTAAAAAAATATACTTTTTAAAAAAAAAATTTTTAAACAGGTTTTTAAAAAAAAAACAGATTTTAAAAAAAGAGAATATTTTAAAAAAAAGATTTTTAAAAAAATGGAACTTTTTTAAAAAATAGCTTTTTCAAAAAAGTAGAACTTTTTTTAAAAATTTGATTTAAGAACAGTTTTTTAAAAAAATCTATAAAAAATTAAATTTTTTTTAAAAAAAAAAGTAGAGTTTTTTTAAAAAAACAGATTTTTTAAAAAACAGAATTTTTTGAAAAAATAGATTTTTAAAAAAAATTAATTTTTTTTAAAAACAGCTTTTTAAACAGATTTTTAAAAAAATAGAATTCGTAAAAAACGGTAGAAATTTTTTAAAACAGATTTTTAAAAAACGGTAGAATTTTTTTAAAACTTTTATATAAAAATAGAATTTTTAAGATTTTTAAAAAGCGGTAGAAATTTTTTTAAATAGATTTTTTAAAAAAGCTGTTTTTAAAAAAAATCTATTTGTTTAAAAAAATATGTTTGTTTAAAAAAGTATATTTTTTTAGAATTCTATTTTTTTTAAATCTATTTTAAAAAAAAATTGTTTTTTTTGAAAAAACTATTTTTAAAAAAATATATTTTAAAAAGTTACATTTTAAAAAAAATCTGTTTTTTTAAAATATTCTTTTTTTAAAAATCTGTTTTAAAAAAAACAGTTTTAAAAAAATTTCTATTTTTTTAAAGAAATTATGTTTTTTTAAAAAAATTATATTTTTTTAGAATTCTATTTTTTTTAAAAATCTGTTTTTTTTTAAAATTGATTTTTTGAAACAATTGTTTTTTAAAAAAATATATTATAAAAAATCTCTTTTTAAAAAAAACCATTTTTAAAAAAAATCTATTTTTTTAAAAAGTCCCGTTTTTAACAAATTCTATTTTTTTAAAAATCTGTTTTTTAAAAAAAACTGTTTTAAAAAAAAGTAATTTTTTTTAAAAAAAATAATTTTTAAATTTTTTTTTTAGAATTCTATTTTTTTTTTAAAATCTGTTTTTTGAAAAAATTCTGTTTTTTTAAAAAAAAATTGTTTTTAAAAAAAACTATTTTTTAAAAAAAAACTGTTTTCATTTTTAATAGAATTCTATTTTTTTTTAAAAATCTGTTTTCAAAAAAAAATATTTTTAAAAAAAATCCGTTTTTTTAAAAAAAATTAATTTTTTTTTGTATTTTATTATGTTTTTGTTATTTTTAAAACTTTAAAATGTTTAATTTTTTTAAAAAAATTTGTTTTTGATTTTTTTTGCCACATAAGCAATTTTTTTTATTTTTTTGCCACATCAGCGCCACGTCAGCGCCACTTTAACGTCTGTCAACTATTTTGGACGGAATGACCCAATTAAAAATTTTTAAATAGTTTAATGATGTAATCCAAAAAATTAAAAGTTCAGTGGTGTATTAAGTAAAACGTGCCAAGTTTAGTGGTGAAAATCATAGCTTTGCCATATATATATATATATATATATATATATATATATATATATATATATATATATATATAAAAGCATGTAAACGCACTGAATATAAAATTCAGGCTCACCGAACAGAGTTCGATAGCAATTCATATATATAAGTATATATATATAAAAGCGAGTAAACGCACCGGATGTAAAATCCAGGCTCATCGAACGGAGTTCGACCACAGTTATATATATATATATATATATATATATAAGAATGCAATTAAACGCACCAAACCGAAGTTTAGGCTCATCGAACAAAGTCCGACACAGTTAATATATATAAGTATATATATATATATATTAAAGCAATAAACGCACCAAACCGAAGTTTAGGCTCAATCGAACAAAGTCTGATACACAGTTCATATATATAAAAATATATATATAGAAAAGTAAATAAACGCTCCAGACCGAAGTCTAGGCTCAACCGAGGCATAACTCGATAATGTTAGTCAATATATATATATATATATATATATATATATATATATATATATATATATATATACATACATAGATTGAAATGAAACCACGGACCGAAGTCCGGGCAAAAGCAAGCAACACGACTCTCAACGTGTAGAAGGATGTGTGCAAAAATGAAGAGAAAGACTCTAAAGTGTGTGAGAAGACTTATAGTGGGCTGCCAAAGAAGACTTCTATATCTTTAGAGTGAGTAAACACTGGCTTTTGTAGGTACAAAAGAGGGCTATATATGAGCTCACATGTGTTTAAAGTGGGAAAATACACTGTATGGCAAGTGTAGAGCGAATTCTGCAGGGTTTTCTCGTCTTTTTTCTCTTAAAAATCAGCACCCCAAGCCTCTTATTTATAGGCAAAGGGTGCCGCAGGTGTACCAGAGGCGGGTCGGGTCGGCCCAGTTTGGTCGGGTCGGGTCGTCTCGAAGTACGTGCATGTGTGCACTGTAATGTCCACTCGGTTTTTTTGAAGTGCAATCTGGGCATCCGTTTGAGGTATACAGGACCTATTTCGGACCACCGTTGTTGAGAGTTTGTATGATGGCATGGGATTAGAGTTTGTACCAAGTCTTTGAAGATGGGACGGTGCCCTCCGGTCTTCAAGCTTCAACTTTCATCCGTTACCCCCGCACAATAGCAACTCGGGATTGGTTAGCCTTGTGGCCCGTTGTTGCGTAGATGTGTTGAGATGACTTGGCGTGGCATCCTGTTGGTCAGATGACGATGTTGCCCCTTACCGGTGTTATTGTCGGGTTGCCCCTTACCGGTGTTATTGCCGGGTTGGGTCGATAAAGTAGACGTTGCTCAGCTTCGCTGGGATTGGACTGCTGCAATTGGTTGAAAGTCCTCATTGTCATCTTTGAGGTGTGTCTGTCTTCCCGATGTCATTGCCGGGCTGATACAGTGTATCTCGTTGTGAGTGCCGAGATTGAATCTGGTTGCACTTGTAACATGCATTTCTGGGGTTAATGCCGAAATTGCATTCCTTGGGGCTATCACCAAGGTTGGAGGCTATTCCCATGTTTAGGGCTGAGACTGGATAGCTCGGGGTTATCTCCGAGATTAATCGGTCTTCTCCGGTGTGTGTTCCGGTATTGATCTGCAGGCCTCGGGGTTATATCCGAGGTTGGATTGGTTACTCCCAGATTGCGATCTGGGGTTGATGCTGAACTTCCGGTAGTATCCGGTATGGTTATGGATTGTCTTTCAGGGTTCCCTCTTAAAAGGTGAATCTGCCTTCCTGCAATGTTAGTGTCAGTAGTACAGAAAATTTCGAGTGTCGACAACAGTTACATAGCAATTTCGAACTCAAATTGAGTTTTAAATTAGGGTTTCTAATTAAGGTTTCTAACTTTTAGAAATTAGGGTTTTTAAGTTACTAATTAGGGGTTTTCACATATTAATTAGGGTTGTCTTAATAAACATTAAATTCTAATAATACATATCATATACCACATAACGTAATCACTAGACATATTTTGAAGTCTCATTTGACTTCAAAACTAGGGTTTGTCAGTAAAATTAGGATTTTGCAGGTTATAATAAAACTGCTCCCCAGATTAACCTTACACACCTAGTATACATATGTATGACATTGACACATAATAATTTAATATTATTATTCTCAGTCCTTGATAAAAATCTAAAATTAGGGTTTGAATTCTATATCTGATTTATTATTCATATTTAACTTTATTAATTAAGTTAAAATAATTAACTTAATTAAACTAGCATAAATTCATATATTAAAATAGATTAATTATTATAATAATTCTAATAATCATTTCATATATTATTTAAATAATATAATAATCATGTTTTCATGGAAAATAATTAATAAAAATATTTTTACTATAAATTAATTATTATAAGAATATACTTTATAATAATCAATAATTCTAAAATAAAATTATTTGTAAACATTCATGTAATAAATATATTTTTATTTATTACATAATTACATACACACATTATCTTGTACAAATCTTTATCCTTAAAATAATAAAAAAAAATTATACGCAAAATTTCTGATTTAATTATATAGAAAATATCGGGTTGTTACACAAGCTCTTCTTATCTTCCTCAATCAAACGGATTTGGTAAAGGTCCGGGAATACAGATAATGGATATTTTAGGGTAATATACACTTTTTGTAATCAGGTTTTGTAATCAGATAATGGAGTTAGGGTTTAAGAACTTCGAAAAGGGGAAGGGAACAAATGAAGTAAAGTTTGATTAGGAAAGAAATGACACATACCTGATACCTCCGTGTTTTTTTTCTTACCCGACTCCCAGGCACATACCTCCGTGTTTTTCTTCCCTCTGTGTTTTTTAAATAGATAATGTTTTTTCAAATTAAAAATTGCCTTTATAAATAGATAACGTTTTTTCATATGTATTTACAATATTTTGTTAAAAAACATTGTGAAAAAAAATACCACAACGTTTTTTATAAAAACATTGATGTTTAAGTGTTGTCTATTTACTGTTTTGTACCGGTGATAGAAATATTTATAATCTTTAAATGATTAATTAGTATGACTATTATATAGTGAATAAATATGTGAGGACTGTGTGAAAATAGGTATGGCTAAATAAATATATATACTATAGTTATGGATATGTATATTTATAGATTTCATAAAAAGGAAAGCCACATAACCTAATTATATATTTGGTAAGGTAATTAAATAACCTAAGGATTATGGTATTGAGAAAATGTTAGTATTTAAAAGTTATACTAACCTAATAGATTAATTTTGTCTATTTCAATTGATTAATAATTTTAAACCTAATTAAAGCAAACCTAATTAGGTTATTTATTGAAGAGACAAGTATAAGTAATTAAATTCCGTAAGATTTGGAATAGAAATCATAAATAAACAATTAGGGTAATATAAATTAAAATTGTTAAACTATGTTACTTGTATAGCCCAACTAATTAAATTAGAAGCCCAAAAGAAATAAAATGCCAAACTAAATCCTAGCCTACTTGATTAAGGATATTTAGACATTTGATTATTCAAATTTGGGCATGAAAATAAATCAAAAATTGGAGGATAAGAGAGCAAGGGGGGTGGATTTTTTGAGGGGCTTTTAAGGTATGAAAACTTGATAATAACTTTTCCTTTTATAGCTAATCACCTTACTTTTCCTAATCTCTTACACAATGGACATTGTTGTCTGCTCCTCATTGGTTGGGAATCTCATTAAGCATACTTAAAGATAATATAAGGGGTATTAAATATTGGGCAAAGAATGTAACAGGTCGAATTGATTGAGTCGTGATTCTGGGGACATAATCCTTTTTAAGGGGGGAAAGATGTGACGAACGAGATTTTGTAATTTAATTATAATATTTATTGAATTAAATAAATATTTTTTAATGATTTAATTATTAGATTAATAATTAATTGATGAAATTGTGATATATTAATTTAATTATATGTGTTATATTTATTAAATTAATGTGGAGAATTTTATTATTCAAAGTATGTAATTATGTGAGCTTATTGAATTAAATGAAATATTTAATAAGCATAATGTTATTTTAATTAATTTAATAATTAATTAGAGAATTAATAATCTGACATAATTAATTTATGAGAAAATTAATTATGTGACTATGTTAATTAAGAATAAATGGTCATATTTTATTTAAATTAAAGTAAATAAGATATTGGATTTATTTTATAAAGGGGTGTGACATTATTAAACTATAATATAAGCAGTTATCAAAATAATTGGGTTTGAGTTTTAAGAATGACCGAACAAGGCCTTAGGGGAGGTTGTGAGCAGTTAACCCATGATGTGTTAACTGATCACCACAACTGCGTCAGTTTCAAAATGTTATATACGTCTTCTTTTATTCGTTAAGTCTTTTAGTTTTTCTAAGTCTGACAAACTATTCACAGAGAAATTGATAATTTTGAGGAAAATTGTGAGTGTGTGATTGATCTAGTAACTGAGAAAGGATCATCAAGGATCATCTCTTATAATCTACACTTTATACTATGGGTAATTCCTTTAAACCAATTTCAAATTTTGTTGTATAAGTTTTATAAGAAAATGGCTTTCAACTTCTGTTAAAATCTTTATAATTAGAAATGGTAGCAATCATGTGTTTGTTTATGGTAATATGCTATTATAACATGTTTTACTATATCTTTTATATATCCATATCGTCAGTTTCATAAAAATTATGTCGTATATTGTTTCTTCAAAATACATAGTATAAAAATATGGTCATATGGCCTTACGTACCAAATTTGATATGTTAATCATATGTTATATCATAAATTTATACTTGTACCGGATTAAGTATATCAAAATGAAGAGACCAAACTTTGAATGGATAAATTTGGTGTTACAACGAACCCGTAGTGTAAATTTTTATGTTTTGTGTTCAAAACTTTCAAGAACATCAAGAACAGTAAAATTATATGTGTTTATTTTGTTAATTATGTGTTTTAACTTGTTAAAATCATGCTAGAAGGGTTGAGTAGTAGTTATATGTGTATTATAGTGTTTGAGTATGTTTAATTTGATGTATGAAATAAGAAATTGGTAGAAATTGGCTTGTTCTGTAATTTTTCGTGAACTGCAATTTCTGTAACTGGTACGCCGTGCCGCAGCGCCGGCTGTAAGCACAAGAATCGCGCCGCAGCTCGAGCCACACCGCAACGCCATTGACAAGGCCGCAGCGCTGGCTGCGCCGCAGTGCCGAGTTTAGGCGTGTTGATGGCGCCGCAACGCCACTCTCCAGATTGTCTAGAAATGAAAATTTTAAAGTGTTCAAGTCCATGAATGTGATAGTAACCTAATCTAATGAACATAAAAATATGTTAGAAGTATAATGAGATGTTAAAATAGATTTTTAATATGTCAATAACGCATTTACATGTGAATTGAATTATCGAACGCATTGTTAGCTTATTGTTCGTGTAGTGTAATATTATGTGACAATAAGTGTGGAAATTTGACTAAGTATAGTCATAACCAAAGTTTAGACAAAAGAATAAACTTGTGATGACTAGTTACATTATAATTAACTGGAATTGTGAATGGAAATGATATGTAGGATTAAATCGAAGAACGTGTATAATTAGCGTGTAATCTACACACGAGGCAAGTTTTCTAACCCTACTTGCTATTGTTATTTCAAGTTTATAAACATACATCGAGCAATTCTCCGTATTATTAATCAAGTTCAATTTGTTATACTAAAGATTATTGATCTTTTCAAAGTATGATTCTGTTATATAATACTTATTCTATTGTATCTCTCTCGAGATTTTTATTCGATTTAAATATCAGTTACTGTTGAATATTGTTAGACTAGTGAACTCTTATTGATTTGACTAGTCCATAATTGATGAACGTTCTAAATTTTAGAACCATTATTAAATTTATCCCAACCAAACTTCCTTTGGTGCAGATTCGAATGTCAAACTGAGATGAATAACCCTGTATAGGGGATTACTTATGCTTTAGCGTTAAGATATTGTGCACAGTATGGTACTAAGGGCTGATCCCCCTAAGTACAAGTAGAATAGTCCATAGTCTTATGACTGTTAAAGGTTTCAAGTATAACCCTTGATAACCTAGGATATAGTTCAAGGTCTTATGACCCTCAGATGTTCTTTTGATTCTTGTTATTCATTCTTGATTCAAAAGTTGAGTTTCTTATTCCAGAAGTCTTTGATTCACTCGCATGTTATTATATTATTGTTTCATTATTTTACTTGTGGGAAATCGTGCTCACTCTTGCGTAATAATAACATTACAGTTAAGAATGAAAGGTCCGACGAGCCTTCTACTATCAAAGACAAGGGCAAAATTAACAAGTGATGAAGACTTGTTGTATGATGTGATGATGTATTTATGTTTTAGACTTATGTTAATGTTGTGTAAGACGATTAATTGTTTATATTTCCGCAGTTAAGATTTAAGGTTAGTATGACCTGGGATTTTTGTATTTATTTCTGATGATGTAACTCCTTAAGGAGAGGATTTATTTCTATCTATTTATGCTTTCATTTATTATGGGTAGATAGACATATGATGTTGTATAGTGAACACCGAATCATATGAGAATTAAAGTACCCGGATTTGGGGGGTGTCACAATTTGGTATTAGAGCTGTAGGTTATGAACCTTAGGTGTGGGAACAACCTTAGGTAGTAGCCTTATAGAAAGAACATAGTGATGGAAAACTCTTATCGAGTTCTAAGAAATGAATTTCTTAATTCATTGAAGATAATAAAAGATTTTATGTGCTTGTGTGTTAAATTATGTGCTCGCTAGTACCACTTAATAACTAAAACTTAAAACTGTGTTATCAGGATGTCGGATGTTGGAGGAGCTAGTCGAGCTGGGGAGGAGGAACCCCGAGTACCTATAGAGGAGGAACCCTGAGACATTCATGTCGTTAGGGAGCAGTTGGTACAAAGAGAGTCATCTCCGTTGATCACTGTTGTTGGTCAGGAGCATGAGCCTGAGACTGATCCAGAGGAGGATCCTGAGGAAGAAGAGGAAGAAGAGGAGTTTCCACCGAACTCCATCGATACTGAGATGTACAACGAGTTATATGATCGTAACGTAGAGTTACGTGACACTGTTCAGGAGCTGACTGAACGGGCGGTTATTCAGCAGATTACCATCGAGCATAAAGATAGGGAAGTTGTGACTCTTCACACATGTCTAGAAAACGTAGAATGGTATTTGGTCCACGAGAAGGGTCAAACCGAGGAGAAGTTCGAAGAGATAGAGAAGTTGAAGAAGGAACTGAAAGAAATCTCAGAAAGGTTGATCATAGCAGAGGAGGGCTGGGTAAGAGAATCACATCATGCTGATCTTGCTGAAGAGGATTGTCGTGCAAAGAAGGCTAAGCTTGGGAAGGCGTACTCTACACTTAATAATGCAATGGATGAGGCCCAGGATCGAGTTATGAGATACCCAATTCAGTTTGAAGGACTACCATCATATATGCTATATCGTCAGACGATGTCCCGCATCATGGAAGAGGAACGTAGCAAGGCTATTCAGCGCCTTAACAGGTAGTGTTAGGATTTATTTAATTATGTGAAAACTTATCTGGTATTTAGTGGTAAATTTCGATGTGTTTATAAACAAAAGAATATTTTAATATTTTAAATCCTTTAGATTCTTTATCTCTGGATAGTTGATGTAAATAGCAGTTATGCTATCGTTTGATGTTAAAACTTTCAATTTGAATAAATATATCAAGTTGTTTGAGATAATGTGTTAAGTGATTATGTTATATTGATGAGTTAAGCCTTAACTATTTTGAGAATTTAATAAAGATCTGATAAGCATATATTTTAACAGAAATATGCTGCCGAGAAGAAGACAAAACCGTCAACCAGCTCAAGAAGAATCGACGAATAACAACAACAACACCAATGCTAACCCCGTTCAACAATTAGTGAACTTACTAGCTGGAGAAATGAATAATCAACCTCAAGCTCCACCTAATACAACGTTTAAAGATTTCAAGGCAGTGGGACCGCCAGAATTTAAAGGCTCCATGAACCCGATAGAAGCTCAGACTTGGGTTATGGAGATGGAGAAGGTTTTTGATGTCGCTAGAGTCAGAGAGGACCAGAAGACCGCTTTCGCAACGTTCATGCTAAAATCTGAAGTCAGTTATTGGTGGCAAGCAAATAAGGTCCGTGGAGGAGAAGGTGTGATCACTTGGGAGAGGTTCAAAGAGATGTTTTTCGAGATGTATTTTTTGACTAGCTCGCAGAACCAAATGGAGGTTCAGTTTCTAGAGTTAAAATAGGGAAATATGTCTGTACCAAATTATGATTCAATGAGTTGGCTAGGTTTGCCACATATCAAGTACACACGGATGAGAGGAAAACAAGAATGTTTGAACAAGGACTGAAGCCATGGTTGTATAGTAAGGTGTCGATGTTTCAATTGAAGACGTTCACTGGGGTACTAGAGAAAGCCATACTCACTGAAGGTGGAAGCGATGCAGTAACAAAGTATAATAAGGATCAGAAGAAGAAGAAGAATGAAAGTGAAGGAATTAACAAGGCTAATGGAATTAACAAGGCTAGTGGAAGTATCAGAAGAAGAGATGGTCTGACAACTCACCAACTGGAAATCAGCAAGGAAGCCAAAAGAAGAGGATCGAAGCATGCCCGACCTGCGGAAAAGCTCATTTGGGAGTGTGTATGAAAGGTAAACGAGTATGCTATAATTGTGGTCAAGAAGGCCACATAGCACTTAACTGTCCTAACCCAAAGAAGGGTGCTTGCTTCACTTGTGGCTCAAAGGATCATCTGGCAAGAGACTGTCCTAAGAAGGGTCGGGAGGGGCAAGATCAGGAAGAAACTGGGGAAACAGCGGTGGAAGTGCTCTGACCATCACAGGGCCAATCGCAACCAACCGACCGACCGTCAGGACATTCAACATGACAGTGTAGGATGCTGTGCAATCTTATGATGTGGTGTCAGGTATCATTCCGATCAATAAAGTTAATGCTTATGTATTATTTGATTCGGGTGCTACTTGTTCATTTATATCCGATGGCTTTACTAAGAATTTAGAATTACCTAAGGATGAGTTAGAATACCCCATGAACATAGAAATTGTGAATAGAGAAATAATCCCTGTTAAGTACATACATAAGAACTGTATGGTGGATATTAAGGGTAATATCATGAATGTAGATCTCATCCCTATTCGACTTGGAGAATTTGACGTTATCTTGGGAATGGATTGGTTATTCAATCACGGGGCCGTAATTGATTGCCAGAAGAAGTGTATTAACCTTATGACTCCGTCAAATGTTGTGTTTTATGGTAGCAAGTCGCCTAGACAAGCGAGTTATCTAAAGATGATGCAGGCCATGAAGTTGTTAAGACAAGGCTGTGTAGGATATCTAGCTTACATAGTCGACAGTCGTAAATAGAATCCAAAAGTAGAGGAGATACCAATAGTGAGGGACTTCGCAGACGTATTTTCAGACGATTTGCCAGGACTTTCACCAGATAGAGAGGTTGAGTTTGTGATCAATTTGGTGCTAGGAATAGCTCTAATATCGAACGTACTATACCGAATGGCACCGGTAGAGATGAAAGCTTTCAAGAATTTGTTTGGACGGAGAAGTGTGAGGAAAGCTTTCAAGAATTGAAGAAGAGGTTGAGTACAGCACCTGTGTTATCCCTTTCGGATGATACATGAAATTTTGTTGTTTACAGTGATGCGTCGCATAAAGGACTTGATTGTGTGCTTATGCAAAACGGCAGAGTCATTGCGTATGCGTCACGACAATTGAAAGATTATGAAAAAGGGTATGCGACCCACGACTTGGAGTTAGCTGCAGTGGTTTTTGCTTTAAAAATCTGGAGGCACTATCTCTATGGGGAGAAGTGTGAAATTTATACAGACCATAAGAGTCTGAAATATATATTCACATAGAAGGACTTGAATATGTGCCAAAGAAGGTGGTTGGAATTAATTAAAGACTATGACTGTGAGATTTTATACCATCCGGGCAAGGCAAATGTGGTTGCCGACGCCTTAAGTAGAAAGGGTCAGGAAAAATTGATGATGTTAACCTCTCAGGAGGAATTGATTTCAACAATTGAGAAGTTGGAGTTAGAAGTGAAATATCCTATGAAAATAGATGAGAAACTATTTCAGATGCAATCTGGTATAACCCTACTAAATAAAGTTAAGGAGACTCAACTTTAGGACAAAGAATGTAAAAAGGTGAAAAAGAAGATATCCGAAGGAACCGAACCGAGATTTAGGATGGATAATGAAGGAATACTGAGATTTGAGAGCAGAATTTGGGTACCGCTAGTACAAGAAATTAAGGAAGAGATTTTGAGCGAGGCTCATAGTTCACGATATTCGATTCACCCTGGTAGTACCAAGATGTACCAAGATCTTCGACGATATTTCTGGTGGCCAAATTTGAAGCGAGGTGTTGCAGAGTGTGTTGTCAAATGTCTAACCTGTCAGAAAGTGAAAGCAGAACATCAGAGGCCGAGTGGGTTGCTACAACCGCTGGAGATCCTAGAATAGAAATGGGAACATATTACGATGGACTTCGTGGTTGGCCTGCCGACAACTCAGAAAGGCTATGACGTAGTATGGGTTATCGTTGACCGATTGATGAAATCTTCATACTTCCTTCCAATCAAAATCAGATTTAACTTAGATCAGTTGGCAAGTTTATATGTGAAAGAGATTGTTTCGAGGCACAGAGTTCCAGTGTAAATTATTTCTGATAGGGATCCGCGCTTTACATCGAACTTCTGGAAATGTCTACATGAATGCATGGGTATGCAGTTGTGAATGAGTACGACATATCACCCTCAGACAGATGAGTAGAGTGAAAGAACGATTCAGACATTAGAAGATATGTTAAGATCTTGTATAATGGACTTTAAAGGAAATTGGGATGATCACCTACCACTCGTATAGTTCGGCTACAACAACAGTTACCACGCTAGTATCGGCATGCCGCCTTATAAAGCGTTATACGACAGAAAGTACAGAACTCCGCTATACTGGGATGAAGTTGGCGAAAGACAATTACTAGGCCCAAAAATGGTACATCAGACAGCAGAGATAGTCAAAGTGATCCGAACAAGACTGGTAGTAGCTTAAGATAAGCAGAAGAAATATGTCGATCAACACCTTAAAATTGTTGAGTTTAAATCGGGTAGTTATGTGTTTTTGAAGGTCTCTCATTGGAAGGGAAAGATCAGGTTCGGAAAGAAAGGGAAATTAAGCCCAAGATTCATTGGACCCTTTAAGGTACTGCGAAGAATCGGAGAAGTTGCGTATGAGGTAGCCTTACCTCCAGCGCTTGAGAATGTTAACAACGTCTTCCATGTTTCCGTTCTACGACCCTATAAACCCGATTACAAGCACGTAATTGAATATGAACCCTTACATTTTGAGAAAGACTTATCCTATGAAGAAATTCATGTTCAGATTATTGAACGTAAAGAACAAGTTCTTAGAAATAAAGTAATACATTCTGTTAAAGTAATTTGGAGGAACCACAACGTTGAAGAGGCAACGTGGAAACTCAAAGAGAATACGATGAAGAATTATTCTCATTTATTTACTTAATTATGTGTAAGCAATTCTGGGGACAAAATCTTTATAAGGGGGGAGAATGTAACAGGTCGAATTGATTGAGTCGTGATTCTGGGGACATAATCATTTTTAAGGGGGAAAAGATGTGACAAACAAGATTTTATAATTTAATTTTAATATTTATTGAATTAAATAAATATTTTTCAATGATTTAATTATTGGATTAAATAATTAATTGATGAAATTATGGTAGATTAATTTAATTATATATGTTATATTTATTAAATTAATGTGGAGAATTTTATTATTCAAAGTATGTAATTATGTGAGCTTATTGAATTAAATGAAATATATAATAAGCATAATGCTATTTTAATTAATTTAATAATTAATTAGAGAATTAATAATTTGACATAATTAATTTATAAGAAAATTAATTATGTGACTATGTGAATTAAGAATAAATTGTCATATTTTATTTAAATTAAAATAAATAAGATATTGGATTTATTTTATAAAGGGGTGTGACATTATTAAACTATAATATAAGCAGTTATCAAAATAATTGGGTTTGAATTTTAAGAATGACCAAGCAAGGCCTTAGAGGAGGTTGTGAGCAGTTAACCCATGATGGGTTAACTGGTCACCACAACTGCGTCAGTTTCAAAATGTTATATACGTCTTCTTTTATTCGTTAAGTCTTTTAGTTTTTCTAAGTCTGACAAACTATTCAGAGAGAAATTGATAATTTTGAGGGAAATTGTGAGTGTGTGATTGATCTAGTAACTGAGAACGGATCATCAAGGATCATCTCTTCCAATCTACACTTTATACTCTGGGTAATTCCTTTAAACCAATTTCAAATTTCGTTGTTTATGTTTTATCAAAAAATAGCTTTCAACTTCTGTTAAAATATATGTAATTTGAAAGGGTAGCAATCATGTGTTTGTTTATGTTAATATGCTATTATAATATGTTTAACTGTATATTGTATATATCCATATCATCAGTTTCATAAAAATTATGTCGTGCATTGTTTCTTCAAAATACATAGTATAAAAATATGGCCATATGGCCTTACGTACCAAATTTGATACGTCAATCATATGTTATATCATAAATTTATACTTGTACAGGATTAAGTATATTAAAATGAAGAGACCAAACTTCGAATGGATAAATTTGGTGTTACAACGAACCCATAGTGTTAATTTTTATGTTTTGTGTTCAAAACTTTCAAGAACAGTAAAATTATATGTGTTGATTTTGTTAATTATGTGTTTTAACTTGTTAAAATCATGCTAGAAGGGTTGAGTAGTAGTTATATGTGTATTACAGTGTCTGGTATGTTTAATTTCATGTATGAAATAAGAAATTGGTAGAAATTGGCTTGTTCTGCAATTTTTTCCGAGCTGCAATGGCGCCAGCTGCAAGCACAAGAACTGCGCCGCAGCTCGAGCCACGCCGCAGCGCCATTGACCAGGCCGTAGCGCCGAGTTTAGGTGTGTTGGTGGCGCCGCAGCGCCACTCTCCAGATTGTCTAGAAATAAAAATTTTAAAGTGTTCAAGTCCATGAATGTGATAGTAACCTAATTTAATGAACATAAAAACATGTTAGAAGTATAATGAGATGTTAAAATAGATTCTTAACATGTCAATAACGCATTTACGTGTGAATTGAATTATCGAACGCATTGTTAGCTTATTGTTCGTGTAGTGTAATATTATGTGACAATAAGTGTGAAAATTTGACTAAGTATAGTCATAACCAATGTTTAGACAAAAGAATGAACTTGTAATGACTAGTTATATTATAATTAATTGGAATTGTGAATGGAAATGATATGTAGGATTAAATCAAAGAACGTGTATAATTAGCGTGTACTCTACGCACGAGGCAAGTTTCCTAACCCTACTTGCTATTGTTATTTCAAGTTTATAAACTTACATCGAGCAATTCTCCGTATTATTAATCAAGTTCAATTTGTTATACTAAAGATTATTGGTCTTTTCAATGTATGATTCTGTTATACAATACTTATTCTATTGTATATCTCTCGAGATTTTTATTCGATTTAAATATCAGTTATTGTTGAATCTTTTTAGACTAGCGAACTCTTATTAATTTGACTAGTCCATAATTGATGAACGTTCTAAATTTTAGAACCCTTATTGAATTTATCCCAACCAAACTTCCTTTGGTGCAGATTCGAATGTCAAATTGAGATGAACAACCCTATATAGGGGATTACTTATGCTTTAGCGTTAAGATATTGTGCACAGTATGGTACTAAGGGCTGATCCCCCTAAGTACGAGTAGAAGAGTCCATAGTCTTGTAACTGTTAAAGGTTTCAAGTATAACCCTTGATAACCTAGGATATAGTTCAAGGTCTTATGACCCTCAGATGTTCTTTTGGTTCTTGTTATTCATTCTTGATTCAAAAGTTGAGTTTCTTATTCCAGAAGTCTTTGACTCACTCGCATGTTATTATATTATTGTTTCATTATTTTACTTGTGGGCAATCGTGCTCACTCTTGCGTAATAATAACATTGCAGTTAAGAATGAAAGGTCCGACGAGCCTTTTGCTATCAAAGACAAGGGCAAAATTAACAAGTGATGAAGACTTGTTGTATGATGTGATGATGTATTTATGTTTTAGACTTATGTTAATGTTGTGTAAGATGATTAATTGTTTATATTTCCGCAGTTAAGATTTAAGGTTAGTATGATCTGGGATTTATGTATTTATTTCTATCTATTTATGCTTTCATTTATTATGGGTAGATAGACATATGATGTTGTATAGTGAACACCAAATCATGTGGGAATTAAAGTATCCAGATTTGGGGGTGTCACAAAGAAAGTATGGGGGATAATAGAATTGCAAGCATCCCTTTAGTCTCCATTCCAATTTATTTCATTTCCTTCCATATTCATTTCTCCTTTCTTTTTCTCCCAAGCTTAGCAAAAGTGAGCTATAGAGATAGGGTTCGAATTTTGTGAGAGGAAAAGAGGATGAGCTTAGCATAGCTCATACATCCTAAACACATCTCATACTTCGGAAGAACGAGAAAGGTAGCTAAGAAAACTAGGTGAGAACTTTTCTAGTTATTCTTCTTCTATTTTGTTTGATATCAAAGTTTGATGGGGTTATGTTCTAAGACACAAGGTATCATAGTTCTACATATCTCATGTATGGAATTAAGTATCTTGTGTGTTAGAATAGAGAGTTAGAGGAATAACATGAACATGTGTTTTTTAAGGGGGTGAAACCCTAGTTTTTCTTTTACTAAATCTTGTGTAACTCAAGTTTTATAACTTGGATTTGTGATCCGTCAAGGGGGGGGGGTGCTAGATACATGAGCTATCTAGTAAAACCAAGTGGTAGAACACAAATCTAGTAAGTATTGAAGCTATGGAGGCTGTTTTCCCCGAAACAGTCCACAAGAAGCTTAAAGAACCCTAACCCTAACAAAAGCTACTGCCCCCGATTTTCCTAAGGTTGTTTGGGCCAATTATGAACCTTTTAAAATCTGGGAAAAATCACATAGGTACCTTGAGAAGTTATCTATATGTAAGAAAAAGAACGGGCGCATTTCGATGTGCAGTTTGTGTGTAATGGCTTTTACCGTAAAGGACTCCTAAAATATGCTTACCTGGATTCTTCACTGTGTATACCTTGGAAAAATCTGAAAAATTTACAGTATGTGTATATATGTTATAAGAGTGTACCCTGAAAGTTTCAGAATTTTCTAAGCAAAACTCGATTTATGAAAAATGTAGCGAGATCCAAGTATTTTAGGCACTTTAAAAATAGTAAATCACTTTCTAAAATTCCAGAAAACTTTGGGATTCATTATTGGGCCACACACTGTCCAAATCCAGAAAATGAGAATTTTTAGGATCAGTTTGGTTTTTTTCCTAAAAATGATGAAGTTATGAATAAAAGGAAATAAATAGTTAAATGATGTCATAAATAAGGAAAATGTTATTTTAATGCTTGAATACTCCTAATATATAATATTCTGACTATTTGAGGGTATTTTGACAATTTACAATAAGAAGTATTATTTATGACCTTTTATGGGTATTAAATAAGTGGTTGAATAAATGGTGAACAATTAGAATAAATTGTTTATTGACCTAATAAATTATTAAAATGTTATGATGATATTAATAATGTTAGAATTTGATATTTTTTAAATAAATAAAAATATTGAGATTAACATGTAATTTAAGATATTAATAGATGACTAATAATATTAGATTATAACATTAATAAATATTTTTAATGACTAATAATATTAGGCTAAAATATTATTAATATAGTTAAGAATATTAGATTAAAATATTATTAAAAGATTGATAATATTAGATTAAAGTATTATTAGATGATTAAAATATTATTCAACAATTAATTAAATAAAATGTTATTAAAATATAATAACATTAGAAAAGAAATAAAATACTAATACATGCATAAAATTAAAAAATTAATAATATTAGTAAATGAATAAAATATTATTAAGAGAGTAATAATATTAGTAAATGAATAAAGTATTATTAGTTGATTAATAATACTAAGGAGTAAGTAAGTATTATTAAAGGATGAGTGAAGATAATGTTTACGTAATAGTAATATTATCAAGAACTAATAATGTTACTAAGGAATTAATGTAATAACTAATATTTAACCGTGTGACTGAATATTAGGCAATTTAATATAGAATAATGATATTATGAATAAGTATATGATTTGCTAATCGAGAGGTCAATTATAGGTCTTTCGAAGGAAGGTAGATAGACTGTTAACCAGATATATTTATTTTCATAGTAGTAGACTACAGACAAGACAAGTTCTCTAACTCAAACTCGAGTTATTATTTTTCAAGTATGTTAGTGAATAATTATTGTTGATTATTTCAAATCTAATATTATTATTGAATATTCGCATTATGGCAAGTTTTCTAATTCCACTTGAGTTATTAATTTCAAAACATGATTAGTGAATAATTATTGTTGGTTATTCACATCCATAATGATTATTGTTATTCGCACCTAGTGCATATGATTTCTTGATCTAGTACTTGAACTGTGAAATAATTTAAAGTTCGTTTATGCACGAACTATTTATGAGATGTGTCTCAGCTATTTGTTTTGGCGAGACTAATATTTGATAAATCATGAAACGTTCTATTTATTATGAGTTGATTTATTATTGGAAGATTTATGTCATTTACTTCGGCTAGATCAACATTTATATTATATGATAAATTCATAGCACTTCTTTAAATTTAATCCAAACCATAATGTCATAGTACGGACTCATGATGTAAGACTGAGAAGAACAACACTTATAAAAGAGGGATTTATTGTCGTAACACGACCTATGCACGATTTTTGAGTATTATGCATAATATATGATACAATGGAGCTGATCACTTCATGTACTTGCAGAAGAGTATAATTAGTTTTTATAACTAACTTATATTCTTGAGGTAATTCAGCTTTAATTACTGATGATTAGATTATTATATTATAATTTTGTTCAAGTCTTTTGTATTAATAGACATAAAAGGTTAAGGTTAGTTAACATGGGATAATGATGATAAAATTATGTTTTAATGTATGCTTTTATTAAAGTAACGTACTGAATGATGAAATTCATAATTAAATGGGTAGTTAGGTGGGATATGTATGATGGATCGTGAGCACCAAACCCGAGGTTAGGAAATCCAAATTTGGGGGCGTCACAATTTATCTCATGATCATTTGTGTGGAGACACTAAAGCAAGTATGTAGATGTTTATTGGAGAAAAAGTTCACTGAACGTGACTCACTAAGGAATACCTAATGGAATTTTACTTGCATGTCAATAGAAATTCATGTAGTGATAGTAGTACAAATTATCATTGGACTTGATATCATCATAGTATCTTGTATATAATGAATCACACTTTTATTTATTGCTTAAGACCCTTAGGGTATATTGGGAGCTGTCGTTTATACTCCTAAATTAACCTCACTTTCACTTTACAAATTCAAACAATTAGTATAGTAGTAAGCAAGGATCGATCCCATAGAGAGTGATTTGTTTTATATTTATTCTATTCTTCTGATAGAAAATAAAGATGGGGGGTTTTTGAAAATTGTTTTTAAACAGAGAAAAACAAAATTAAATGATAATATTAATCAAAGATATAAAAACTTCAGTTCTGCAGTTCAGTTTCACTAAGTTACAACAATCAATTAATCAAGTTGTTATTATTTACCCTCCAATAAAATTATTAGCCCTATATAACAATAAGCTTTGTTATCTGGAATTCTCCGTAGATAATCACTGTATGAAACAAGCTCTCCACCAGATTCTAACTAACATACAACCTAGAATAAGCTCTCTTTATTTAATATGATAGAAGCATTAAGAAATAGAGAATTAGGCTAATCCAAGCAACAAACACATAACTTTGATTTGTTTAACTTGTTTTCAGATAATCTTAGCAGTACCCAAAAGTTTGTCCACAATTATTATTACTAAGTTGTTACTTATGATGAAGACAGATATCAATTACACGTAATACCAATCTTAATCTAGCTGATGATAATGATCAAACTAATTAAATTGGCCATATTAAATCAATTATCATGCAATCAATGAAAACAGATTATCAGAAGAAATTTCATACAAGAAGAAATAAATAATAATACTCAATTAATTAATTACTTGTAATAAGGTTCCACCACCCTTTAGAACTGAATGAAAAGAACTAGCATGACATGCTCTCAAGTATGTACTTTAATAGATGATAGTTGATAATTAAATGAATAAAATCATGACTAGCATCCTCTATTTATAGTGCTAGACAGAGTCCTAAATCTTATAAGGAATTATAAATCATAACTGGTTTCCATAAAAAAAATAAAATATAGTTTGGAAATAAATCTCAGTCTAAAGGAAATTCTAAAGCTAATAGAAATATCAATTCAATTCCATGTAGAATCCAATTGTTGAATCAATTCAATTCAGATATCAAATATACGTGAATCCAATTGTTGGGGAGTATGCCCCTTTTTCTAAAGAGATAGAAAACTAGGGTTTTAGCCAATACACTCCTCTTCTTGAATTCATGTTCTTCCTTGGTGGATCATCTGTAGAGGCCATACACTTGGGTGACTAACATTGATCAAAGAAAAGGAATCTAACCCATAGATTCAAGGAGATTGCGGAGAAGTAGGAGTTGAACTCATATATTTGGAAGCTCGTATCTATAAGGGTATGATTCTATAACTTCTTGTTAATTTTAATTAACCGGGTTATTGGTTTATGAAAATTTTAAAATTTGATTTTACGTTGCTTCAACTATTTTTGCAATTTGATTGCATCTTTGATCTTCACAAAACCTAACACATTTGTTTTGTTCCTTTAGGGGTATTTCGCCATCCTTCGTATGTATTTACGATATGGACCCATTTCGGTGCCTCCTAACCCAATCATGTTTACTCCTTCCGTATCATGTTGTAACAGAAGGTTGGTGTTGACATTTGGTTGGTCAGGTTGTTGGACCACAACATCGCCACTTTTGATCATATTTTGGATTTTATGCTTTATGGACCAACAATCTTATGTATCGTGTCATGAAGTCCCTGAAGGGTAAACATATGGCTAAGATTATATCTTTTGCTTTTTGGATCAAGAGGTGGAGCCAATTTGGTAATTTTCCTCTGATTGATTAATAACTCCAATATGTTTTCCAAGGAATCGCCAAGTGGAGTGAAAACCTGATTTTTTATTCCTTCAAATTTTCTCTTTCTGTCCAGGCATTGGTTGAATACTGCCTGTTGTTGAAATGGCTGATTTCCTATCTTCTTCCAAATGGGGGGACTGTAGGTTGGTCTCCTAGCTTGCCCCTGTAAAACGAGGGATGCATCTTCATCGCCTTTCATAGGTACCCTCTTGGAAGTGCTTGCATAGTTGCCAGACTGTATATACTCGGCGACTACTTCCAAGGTCGTGAGGTCCTTTATATTGCCTGCTTTCAGGCCCATCTCTGCCATTTCACCATGTTTGATCATTTATGAGAATGACTTGCATATTCCTGCTAGGATCCTCTCATAGTAATGTGCATCTTGAATATCTATGAAATTTATTACCATTTCAATTTCTGCCATTGGTAGGCTAACCTATACTACCATACGCCTCCATCTTTGGGTATATTCACGGATAGACTCAGTACTCTGCTTTTTAACTTTAGTCACTTGGTATCGATCTGGTGCTATTTGTGAGTGAAAACTTTACTAATTTAGGAAGGCATGAGCCAATTCTTCCCAGTTGTGGACTTTGGAGTTGTCAAGTCGGGCATACCAGACTTTAGCCTCTCCAGTTAGGCTTTTTTGGAATAACAACATTCCAAGCTTTTCATCCTCTACATAATACCCCAGCTCGCCAATGTATACTTTTAGGTTCATATGGGATTGCCTGTCCCATTGTACTTTTCAAACTCGTAGACTTAGAATTTGTCAGGATATCGAGCCCTTAAGAATATGTAGAGATCTGAATAGGTGACACTGTTGGGCTTGTTTCGGGTTAAGAAAACAGACACTAACACGTGCAAGTATACACGATCAACAAGTAGTATAGAGTAAGAAAGTATTGTTCCAACGGAGAAAGGTGAATATTTCTATACTAGCATGGAACAACTTTATCCTTATTTCTGGTTGGTTAAACGATTGATTAATAGGTAAATTAAAATCTAAATTAATTATCAACACAAAATTACTAATTAATGAAATAAGAGATTCAAATTGGAAAGATATGGGATCTTAATGAAATTTAATGCCTTTTCCAGAATGCACACCTCTTGTTATGCTTGATTAATTACTATGGACTGCTAGTCGAGAGCACGAAAGTGTAACATGACTTTCTTTCTTATATCCCCAGTTTCTCTATCGTCCTTGAGGTTTATAATTTCAAGGGTTTCGTTGGTCCCTTTATTAGAATGGGTTCAGGTATCCGTACTTCCCCATTTTTGTCAGCACTTTGATTACCACCCTATGAGGAGGACTCTATTTGATTGGGCATTGTCTGTCCCTGAGTGATTTTACTTTGTCCTTTTAGGAGGATAGCCAGCTCTGATATTTGATTCTTAAGTCCCTCAAACTCCTTTCGAGAAATAAGAGTATATTCAAGTTGGGCACTTGCAGCCATGTCTGAAGATGGGTGTAATGCCTTTTTGGGACTTTGATCGGGTAACGGGACCAATTATTTCCCTACAAAAAGATTATGTTGTTTAGTCTTGGTAAAAAGTAATAGTCTGCAAGCTATGCAATGTGTCTGTTTTAGGAGTTTTTAATGTTTTCCTGCAAAAGGGATGTCAATTATTTTTATGATAGGATAACATAACAGTTTTTGATAGGGAATGGAATGTATATTCACCTTTTTCTTTTTCTTTTCTTTATATTTACATTTACATGGAATCAAAATTTAAATTGAATCGAAATTTACATGGAATTGAAAGGGAAATTCATGAAGAGACTTCCCTTCACGCTTGGTTTATCAGAGGCTGGCCTATCTTGGGCTACTCTCGTTGCTTTTCGGTATGAAGGTCCTCAGATCATCATAATTTACTAGATGGGAAGTTAATCCGATATTTCAATTGGAGTGGATCTGAGTGGTGCCTTTCCTGAGCCTCGTGAGATTATTCTCCATTGAGTTCAGTAATTAAACATCGACAAGTTCGCCTTCTGGTGGAGGAATCACAGAACATACATTCACATACCTCGTGTCTCACCGTATGAAATGATGAAATTGTGCGATGCACTAATACAAAATACAGAGATTGTGCGAGGCACTAAAGTTTGGGAAATAAAGCATTCATTTACATCTATGCAAAGACAACATTCACACACAAGCAGATTAAAAGGGATTTTGAAAAGATTGAAATGCGACATAAGCCCTCTACTTTCCCTAGAAGAGTCGTCACCTATCGATGTAGGGAAAATTTTTCTTTTTTTGGAATTCCTTTTTTATTCTTTCTTACCCTTTATGTTTTCTACGTGTTGAATTTTATTTGAAAGGGTGAGTTTGAAAAAGAGTCCAACACGAAATGTCGACGATTTGAAAATTCAGAGTTGCCAGTTGGTAGTAATCAAATGGTTGTACCAACTCAACCGAATTTGAAGAGTTTTGCAAAAATGCCCAATTATTAGATTCTGTATAACATGCCTTGGAAACCGAGATTCATAGAGTTTAGAGGCTTGATTAAGTGGGGGGGGGGGAGGTGTTAGGCACCCCCCGACTTCCATAAAAACACGGTTACCATATCTTTTTAATTTCCTAATTTATTTAAAGTGTGTGTGTGTGTGTGCAGTTAATTGGGCCTAAGTGCATTATTTGGAAGTAGTGTTATTGCAACGACCCCAAAATTCATATAATTCAATTATCGACTTTAGTCGTTAATAACACGTCTAACTTTTGATTTTTCATTATTATTCAATGTCAAACTTAATAAAATGCGGAATATTTTAAACTTTTATATCTTCTTACTTTAACTCCCTGAATCAAAACCTTTATCATCTACATGTCTTTGAATCATATATACTCCATGATTCACTTTATGAAATTTAATATATATTACTTATATATCAAATCGATATCCTTTATACATCGGACAGCTCAAACTTTAACTTTACAACTCAATATAAAATATACATCATAAAACATTGAGTATATCTCATGAACCTTAATAATGGTTTGAAGAAATAATAACTCTAGCTAAAATAATAATCTTCGTGTATTACATCTGATTCATGTCTTTCAAGTAGCACATAGTGTTACCTTCAATCCTTAACCTGTAACAATGGTTATTTGCAAGGTTGAGCTCGACAGCCCAGCAAATCTAACAGTTTTCATGCATCACGTAGGACATAATAACATGCTGATCATACATCTCATAAACATTGGACTAACCTAACATACATGCTTTAGTTCATATAACAAGTATAGAGATTGAGTTCCTTACTCAGACAGCATTCATTACTCAATCAACGTAGTCATAAATTGACTTTAACGTTTCATACTTTCAACATATATATAACACATCATGCTACTTGCAATAAAGATTTAAAACTGTTCATCATAAAGTTCACATAGCAAATAGGAACTGAAAGACTTGCCTTAATCGTTGTTTACCAATAACAGTTTAACAGCTTACAGTTATCTGTACTTCACGTGCCCTACATAATTATATAATCATACACATCAACTATTAGTCACATAGCAACGCATAGTAGTTGTAATGTAAACTTTACTCTACATCTGATAACCCTTCTTATTATCAATATACAATGTTCAATTTGATTGTGTTAACTTTCGACTTACATCTCACTATATTTCATACTCGAAGTTCATTCAAGTGTTTAAGTCTTGCTAGGAATACTTATTGGTCTTATATTAACCCCATTTCATATCTTATAATATTCATTTCATTTGACTTAAAACACTTTTTACGTTCATTAACACTTGTCACGGCGTTTCGACGTTCATTCGTCACACGCCCGATTTGTCTCTCTTGTGTATGCTTAGTATGCTTATACAACTTATCTAATACATCATTTATTAATGTTAAACATCATTATATTTACTAAAATTCATGTTTTATAACTTAGAACAACATCTTTTATCGTCAAGAGCACTACACTTGTATACGTGCATGCCCGACGCTCTCCGATTGCCTCTGAAAACACAATAGTCCTAAAATGATAATTTTGACCCCTATTCCCAACCTCAAATTGAAACACTTAAAGAATAAAAGCTGTAGGCCTATTCGTCCTCGTTCCGGATCATCTTGAATCGCCTCAATCAGAGTTCGTATGAAAAGGTTATGCTCATTGTAGTAAAACATGCCCGATTAATTTTTTTTTTCCAAAATTTGGCTAGACAGACTACCCCCCCCCCCGCTAGGGCGGGGGTTTTTGCTCTAGGGGAGCCGGTTGGGGCGGGGGTCCCTTCTGCGTTTTCGCGACTTATGATCTAGAACACTACAAAACGCCAAATTAGGCCTACAAACTCCTTTCTAACAATCATACCAACCTAACCAAGGTGTAATTTGTTTACAGAAACATAAACTAATATTTCTAACACGTTTCTAACCACCTAAACAACATAAACATCAAGATTACAACATTTAATTTTTACTTTTTCTCTTATGTCCTCTTCTTTTGACATTCATAGCGAAATTCTTCACTGTGAATTCGTTTCTTAACCAAATTGATTCATTCAACTTGCGTTCTTTTCGTTTCTTATCATATTAACATATTCTAGACTCAATTTATAGTTTAGTTCACAAACAAACTATCAATTTGTGTACTTTCACAAGCCATATACATAACTATATACACTGTAAACAATTTTCTTTCTTTTTGAACATAATTAGCACACTAATTCCTTGTCTAGATGCTAATTCTGACATCACAAATTTACTAATAAACACAATTAATCAGTTTGTATAACAACAATTCATCAAACATGCAATTACAGAAACTTTTGAAACTCATGAACATGAACTCTTTTAATGAACGTAAAACTCAAGATTGAGAGGTTATACCTTTAATTGCTTGGAGATAATTCTTGATAGAATACTCCTTTCTCAAGCTCTCTCTCACTCTCAAACTTTCTCTATAAACCCTCACTTCTCTCTTTGGCCAAACCTTTTACGTAACATCAAACCTACGCTCCAAAACCCAAAAGTCTAAAAACCGACGCTTTAATAATTATAATATTAATTATCAGTTATAAAATATTTAATATATTATTATTATTATTTTTATTTTAAATTCAAATTCAAAAGCCATAAGGCTTTGTTTGGCAAAACACTTTTTAAAATAAAGGCTTAATTTCTTTAAGCCTTGTTCGGTAAATCCATTTAAAACTACTTTAATTTATTTCAATAAATTATTTATACTATAGTTTATAGTCCCACATTATTTACTTGGATCTCCATATCCAATCTTAATTAAATAAACAAAACTAATTACCACAAAATTATAATTTTCATTATAATTTTACTTAATAAATTAACATATCACTTTAATTACTAGCTTAAATTAAAACAACATTCTAGCAAACCATATAATCCTTAATAACTCTATAATTTAGTTATTAAGTTAAATTAGAGTATTATCTCATAAATTTAATTCATCACTCTTTTATCTTAATTAAGTTAATTTTTATAACTAATGAATTATTTACTTATTAATAAATAATCCAACAAATATCTACTAAACAACAAACACATCAATTAAAAATATTTATTTAATTAAATAAATATTTAAAATTATAAATAAAATTCTGGATTGTTACATTCTCCCTTTCTTATAAGGATTTCGTCCTCGGAATCATCAAAACCCTACCTTCCTCAGGTTTTTATCAAATCTCTTCGTTGAATAACTTCAACACATTACCTTAATATATGTTTTATATTTCCTACTACATTCATTTCTTCAACAAATTCTAGGTTTATATTTCATAACTTTCCCTTGAACTCAATTATAGTTTAAGTATTATATATTCTTTAACCCATTCATTTCCTTTTCTAAGGATCGTTATCATAAACACTTGGGATATTACATTCACCCATTCTTCTAAGAATTTCATCCTCAAATTTTTATTTATTAATCTTCATCCATTCAATCTATCAAAATAGATTTTACGTTAATACTTTATTCATTCTTTGTGTTCTATAACCACTTTCTTTCCACAAAAATCTTTCTATAATTATTAAACTTTTCGATTAAAAGTTTTACATTATTCTTTGATAACTCATTTCCTTCTCACTTCAAATTTTCTTTTCTCACTTATTCAATATATTCATCATTTAGTGTCGCATTCTACGACTTACTTCTTTCTAAGGAATATCATCCTTACCACAATCGCCTTTTAGAATAGCAAGAATCTTCCACAATTGCTTAATAATTGGGAAGTAGTATGAATAACTCAGGAATTTAAAAGATTCCAAATCATACTAAGGGGTCATAAGACCTTGAACGTCTACGGTTATAAGTACTCTTTCAACTTAAACCTTAACAGTCATTAGACTATAGGGACTCCCGTACTTAGGGTGTTAAGCCCTTCGTACGATGTATTGTACACAAACATCTAAACGCTATGCGTATATGTCCATAGTTATAAGTATTCTTTCAACTTAAACTTTAACAGTCATAAGACTATAGGGACTCCTCGTACTTAGGAGGATCAGCCCTTCGTACAATGTATTGTGCACAAACATCTAAACGCTTCAGCGTACTCCCCTATAAAAGGGTTGTTCATCTCAGCTTTTTAACATCTGAACCGCACCAAAACAATTCAGTTTGGCATAACTTCTCAAGAAACACTTGAATTTCATGAACATCTTTCAATATTCGTCTAGCTGAAACAAATAGCATAGACTTCTACAACAATTCGGACATCATTCATATATATATATATATATATATATATATATATATATATATTCTCATATCTTTAAGAAATCTCAAAAATCTTTTTATGACATCATGATACCGCACTGTATTTATAGTCCGTTTGAGGATTCCGTCATTTGGTGATTTTATTGTACTACATCATATCATAGTGGGCTGACGATCCTTAGATCACATCCAACACTAAGTAATACTGCATTGATGACTCCATCGTTTTTATCATCTCTGCACCAGGTTCCATGATGCATTGATGATATAAAAATATATTTTGATATATTTCAAATTATTTTTGTCTAGCCGAAGCAATTAGCATAGACATACAACGGTATTATTTTTAAAACTCATTGGTTTCATCATTTGATCCAAGGTTTTTCAAGAAAATAGAAGTGCAAACATCAGCACGAAGTCAATAAATTTTTAAAGTCTAGCATAGCTAGTAGATTTAGAATATCCATGTATCCATCAACTTCAATCTTTACTCCATTACTTCATTACTTAACCAATTCTTTTTATTTCTAGCACCACCAATACTCTTATACTAAATATTCTTGTATTTCACCTTACAATCTTCCTATAACCCCAATATAATTCATCAAACTTACAACACATTGGAAGTTCAGGAACTTGCCACAATAATATGAGTTTAAGAACTTATCCTAGTCAGACCATAGGCGTCCATTCGTTGATGGGTTCAAAACATACCATATTATTATGAGTCACAAACTTACCATATGTATTAGTTTGAAGAACTCGCACCTAACCCTAATAATATCTAACTAATCTTAATAGTTTCTAACTATCAAATATACACATGAGAAAAGAATCACCTTTTCGCCACATATACATTGATAGCGCGACACCAACATTTCAATGACTATCAATGCGATAAACTGAGTGCAAGCATAAAACCCTCACCCATACAAAGGTTTGTACAACTCAGCCATCACATGAGTCCTCAATTGAAATCCCTCCTAACTCTATCTTGCTTATAACTTGCTCTTTGCTCGATACGAATTTTTCGTACCTCATCATTTATAACTCCCCGTGAGTTTATCTCGTACTATATCATAGTACATTATCTTTATAGCATCAAGTTATAATTATTCAAATATTACAGACCATCTTCCTTTTATAACTTAAATAGACCACATCATGATCTTATTCTATAATCATCTCCCTAAAAATTCTTTTCTTAACTAGTGATCGTTTTGTTTTACGGTCCTCTTTCTTTCCTTTTTTCATCATTTACGATTTCATTTTTGCTTTTAATCTTACAGACTTTATTTATTCATCATTATTCGTTATCTTGGCTATTGGAGTTAGGAAACTCCCATCTCTTATCTTTATGTCTCTTCAAGATTCTTCTTTGAATTTTCTTGTGGATATAATAATTCTTCCTTTAAGAATTTCTAACTTCATTTAAATTGCTCAACATTTCATTCGAGTTTCACATTTTCATCATACGTATCCCTTTTCTATACTTAGTACACATCGAGTCTCTAACAGTTTCAATATGGTACGCTGAGTGGTTTCCCACAAACAACCAACAAACTAGGTTCCGAGTTGCTAGTTCGTATATACCTCTGCTCTATGAAGGAATCGTTTAGCCCAAATACCATACATCAACTATTAAAGAGTACGATTGTATCATACTTAAATATAACTTTCTATTTTTAACTTCTTTATCATTCTCTTTTTATAGACATCGTCTATTTATTATCACCTTACATCCTTATTATTGGAGTTGGGTAACCCCTCATTCATATTCCTTATAACTTTGCGAGATTCTTCTTTGAATCCTCTCACGCATGCTTTAATCCCTCCTTTATAAATTTCTTAAATTACGTCTTATTGTTCAAACTCTATCTGAGCTTATTCTTTCATTATCCTCACCTTCCATCTCTAAGGTTATAGCCCTAAGGTACTCCTACCTAAGGTTTATAACCTATAGCTTTGATACCAACTGTAACGACCCCAAAATTCATACAATTCAATTATCTACTTTGGTCATTAAAAACACGTCTAACTTTTGATTTTTAATCATTATTCAATGTTAAACCTAATAAAATGCAGAATATTTTAAACTTTTATATCTTCTTACTTTAACTCCCTAAATCAAAACATTTATCATCTACATGTCTTTGAATCATATATACTCCATGATTCACTTTATCAAAGTTAATATATATTATTGTATATCAAATCGATATCCTTTATACATCGGACAGCTCAAACTTTAACTTTACAACTCAACATTAAATATACATCATAAAACATTGAGTACATCTCATGAACCTTAATCATGGTTTAAAGAAATAACAACTCTAGCTAAAATAATAATCTTCGTGTATTACATCTGATTTGTAGACACTCAAAATTTTCTGTACTACTGTCACTAACATTGCAGGAGAGCAGATTCGTCTTTTAAGAGTGAACCCTGAAAGACGATCCATATCCGTACCGGATACTACCGGAAGTTCAGCATCAACCCTAGATCGCAATCTGGGAGTAACAATTCCAATCTCGGAGATAACCCCGAGCCATGCAGATCAATACCGGCACACACACATCGAAAAAGACCGATTAATCTCGGAGAAAACCCCGAGGTATCCAGTCTCAGTCCCAACCATGGGAATAGCCACCAATCTTGGTGATAACCCCAAGGAATGCAATTTTGACAATAACCCCAGAAATGCTTATTACAAATGCGACCAGCTTTAATCTCGACGCTCACAACGAGATCCACTATACTAAATATTTTTGTATTTTACCTTACAATCTTCCTATACCCCCAATATAATTCATCAAACTTACTACACATTGGAAGTTCAGAAACTTGCCACAATAATATGAGTTTAAAAACTTAACCTAGTTAGACCATAGGCGTCCATTTGCTGAGGGGTTCAAAACATGCAATATTATTATGAGTCACGAACTTACCATATGCATTAGTTTTAAGAACTCGCACCTAACCCTAATAATATCTAACTAATCTTAATAGTTTCTAACTATCAAATATACACATGAGAAGAGAATCACCTTTTTGCCATATATACATTGATAGCGCGACACCAACATTCTAATGATTATCTATGTGATAAACTAAGTGCAAGCACAAAACCCTCGCCCATACAAAGGTTTGTACAACTCAGCCATCACATGATTCCTCAATTGAAATCCTACCTAACTCTATCTTGCTTATAACTTGCTCTTTGCTCGATACTAATTTTTCGTACCTCATCATCTATAACTCCTCGTGAGTTTATCTCATATTATATCATAGTACATTATCTTCATAGCATCAAGCTATAATTATTCAAACATTATAGACCACATTCCTTTTATAACTTAAACAGATCACGTCATGATCTTATTTTATAATCATCTCCCTTAAAATTCTTTTCTTAACTAGTGATCGTTTTATTTTACGCTCCTCTTTCTTTCCTTTTTTCATCAATTACGATTTCATTTCTACTTTTAATCTTACAGACTTTGTCCATTCATCATTATTCCTTATCTTGGCTATTGGAGTTAGGAAACTCCCATTTATTATCTTTATGTCTCTTCAAGATTCTTCTTTGAATTTTCTTGTTGATATAATAATTCTTCCTTTAAGAATTTCTAACTTCATTTATATTGCTCAACATTTCATTCGAGTTCCATATTTTCATCATACGTATCCATTTTCTATACTTGGTACACATCGAGTCTCTAACAGTTTCAATATGGTGCGCTGAGTGGTTTCCCACAAACAACCAACAAACTAGGTTCTGAGTTGCTAGTTCGTATATACCTCCGCTCTATGAAGGAATCGTTTAGCCCAGATACCATACATCAACTATTAAAGAGTACGATTGTACCATACTTAAATATAACTTTCTATTTTTAATTTCTTTATCATTCTCTTCTTATAGACCGTCTATTTATTATCACCTTATATCTTTATTATTGGAGTTGGATAACCCCACATTCATATTCCTTATAACTCTGCGAGATTCTTCTTTGAATCCTCTCACGCATGCTTTAATCCCTTCCTTATAAATTTCTTAAATTACTTCTTATTGTTCAAACTCTATTTGAGCTTATTCTTTCATTATCTTCACCTTCTATCTCTAAGGTTATAGCCTAAGGTACTCCTACCTAAGGTTTATAACCTACAACTTTGATACGAACTGTAATGATTCCAAAATTCATACAATTCAATTATCGACTTTGGTCATTAATAACATGTCTAACTTTTGATTTTTCATCATTATTCAATGTTAAACTTAAAAAAATGCGGAATATTTTAAACTTTTATATCTTCTTACTTTAACTCCTTGAATCAAAACTTTTATCATCTACATGTCTTTGAATCATATATACTCCATGATTCACTTTATCAAAGTTAATATATATTACTTATATATCAAATCGATATCCTTTATACATCGAAAAGCTCAAACTTTAACTTTACAATAGTACATCTCATGAACTTTAATCATGGTTTAAAGAAATAACAACTCTAGCTAAAATAATAATCTTCGTGTATTACATCTGATTCATGTCTTTCAAGTAGCACATATTGTTACCTTCAATCCTTAACCTGCAACAATGATTATTTGCAAGGTTGAGCTCGACAGCCCAGCGAATCTAATAGTTTTCATGCATCACGTAGCACAGAATAACATGCTTATCATACATCTCATAAATATTAGACTAACACAACATACATGCTTTAGTTCATACAACAAGTATAGAGATTGAGTTCCTTACTCAATCAACATTCATTACTCAATCAATGTAGTCATAAATTGACTTTAACATTTCATACTTTCAACATATATATAACACATCATGCTACTTGCAATAAAGATTTAAAACAGTTTATCATCAAGTTCACATAGCAAATAGGAACTGAAAGACTTGTCTTGATCGTTGTTTACCAATAACAGTTTAACAGCTTATAGTTATCTGCACTTCACGTGCCCTACACAATTATATAATCATACACATCAACTATTAGTCACATAGCAACGCATAGTAGTGGTAATGCAAGCTTTACTCTACATCTGATAACCCTTCTTATTATCAATACATAATGTTCAATTTGATTGTGTCAACTTTCGACTTACATCTCACTATAATTCATACTCGAAGTTCATTCAAGTGTTTAAGTCTTGCTAGGAATACTTATTGGTTTTATATTAACCCCATTTCATATCTTATAATATTCATTTCATTTGACTTAAAACACTTTTTACGTTCATTAACACTTGTCATAGCGTTTCGACGTTCATTCGTCACACGCCCGATTTGTCTCTCTTGTGTATACTTAGTATGCTTATATAACTTATCTAATACATCATCTATTAATGTTAAACATCATTATATTTACTAACTTTCATGTTTTATAACTTAGAATAACATTTTTTATCGTCAACAGCACTACACTTGCATACGTTCATGCCCGACGCCCTCCGATTGCCTCCGAAAACACAACAGTCCTAACGATGACAATTTTTACCCCTATTCTCGACCTCAAATTGAAAAACGTAAAGAATAAAAGTTGTAGGTCTATTCGTCCTCGTTCCGGATCATCTTTAATTGCCTCAATCGGAGTTCGTACGAAAACGTTATGCTCATTTTAGTAAAACATGTCCGGTTAATTTTTTATTCCAAAATTCGGCTAGACAGACTACCCCCCCCCACCGGGGCAGGGGTTTTTGCTTTAGGGGAGTCTGCCGAGACGGGGATCCCTTCTACATTTTTGCAAATTATGATTTAGAACACTATAGAAAGCCAAATTAGGCCTACAAACTCCTTTCTAACAATCATACCAACCTAACCAAGGTTAATATGTTTACAGAAACATAAACTAATGTTTCTAACACGTTTCTAACCACCTAAAAAACATAAACATCAAGATTACAACATTTAATTTTCATTATTTCTCTTATTTCCTCTTCTTTTTCTTCACTGTGAATTCGTTTCTTAACCAAATTGATTCATTCAACTTGCGTTCTTTTCGTTTCTTTTCATATTAACATATTCTAGACTCAATTTACAGTTTAGTTCACAAACAAACTATCAATTTGTTTACTTTCACAAGCCATATACATAACTATATACACTATAAACAATTTTCTTTCTTTTTGAACATAATTAACACACTAATTCCTTGTCTAGATGCTAATTCTGACATCACAAATTTACTAATAAACACAATTAATCAGTTTGTATAACAACAATTCATCAAACATGCAATTACAAAAACTTTTGAAACTCATGAACATGAACTCTATTTATGAACGTAAAACTCAAGATTGAGAGGTTATATCTTTAATTGCTTGGTGATAATCCTTGATAGAAGATGAAGATTTCCTTTGAAATCACAAAACTCTTTCTCTCCTTTCTCAGGCTCTCTCTCACTCTCAAACTTTCTCTGTAAACCCTCCCTTCTCTCTTTGGCCAAACCTTTGACGTAACATCAAACCAACGCTCCAAAACCCAAACGTCTAAAAATCGACGCTTGAATAATTATAATATTAATTATCAGTTATAAAATATTTCATATATTATTATTATTATTATTTTTATTTTAAATTCAAATTCATATTCAAATTCAAAAGTCATAAGGTTTTGTTTGGCAAAACATTTTTTAAAATAAAGACTTAATTTCTTTAAGCCTTGTTTGGTAAACTCATTTAAAACTATATTAATTTATTTCAATAAATTATTTATACTATAGTTTATAGTCCCACATTATTTACTTGAATCTCCATATCCAATATTAATTAAATAAACAAAGCTAATTACCACAAAATTATAGTTTTCATTATAATTTTACTTAATAAATTAATATATCACTTTAATTACTAGATTAAATTAAATCAACATTCTAGCAAACCATATGATCCTTAATAACTCTCTAATTTAGTTATTAAGTTAAATTAAAGTATTATCTCATAAATTTAATTCATCACTCTTTTATCTTAATTAAGTTAATTTCTATAACTAATGAATTATTTACTTACTAATAAATAATCCAATAAATATCTACTAAACAACAAACACATCAATTAAAAATATTTATTTATTTAAATAAATATTTGAAATTATAAATAAAATTATGGATTGTTACAGTTATGCCTTGTTTGCACCTATATACAAAGGGTTTGATTTGTACAAAAGTTCAATTTTAAGTAAAATATACAAAAATGATATTTTGAAAACAGGTTTTCAAACCTTTATGCTTACATTGTAATTGAGGCCTCGGATACTTCAATTTTATTCCATATTCGGCTTGTTTTGATTTTGAGATGGGAAGCATCTTCGACAAAATAATATACATATAATTGTCGGGCTCCTTATGGGCATTAAAGCCATCAAAGTGACCCGAGCACCACAAATATGATTTATAAGCTAACTGTACAACCAAAAAAAGTCTATCATGAGAACCAGATCTAGATACATCAGCAGGATCTTAGATCCCATGGCTCCTAGGCTCACATAATATTTTATGAATAGCCTGCATAAAAAATATACTAAAATAAACCAGATATTTAATCCAAACGTTGCAAAACAAAGGATTCATTAGTTAAACCCTTGCATGCGCGTATCCAAGCTTCCCGTTTCCTCTAGATACAGATCTAGGGACGCGTGGTTTCTTAATATTTACAAAACTATAAAGAAAACAAGATATAAATAAATTTTAGCCATTCTAGCTCAACGGTTCTAGTTTTACAACTTTTGAATCGGTTAAAAGTTAGATATAGCTAGATTTAGATAAATCTAGTCAACAAACATTAATATCACCGCTTTACATTGAATAAACAGTTAGAACATATATTTTAATAGTAGTAAACAATTATATATATATATATATATATATATATATAGAAAAGCGAGTAAAAGCTTCAGATCTGAAAGGATCTTACAGTGTGTAGCAAGGAGAGATTTAAACTGCTTTTGAAGCTTCAAAACTCTGTTTTCACCAATTAAAATTTTATATGTTGTAGTATATATGAATATAAGTGTTTACAAAGAAGAATTTCAAAGTTTGGAACATTATAGAAGGGGTTAAGAGTTGAAATGGACGAAATTTCCTCTGTTTTCTTCTTCTTCTTTTTTTCATTTTGGCTGATGGGGGGTCTATTTATAAACCAAAGTAGCCGCGAGTTTACCCGCGGTAGCCACGGGGGTGGGCTCGGGTCCCGTGGGTCCCATCATCCTAAATTACGTGCACTCAATCCAATGTGTTGTCTGCTCAAACTTTCATAACTTTCAATCTGGGAATCCGAGAGCTACGCAATGACATAGGGCTTGACCTTTTCTGAATCTGGGAAGATTGGTCCATGACCGAAATGGCATCTTCGGGTCTTCGTAGGCAGTTCGTTGAGTTGTTTTGTGTAATTTGCGCTCAAAAATGTTGTAATGGCTCTTTATAACCCTATTTGCAGCTGTTTTATGGTTGTTGAAGTGGACTCGTCAATATGGCCATTTTGCCCTTCTGGGGGTTGTGTCCAAGGTTAACGAGGCTTTTGGTTATCCTTCGGGGTTGTCTCTAGGGTTTGATTGTTGCCAACTTTTCTTTTCCTTAAGGTTGATCTCCAAGGTTGATTTGATGTTCCACGGGGATGTCTCTATGGTTAGATTTGATGTTATAGTCCTCCAGGGTTATCTCTGGAGTTTAAAAAAGATGTTTTTGCCCTCCTGCATAGTTAATAACAGGAAAACGAAATTTCGAGTGTGTATAGTAGAGTTATGAGAAATAAAGATTTTTCAGATAATGAAATTGATAAGGAATAGTCACGTAAAGATTAAAAAAGTGAAAAAATGAAAAAGTCTGAGAATTATATAACTTTTAGAAGAATATGAAGAATGTAATAGTTCAGAAATATCCTTAGAAAAAGAAAATTGAGAAGTAAATAATACTCATAATATAATCGAGTTTAAATAGAAATTATGAATTGGAACCTATAAGAATTGATTAAGGAAATAAAGGAGATATGTGTTATAAAACCTAAGGAAATGGTACATTGAAATAATTTAACGAGAAGGTTATGAGAAAGAATAAGATCTATATCGATTAAGAACAATTTAGTATTGTGATTCCGGGGGCGGAATCCTTATAAGGGGGAAGAATGTGATAACCCAGATTTTTGGGAAATATTAAAATAAAGAAAATTCTTATTAGATGATATGTTGTGCGATATTGTATTGCATAAGTGAATATGTGTTATGTAATATGTGATTTTACGCATAATAAATATATTATTATATATTTATTATATGTAGGCAAATTGTAGGAACAATTTATTAAAGGAAATGAGATAGGTAAAATTAAAATAATTTATAATATTAAATTATTTTAGTGTGGTAGAATTAGATATACTTAATGTATTACCACCATTTTATTGAAGAAATCATATATTACATTATTGAGTGTAATGTATGCATGTTTTTAATGTAATGAATATATTAATATATTTATTATAGTTAAATTTTTGAAAATAATTTATAGAAGGGAAAATAAATAATTAGTTTAAGTATATAAACATTATTTTATACTTTAAATAAAGGATATTAAAATAAATTCTAGCATTGAATTATTTTAATAAATAAAGAATATTATTTTAATTATAATATCTTATTCATTGAATAAATTTCCACTTATATGGAGAAAATGAAATGCATATATTTTTGCTCAATTGATGTAAAGGAATATTAGATTGGTATTAAATGAGTATTATGGGTGATAGGTATTATAGCAATTTGAAATTTTGAAGATATTAAAATAAAGATTTAATAAATAATTTTTATTTTAATAGTAATTTACTATATTACATTATATGTATGGCTTGTATGATGTAATATGTGTGTTTACGTGATATGATAAATATATTAAGCTATATTTACTATATGTAAATAAATTAATATATGTCGACGTTGGGATTTTTATTTGTCCCTTTTCGTTTCCTATTTTTTGGTGTTCTCATGTTAGGTGAGATTTGTTTGAAAAAATAAGCGAAAAATGTCCGACATGTGCAATGTCGACGATGGACTGTTAATAGTCGCCAGTTGATTTTTTAACTGGTTGTACCAACACAACCGAGAAAAGGTTTGCACATTGACCCAGTGATGTGACATTGCTAAACGGGTCTGTGAAATCGAGATTCATTAGGGTCCTGAGACTTGCTTATGCGGAGGGAAGGTGTTAGGCACCACCCGACATCCGTGTTGCCACAATGACCGCCACTTTTCAAGAAACTGTTATATGAATATGTGTGTGTGGGTTAATGTGCTGTTATTTAGAAGTAGTGATATGCCTCGTTTACACCTATATACAAGGGTTTGAATTTGTGTAAAAATTTAATTTTAAACAAGATATAGCAGTGATGTTTTGTAAAAAGAGGTTTTTCAAACCCTGTGCTCAATAGTAATTGAGGCCTTTGATACTTCCATTTTATTAAATGTTCGACTTGATTACTTTTATTTTCGAGATGCGAAGCATCTTCGAGAAAATAATATACAAAATAGTGCCGAACTCCTCGTGGGCATGAAAACCATCTGAGGAAATCCAACACTGTGAATAAATTTATAAGCTGCTTACAGCTGAAACTGTCCATCACGGGAACCAAATCTAGATTCAGTAGACTGAATCTGTGATCACATGATTCCTAGGCTCACATGATGCCGCAATTCATATGAATCTTGTAAGCAGTTATATATATATAAAAGCTATAAATATATATATACAGACATGATCAACCACCACGAAGCTCCTCCATGGGGGATCGGAAATATAAATATATAAAAGCGATATATATATATATATATATATATATATATATATATATATATATATATATATATATATTGACATGATCAACTGCCACGAAGCATCACCATGGGAGATCAGAAATGTAAATAAAGTTGTAAAAGCAATCAACCGCCACAGAGGAAACTCCAGGCAGGACGAAATATACAGAAAGCAATAAAAATGGTCAACCGCCACGAAGTAAACTCCAGGAGGGACAAATGTATGTATATATATATATATATATACAAACTGAAATGAAACCACGGACCGAAGTTCGGGTATACACACGCAACACGACTCTCAACGTGAAGAATAGTGTGTGCAAAGATGAAGAGAAAGATTTTAAAGTGTGTAAGAAGGCTTATAGTGGGCAGCCAAGAAGACTTCTATAGCTTTAAGTGGATGAACACTCGGCTCCCGCTGGTAAAAAGTGGCTATATATGAGCTTACAAGTGTTTAAAATGAGAAACCACTCAGTTTAGGGTGTGTACAGAGCAAATTGGACATGGCTTCCTTGCCTTTTTTTCTCTTTCAAAATGGCCACCCCAAGCCCTCTATTTATAGAGGGGGAGCCGTAGGTGTATATGCAGCTAGCCGCGGATGTACCTGCGGCTGCCCAGGGTGCCCCAGGCTTTACGGGTCCCGTCGTCTCAAAGTACGTGCATGCATGCAACGTGAGGTCCGTTCAAACTTTTAGAACTTCAATTCGGGCATCCAACTGAGGTGTAGAAGATCTATTTTTGGATTGTCGTTGTCGAGAGTTACGCAATGACATGGGATTAGAGGTTGTACAAAGTCAGGAAGATGGGATTATGCCCTCTGGTCTTCATGCTTCAAATTCTATTCGTTACCCTGCGTAATAGTCACTCGGGATTGGACTTCCTTGGTTATTGTGGGACATTGCTGTGTAAAAATGTATGTCTAAAATATTGAGACGGCGTGATGTGGCGTCAATGGTGACAAGATGATGACTTTGCCCCTCACCGGGGTTATCTCCGGTTTGGGCTGATAAAGCAGACGTTGCTCAAGGTTATCTCTGAGATTGGACTGCTGCAAGTGTTGAAGGTCCTCAGTGTTATCTCTGAGGTGTGCCTCGGTGTAAGCACCGAGGTTAAAGCTAATTGCATGCATTTGAAACAAGCATTTCTGCAGTTATCTCCAGAACTGCAACTGCCTTCCATGGGGTTATCTCCAAGGTTGAAATCTGCTACTCCCAGTGTTGGGACTGAGACTGAATATCTCGGGGTTATCTCAGGGATGAATCGGCCTTCTCCGGTAGAATTTTCGGTATTTGAACTACAGGCCTAGGGGTTATCTCCGAGGTTGGAACTGATTCCCCCGGTGTGTGTTCCGGGGTTGAGACTGAACTTCTGGTAGTATCCGAATTGGATGTAAGCTATCTTTCAGGGTTATGTCTGAAAGATAAATCTGCTCTCCTACAATGTCAGTAACAGGTGTGTAGAAAAATTTTGAGTGTCTACAAATGCCCCACTTTATCATATTCATGCAATGCAATGGCATGGATAAGATAAAGAATCCTAGACACTTGAAATGCAACAAGATAAACATAATGTCATGTGTAGCAACATGATGCAAATGGATGATGCATATGGATTGCTTTCCCACATGATGGGGATGATCGTCGGCTCCCTGTTGCTTCTACCAGTGATTGCAATGGCGGCAAGCTTGGATGTGTAATCTGTACTTCTTAGGATGTGGATGTTGGGGTTATCACCAAAGTCCAGAATCCTTGATACAGACTTTATTCCAAAGATGTGCCTCCCATGTACAAGAGATCTGTGGGGATAAAGTTCTGTCTGTTTGAGGATGTGTATAACATATTCCATCATTGATCCTCTCCGATGATGTTGATCTTTCCTGGCTTGTATCGCCGGGCTATAGCCATGTTATGTCGGATTTACTGCCAACAGTAGATGTTGTCAGGGCTGCCTGACCTCTATTGACGTGTGAACCAACGGATGAACTCTCTGCTGGGGATAAATGCCAAGGTTGCTTGGTCTTTGTTGATGTGTGTATGAACTATTGCAATCATCGGATGTATTTCGATGCATCGTTGGGTTTACTTACCAACAGCTGAACAGACATCAAGGTTATTTGAGCTTCCTTGCCATGCATATCGTCAGATAAAATGCGTTGTATCCGTTTAATCCTCGCTGATGCGTGCGTCAACGGATAATATACGTTGTGACCCCCGTCGGGGATCTGTTCGATCATCGCTGATGTGTGTATTAGTGGAACATGTGTTGTAACCCCCGTCGGGGATCTGTTGGATCATCGCTGATGTGTGTATCAATAGAACATACGTTGTAACCCCCGTCGGGGATCTGTTGGATTATCACTGATGTGTGTATCAGTGGAACATGCATTGTAACCCCTGCCGGGGATATGTTGGATCATCGCTGATGTGTGTATCAGTAGAACATGCGTTGTAACTCCCGTCGGGAATCTGCTTATGGACAGATGACCATGCGCTTTAACCCCCACCGGGGATCTGTTGGATTATTGCTGATGTGTGTATCATCATACGTGTACATGCCATGATACATGGATGAGTTGGATATCAACGTTATTATGGCAGTGAGAGCTCTCAGGGAGGGTCGTACCATTATTCCAATGATCATGGCAGAGACACTGAGGTCGGTTACGTTCTGCATCACTTACCCTCCAGGGGTATTCATAGGTAGTTCGGTCATGCTGTACGTGTGGTTTATGTCACACCTGAGACCGATTGGCACATTTAAACGACACGGGTATTGTTTCACCCATGAGATAGCTATGTCATATTCCTTCCAGCCAACAGAGTGTACAGATCCAGCATCTTATTCCATTTTCCTAGCTAGGATTGGAGATCCGTTTGCTATCTTGCCATGTATAGGGCTCAGTTCGCCCTACAGTTTTGTTACTCATGCTCCGGGCATGGATTATCTCCCTCTGGCTGGTTTGAGGGGCATGACTACCTACCACCCAGTGGTCGTGATATCACAGTTTGACCAGTTTTAGGACTTTCATCCTTTTGATGGGGTGTTAGGTCAGCGCTTAGCTTCTCGCCATCTATCAGCAGAGGACCGATCCCGTGTGTATGCTTGTTGGGATCAGCGTGAGATAGCTTCTTTTTCTATTATCCAGGTTATTCGCTAGAATATTCTGCATGGATGGAGACAAAGACTTCATCTACTATGGTAGTATCCACAGTGCCGAACATTGCTTCAGATGGTGGAGAGCCCATGGAGGACATTGATTCTCACACCGAGGAGGAGCCATTTATTGGGTTGCCAGCAGCTCTCTTAGATTCTCCCAGTACTAGTACTGTTGTGATCCAGCATTCAGCACAGTACTTTGAGCAGAGTCTTTATCTGATGACCTTTGAGAGAGATCAGGCTAGAGCCCTAATGTTGACAGCTCTTGATGGGAGAGACGCAACTCTATTAGAGAGAGACGAGACATTAGCTCATAGAGATGCCGCTGTTATTGAGCGGGATAAGGCTAGATCAACCAGAGATGCAGTGATAGTTGAGCGGGATAGCGCCATATCTGCCCGGGATATGGCCGTCACAGATAGTACCACAGTGAGATCCCTGACCATTGGTATGCTTGCCGAGATGAGTGTGTACATTGATGAGCATAGTGTCACCATGCAGATGGCCTCGGACTTGCTGGCTCGTGTGGATATCCTTGTACAGGAGACCACAACATTACCTCCTTCTTCTGAGAGAGATTCCATGTTAGATCTGCTAGCTCGCATACATACCGATCTGTAGATAGCCTTGTATTTTCCTGCAAAGACTAACTTAGCCATTTTGTCATGTATAGTTTATAATGTGTATATCAAACAGTATTATATATAGCATGGAAATATATTTTTGATCACTTCCCTTTTAGATATGCCTGAATACTTGCTTGATATTTGCCTGCTTCTTCAGGGCTTGTGATCTTGATATATTCTGAATTCCTCTTTACTGGATGGCCATTGAGTTGTCTCTGGATAGTTTAGAATGGATCATGGATTTGTGTGTATCCCTACCATCTTTGGTGTCTTGGGACTGGTTTCTATATGGAAATGTGGAGAGGAATATGGCTTTCCTCTCTGAGATTGATCGCACCACAGATGGTCGCCAGTACTCCTATTTAGGAGGAGCCTAGTTAATTTCATCTCTTATGGATTAGTATTGCTCTTCAAGGAACAACCGTAGCTTAGATGGTCGCCGAATCTCCTATTTAGGAGGAGGTTAGGTAATTCCATCCCTTTGGTTTGAAGCCAATGAAATGTGGTGGATTGAAGTTTGATCCCAGTACTATTGACAAGTATTTATATTTTGGTAGGGGGTTAGACCGAACCGCAAATGGCTGCCTACGTACTCCTGTTGAAGAGGAGATCAGGTCTGCATAGTTCGAACCTGGTGTAAGAGGTTCAACGCTGTATGTGGCAGAAAGGGTGTAGGAATATTTTTGTTATTTTTGTTTTATTGCGACCGGGCCATATAAAATGGTTGCCTACGTACTCCCGTGTATCAAGGAGATCATGTCGACGTAGTTCGCCCCTCAGGACGATTTGGTAGCCAAAGAAAAGTTTGATCCTATGTTGAAGACAAACTGCAGGGGAAGAAAGTTTAATCCTATGTTCAGGATAAACTGCAGGTGTGAAAAGTTTGATCCCATGTTTGGGAACAAACTGCAAGTGTGAAAGGTTCAATCCCTAGTGAGATAACCGAAGTTGAGTACGGGTTAAAAATCGAGTGAAGAGGAAAGGATCTAATGATCCAAAAACCAGGCTGCTGGATTGAAAAGTGTATTTCCCTGAGGGGTGTAGTGTGGAAAAAGAGTTATATGTAGTGAAGGGTTAAAGAATCAGAATGACTGGTGATCTGATGATCCAATACCAAGATATATACTTGATGGTAACTTCAGACATAGTACCGTTTCATGGTGTCCGAGTTGATAAGCTGTGGAAATTCATCGTCGTCCATTTCCTACAATCTGAGAGCACCTTCTGTCAATACCTCATTGACAATAAACGGGCCTTCCCAGTTAGGGGCAAATTTTCCCTTAGAATGATCTTGGTTGTCGATGATCTTCTTCAAAACCAAGTCGTGTTGTTTAAACTGCCATAGTTGGACTTTTCTATTGTAGGATCGGGCGATCCTTTGTTGATATAATTGACCATGGAAGATAGCCGCGGTTCGCCTTTCGTCTATTGGAGACAATTGGTGATACCTGTCTTGTACCTATTGGTCTTCTTCCAGCTGAGCGTCTATCAACACTCTGAGGGATTCCATTTCTACTTCTATGAGGACTACTACTTCCATCCCATAGGTTAATGCATATGGGGTTAACCCAGTTGAAGTGCGCATTGATGTTCTGTAGGCTAACAGAGTAAGAGGCAATAAGTCAGGCCAGTCTTCGTGGTTAGCGGACATCTTTTGCATGATCTTCTTGATGTTTTTGTTAGTTGCTTCAACAGCACCATTCATCTTTACATGGTAGATAACGGAGTTAAGATGTTTGATGTGGAATTTACTGCATAACTCCTCCATCATTTTGTTATTGAGGTTCTTAGCATTGTCTGATACAATTACCTCTGGTTGTCCATATCGACAAATGACATTGTTTCTGATGAAAGCAATGATGACTTCTTTGGTAACCCTGGGGAAGGAGGCTGCTTCTACCCACTTGGTGAAGTAGTCTATTATGGTGAAGATAAAGCAATGTCTATTACTGGCTTTGGGCTCGATGGGCCTGATTACGTCCATTCCCCACATTGAGAAGGGCCAAGGCGAACTCATATTATGGAGCTCCTGTGGAGGGGCGTGGATAGCATTCCCATGAATTTGGCATTGATAACATCTCCTGACGTGGTCATTGCAGTCAGCCTTGAGAGAAAGCCAGTAATGTCCCATTCTAAGAATTTTCTTTACAAGTAAAGGGCCGCTCATATGTGAGCCACAGACTCCACCACGGACCTCATCCATGAGTCTCTGCACTTGATCCTTGTCTAGGCATCTGAGGAGACCTAGTCCTACATCTCTCTTGTAGAGTGCATCTCCGCTCAGGTAGAATTTCATAGCAAGTCGATGAATTTGCCTTTGCTCCATCATGCTCGCCTCAACGGGTGTAGATCCATCTTGTAAGTACTCCTTGATATGCAGATACCAATGTTGTTGGATGGGAGGTAGCTCATCCGATGCTTCTCCAATATAGTTTCCATAGGCTGGTGCCTTTTGCAGGGCAAATGTGACGCTTGGCATGTGTTCCTTATCAGGTATGTGAATCAAGGAGGCCAAAGTTGCTAAGGCATCTGCAAAATCATTCCGATTATGAGGAATGTGTAGAAATGAGATCTCTTCAAACTCCGAAGTCATCTGTAAAACTTGACAATGGTAAGGCAGTAAATGTAGTTCTTTGGTTTGATATATTCCCGTGGATTGTTTGACTACCAACTCTAAATCATCGAAGATAGTTAATCGCCTAATGCCCATTGAACGGGCAAGTTTTAGCCCTATGATACAACCTTCATACTCAGCTATGTTATTGGTGCTGACAAACTGCAATTTGTGGCGACGGGATACTGCTCCCCTGTACCGGATATTAGAACTGCTCCAGCTCCAGAACATTCCATATTAACAGCTCCATCAAAATACATGTTCCATGTTTGACGTGTATCGTACTGATGGTGTTGCTGAATTACCATTACCCCTTCATCGGGGAAATATATTTCCAAGGGTTTGAAATCCCCTGAAGGTGCGACGGCCAGTTGATCCACGATTCCTTGACCTTTAATGGACTTTTGCGTCACGTAAACAATATCAAATTGTTGCAGAATCAACTGCCATCTAGACAGTCGGCAATTCAGTATGGGCTTACTGAACACATACTTGAGAGGATCCACGCGGGATATGAGATGGGTTGTGTTCCCATAGAGGTAATGTTGTAACCTCATGGCAGCCCATGTTAAAGCACAACAAGTCTTCTCATTTAGAGTGTACTTGTGTTCACTGCTGCTGAATCTTTTGCTGAGGTAATAGATAGCTTATTCTCGGCCTCTATCGTCTTTCTGACCTAGCATGCAGCCCATGTCATTGTCACTTATGGATAGGTACATGAATAGGGAAACATCATCCCTGGGTGGTACCAAGATAAGAGCTTTGACTAGCTGCTCTTTGATGATAAGGAAAGCCTTCTGGCCCTCATCATTCCATTTCATGGAGGAGTTCTTCCTTAACAGCTTGAGGATGGGCTCATAGGTTGTTGTGAGTTAAGAAATGAACCTGCTAATGAAATTGACTCTTTCTAAAAATCCCCGTATTTCCTTCTTTATCTGAGGAATGGGCATTTTTGTAATGGCCTGGATTTTGGTGGGATCCAGCTCAATCCCTTTGTGGCTGATAAGAAATGTAAGACCCCAACTTTTATAAATAAAGATGAATTTTCTATAAATATCATTTTTGAATATTATGGAGTTAATTTGATATAATGTTATAGTTGTGGGTAATATTTATAAATTTTACAAAGTACGCAAGTTGTTATATAATATTCGATTGGTCGTGGAATATTCGTTTTAACAGGGAATATTCGTACAACAACACAATCATTGGTGGACCCCACAACGAAATTATTGTCGGATTGAGAAAACGACAAAAAATATTTTATTAAAAATAACGGCGAAAGTTTTACAATTGATACTGTTGAACTACTCGGTAGTAAAAGTACAGTAATACGTGTGGTTTCACAGTAGCACACGGTATTGATTATTAATGCTTATGTGAGAAGTCACTCAGTTTGATTCAATTATTGTCAGTTAATAATATGAATTATTTAGCGATAATGAAGTTTTCTTTTATTCGTATTATTAACGTAATAAAACAGAAACATCTTTTTATATTAAACAGAAAACTTTATTAAAGTTATTCTATAAATAGAATATATTATATTTTATTTAAAAGATTTTATTTTAAATGTGGACCGTCAGATTAAAGTAATCAATCTGGACCGTTCATGGATTAGTTACTATGCATTCTATTTTTCAATAAATAGCAGCTCATTCCTTCATTATTTCTTACGAATTCACTGAACTCTAGAGAGAGAAATTATGGAGAGAGAGAGAAGAAAAATATTCTGCTACTTAACTACTTCCTTATTTCAGTTCTTCTTTAAAACGGTAAGGGGTATTATTTCTTTTGTATTCATGAAGAGAACTTCTGTTATTCCATTATTTATTATTCTGTTGGAATAACCTGTATACGCGGTCTACCCTATACTTGGTGACATTCTTCTATTATTCTGTTGGAACATCCCGTCTGTGTGTTTTACACCGGACCTGGTTCCGTCTTTATTATTATTCTGTTGGAACATCCTGTCTGTGTGTTTTACACTGGACCTGGTTCCGTCTTTATTATTATTTTGTTGGAATATCCTGTCTGTGCGTTTTACACCGGACCTGGTTCCATTATTTATTATTCTGTTGGAATAACCTGTCTGTGCGGTCTATCGCATGTATGATGATTTCTTTTGTTATTCCATTCTTTATTATACTCAGTTGGTTAAGTTTTGACTTCTATACTCCATGAAATTTGTGAAATATCATTGATAATTGTGTTTCGTTAAGTATCTTTTCATGAAAATATTCTTCTAAGCATTCTTGAATTTTACTCCACAAAGCAGTATCATGTTGACAATTTGGACGCTTGGATAAATTAATTCTTGAACTTGTTTTATTGAGTTCTTATATCATTGTCATCATCCTCGTGTTTATAAAATGTTGAAAGTCATCTGTGGCCTGTAGTGCATAAATGGACTTGGTATGATTATGACCAGGGATTATTCAGTATAATCATGACCGTAATGTTACAAATGATGTGATAAAAGTCCCCATTGGCCCGTAGTGTATTGATGGACAGTTGTTGGCATGATCATGACCATTAATGAATACACGAATATCCTTGGCCGTAGTGCAGGGGTGATTCGGTGATGTGGATTATTTTATTAAGCCGAGTCCCAGTGATAACAGTGTTGAAAAACCTTTTAAATCATAGAAGATAGTAGATTTTATTTTCTACTTGACTCTTTTAATGGATTGCTTGTTCCGCTGCAGTTAAACTTGATGTTCGTTATATTTTATCAATTTAACACTGTTGGAGGCTAATGATAATTTATTCTGCATTATCTTAGTCATAATATTTATTATTGGACTAGTTGAGCTCACCATTTCTTTCACTGTTCTCTTCAGGAAATGAGAATATAGCTGGGACGAGTCGGGGAACGGAGTGATGGACCAGATGATAGTATTAGTAGTCCTCTCTATTCTGTTAAATAGTGTGACAATAATTGTAATGATGACTCCTTTTGAGTTTGTATAGTCTCTAGTAGACAATAATTGTATTCAAACTCACAGTTATGTTTTGTCGTATTGTACATGACAGTTGTATTAGTAAGTTGTATTTGTATTCTGTAACATGTATCTGACGACCCAAGATGGGTGATGTATACCTAATTTTGGGGGTGTCACAGTTGGTATCAAAGCCTAGGGATATGATCCCTGGCTAAGATGTGAGAATAGAACTAGGAGGGGAGAGACGGGAAATTCCTTCGCTAGTATGACCTACCTAAGTTTATTTGCATGGTATTTAATTAGTCGATCAGAATATAAGGATAATATATGACGTATCAATTAACTTTTGTTTTGTGGCAGTATCTGAAAATGACATCCGAGAATGTTGAGAATAGCAATGGAGCACATGCGACTGTTGATTTACCACATATCAATAATCGGGATAATGTGCATCAGGAAGGCGATAATCCTCATGCAAACAACAATACTGACCAAATGATGAATGATGGAATGTTCAGAAGCTTTATGCAGTTCATGCAACAGCAGGCGAGAGCGGCTCCTGTTCAAAATATAGGTGGAAACACTGAAAACTCTCGGACGGTCACCGCTAAACAGTTCAAGGAGCTGGGACCACCGGAGTTTAAGGGAGAGCCAAAACCACTTATAGCGGAAACATGGATAAAGCGGATCACCAAGATATTTGATGTCTTGGGATGCTCCGAGGAGCAAAAGGTTCTCTTTGCCGCCTTTATGTTGCGAGGAGAGGCAGATTACTGGTGGGAATCGATTAAGCGTACTCAACCTGCCGCACTAAAAATGTCTTGGGAGAAGTTTCAAGAGCTATTCAATGACAAATACTTTCCCAAAAGTGTTCGACACATGAAGGAGGTGGAGTTCATCAAATTGGAGCAGAATAATATGACTGTGTCGCAGTATGAGGCTAAATTTGCTGAGTTGTCCCGGTTTGTGTCCCACTTGGTGGATAATGAAGAGCGAATAACGCGAATGTTTTTGCGAGGTTTGAAACCTGAGATACGTCAACATCTTATTTCTCATAAACTGTGTTTGTATTCAGATGTTGTGAATAGGGCTCAGTTAGTGGAGCGCGATAACGAGTCAACGCAACCAAAAGAGAGCAGTCGGCAAAGTGATAATACCAGTGAGAGCAGTCATCGAAGCGGTGATAACAAGCGTGGTGGGAGTCAACAGGCCAGAAATGGTAACCACTTCGGTGGTAATCAGGGCTAAAACAATAAGAATGGTCATTTCAAGAAGAGGTGATTTAACAATGATGGAAAGACGTCAGCACCAGCACCCATTGTTAAGGAAGGAGAACGACCACCTATCATATATTTCAAATGCGGAGGGGAGGGGCACATCAGTCCAAACTGTGTGATGTTGTCTAAAGCATGTTATAATTATGGAAGAGAAGGTCATTTAGCTCGATTTCGTCGTTTACCAAAAATAAGTTCAGCCAGGATGGAGGCACCAACGGCCGTCCCAGAAAAGTCAAAACCGGTAGTGCAAGGGAGAGATTTGTTGTGACCTCCCAGAAAGCAAGGAACCCGAATGAGGTCATCACGGGTAAGCTTATCATAAACTCTAACGAAGTCTATACTTTATTTGATACCGGTTCTACCCATTCTTTTATTTCTCCTACTTGTGCTCATCGATTAAATTTGACTCCGAAGAAATTAGACTTTGACTTATCTGTTGAAACTCCATTGGGAGAAACCTTCATTACATCCACGGTTTATAAGTCTTGTTTGGTTCAAGTTGGTACCCACACATTACCTGTCGATCTGATTTCATTAAAAATACTTGCATTTGACGTGATTCTAGGGATTGATTGGTTAACTACTCATCATGCAAAAATTGATTGTTTTCGTAAGGTTGTTAGCTTTCATATTCCTAATCGACCTATTATGCAAATTCAAGCAACCAAACCATTAAAATCAATCGCTGTCATCTCAAGCCATAAAGTTATTCGTTTATTGAAAAATGGATGTCAAGCTTTCTTAGCTCATATCACGGATCTAAACAAAAAAACGTCAGTTTTGAATGATATTTCTATTGTTAATAAATTCCCTGATGTATTCCCTGAAGAACTTCCTGGCCTACTCCCAGAGCGTGAAATTGAATTTTGTATCGACCTTGAATCTGGTACAAAATCCATTTCCAAAGCCCCATATCGAATGGCTCCTATTGAACTTCAGAATTTAAAGATCCAACTGCAGGAATTGTTAGACATTGGCTTTATTCGTCCTAGTACTTCTCCTTGGGGTGCTCCTGTTCTATTCGTGAAGAAGAAAGATGGAAATATGCGACTTTGTATTGATTATCGGGAGTTGAATCATATCACCATCAAAAACAGGTATCCATTGCCACGTATTGATGACCTGTTTGACCAGTTGCAAGGAGCACAATTCTTTTCAAAGATCAATCTTCGTTCTAGATATCATCAGCTGAAGGTTAGAACTGAGGATATTCCAAAGACGGCTTTCAGAACTCGGTACGGGTATTATGAATTCCTAGTCATGCCCTTTGGATTGACTAATGCTCCTGCTGCCTTCATGGATATGATGAACCGGGTATTCAAGGAATATTTGGATCACTTTGTGGTCGTCTTTATTGATGACATCCTTATTTATTCCAAAAGTCGTGAAGATCATGAGCAACACTTGAGGCTGGTACTCCAAAAGTTTCGTGAGTACAAGCTTTATGCCAAGTTGAAGAAATGCGAGTTCTGGCTGGAGGAGGTAGCATTCCTTGGGCATGTAGTATCAAGTCGTGGAATATCTGTTGACCCAGTAAAGATTGAAGCCATTCAAAGCTGGGAGCAACCTAAATCAGTAATCGAAGTACGTAGCTTTCTCGGTTTAGCTGGTTATTATTGGAGATTCGTGGAAGGATTTTCTCGAATCGCTACTCCACTAACTCAGCTGACTCGAAAAGATACAAAGTTCGGTTGGAGCGAAGAATATGATAAGAATTTTCAAGAACTCAAGAGGAGACTCATTTTAGCACTTGTTCTAACAATACCATCTGTCTCGGAGGGATTTGTCATCTACAGTGATGCTTCGAGCAAAGGGTTGGGATGCGTTCTCATGCAACATGGAAAAGTCATAGCCTATGCATCAAGACAACTCAAGGAATATAAGAGGAATTATCCTACTCATGATCTAGAGTTGGCAGCTGTTGTTTTTGCACTTAAAATTTGGAGGTATTACTTGTATGGGGAGAAGGTGGAGATCTTTACGGATCATAAAAGCCTCAAATATTTTTTCACTCAAAAGGAACTCAACATGCGACAACGACGTTGGCTTGAACTGTTGAAAGATTATGATCATACCATTCAATACCATCCTGGAAAAGCGAACGTGGTAGCTGACGCATTGAGTAGAAGATCATATGCAAGTACGAGTGCGATATTGTCAACACAAAGGCCCATTTTGTGTGACTTGCAAAGGATGGAGATAGAGTTAAAGACTCCAGGGACCCATGTGATGATGGTGAATATACGAGTAGAACCGACTTTAATTGATAAAGTTAAAGCTGCTCAAGCTACAGACCTGGAGCTAATGCGTATGAGGAAGAAAGTGCAAGAAGGTACTATGCCGGAAGCAAGAATCGATGAAGAAGGAATACTTCGAGTCAACTCCAGACTTTGTGTTCCTAACGACCCTGATTTAAAGTATGAAATCATGATGGAGGTGCACAACACACCGTTTGCAATCCATCCTGGGAGTACCAAAATGTATCATGATCTTCGTTATACATTTTGGTGGAGCAATATGAAGCGAGAGATAGCGTTGTTTATCTCAAGGTGTCTAACTTGTCAACGAGTCAAGGCGGAGCATCAAGTACCAAAAGGTCCATTGCAACCACTTGAAATTCCAAAATGGAAGTGGGAGCATATTACCATGGATTTCGTTACCGGTCTTCCTAAGGTTTCTCAAGGTATTTATGCCATTTGGGTCATTGTTGATAGATTAACCAAGTCTGCTCATTTTTTACCGATACGAGAAACTTATACACTTGAACGTCTTGCTCGTATATACATAAACGAGATTTTAAGACTGCATGGTATGCCAGTATCCATAGTTTCTGACCGAGACCCAAGATTCACTTCACGATTTTGGGTTAGCTTACAAAAAGCTATGGGCACGGATTTACGATTTAGTTCAGCATATCATCCTCAGACGGACGGACAATCAGAGAGGACTATTCAAACTCTAGAAGATTTATTAAGACTCTGTGTCCTTGACTTCAAGGGAAGTTGGAATAAGTTCTTATCATTGGTGGAGTTTTCCTACAACAACAGTTATCAAACAAGTATTGGCATGGCTCCATTCGAAGCGTTGTATGGAAGAAAATGTCGTTCTCCAGTATGCTGGGATGAGGTGGGTGAAGCAACGTTGTTGGGACCGGAGTTGGTACGTATGACTACAGAAAAGATTCAAACGATCCGACAACGTATAAAAAGCTCACAAGATTGATAAAAGAGTTATGCTGATCTTCATCGAAAGGACGTGAAATTTGATATAGGAGATCATGTGTTCTTACGTGTTGCTCCATGAAAAGGAGTTACGAGATTTAGAAAGAGAGGAAAGCTCAATCCTCGATTCATCGGTTCATTTTTAATCCTCGATCGAGTAGGAACCGTGGCTTTTAGACTCGCTTTACCGCCAAGTATGTCTCGTGTTCATAACATTTTTCACATATCCATGTTACGTAAATATGTGGAAGACCCGAACCGCATTATTGAGTTAGAACTGGACGAAATAGTGGAGGATTTGACGTATGAAGAAGTTCCTGTTCAAATCTTGGATAAGAAGGAACATATTCTACGCTCCAAGGTTATACCTCAAGTTAAAGTTTTGCGGAGAAATCACGATGTTGAAGAAATGACTTGGGAGTTAGAATCTGAAATGAAGTCAAGGTATCCTTACCTCTTCGACATACCAGGTACGTACCCTAATTTCGAGGGCAAAATTTCATAAGAAGGGGAGGTTGTAAGACCCCAACCTTTATAAATAAAGATGAATTTTTTATAAATATCATTTTTAAATATTATGGAGTTAATTTGATATAATTATAGTTGTGGGTAATATTTATAAATTTTGCAAAGTACGCAAGTTGTTATATAATATTCGATTGGACGGAGAATATTCGTTTTAAAAGGGAATATTCGTACAACGGCACAATCATTGGTGGACCCCACAACAGAATTATTGTCGGATTGAGAAAACGACAAAATATTTTATTAAAAATAACGGCGAAAGTTTTACCATTGATACTATTGAACTACTCGGTAGTAAAAGTACAGTAATATGTGTGGTTGCATAGTAGCACACGGTATTGATTATTAAAACTTATGTGAGAAGTCACTCAGTTTGATTTAATTATTGTCAGTTAATAATATGAATTATTTAACGATAATGAAATTTTGTTTTATTCGTATTATTAACGTAATAAAACAGAAATATCTTTTTATATAAAACAGAATACTTTATTAAAGTTATTCTATAAATAGAATATATTATATTTTATTTAAAAGATATTTTTTAAATATGGACCGTCAGATTAAAGTAATCAATCGGGACCGTTTATGGATTAGTTACTATGCATTCCATTTTTCTATAAATAGTAGCTCATTCCTTTATTATTTCTTACGAATTTACTGAACTCTAGAGAGAGAAACTATAGAGAGAAACTATAGACAGAGAGAAGAAAAGTATTCTGCTACTTAACTACTTTCTTATTTCAGTTCTTCTTTAAAACGGTAAGGGGTATTATTTCTTTTGTATTCATGAAGAGAACTTCTGTTATTCCATTATTTATTATTCTGTTGGAATAACCTGTATACGCGGTCTACCCTATACTTGGTGACATTCTTCTATTATTCTGTTAGAACATCTTGTCTGTGTGTTTTACACCGGACCTGATTCCGTCTTTATTATTATTCTGTTGGAACATCCTGTCTGTGTGTTTTACACCGGACCTGGTTCCGTCTTTATTATTATTATGTTGGAACATCCTGTCTGTGTGTTTTACACCGGACCTAGTTCCGTCTTTATTATTATTCTATTGGAATATTCTGTCTGTGCGTTTTACGCCGGACCTGGTTCCATTATTTATTATTCTGTTGGAATAACCTGTCTGTGCGGTCTATCACATGCATGGTGATTTCTTTTGTTATTATATTCTTTATTATACTCAGTTGGTTAAGTTTTGACTTCTATACTCCATGAAATTTGTGGAATATCCTTGATAATTGTGTTTCGTTCAGTATCTTTTCATGAAAATATTCTTCTAAGCATTCTTGAATTTTACTCCACAAAGCAGTATCATGTTGACAATTTGGACGTTGTTAATTCTTCGATAAATTAATTCTTGAACTTATTTTATTGAATTCTTATATCATTGTCATCATCCTCATGTTTATAAAATGTTGAAAGTCATATGTGGCCTGTAGTGCGTAGATGGACTTGGTATGATTATGACCAGGGATTATTCGGTATAATCATGACCGTAATGTTACAAATGATGTGGTAAAAGTCCTCATTGTCCCGTAGTGCATTGATGGACAGTTGTTGGCATGATCATGACCATTAATGAATACACGAATATCCTTGGCCGTAGTGCAGGGGTGATTCGATGATGTGGATTATTTTATTAAGCTGAGTCCTAGCGATAACAGTGTTGAAAAACCTTTTAAATCATAGAAGATACTAGATTTTATTTTCTACTTGACTCTTTTAATAGATTGCTTGTTCCGCTGCAGTTAAACTTGATGTTCGTTATATTTTATCAGTTTAACACTGTTGAAGGCTAATGATAATTTATTCTGCATTATCTTAGTCATAATATTTCTTACCGGGCTAGTTGAGCTCACTCTTTCTTTCACTGTTCTCTTCAGGAAATGAGAATATAGCTGGGACGAGTTGGGGAACGGAGTGATGGACCAGATGATAGTATTAGTAGTCCTCACTATTCTGTTAAATAGTGTGACAATAATTGTAATGAGGACTCCTTTTGAGTTTGTATAGTCTCTAGTAGACAATAATTGTATTCAAACTCACAGTTATGTTTTGTCGTATTGTACACGACAGTTGTATTAGTAAGTTGTATTTGTATTCTGTACCATGTATCTGACGACCCAAGATGGGTGATGTATACCTAATTTTGGGGGCGTCACAAGAAATCCTAGTAACTAGTCTGATTTAACGCCGAAGGTGCACTTGGCTGGATTCAACTTCAAGTTGTACTTACGTAACCTGTTGAAAAGCTTTCTGAGATGGTATAGGTGGTCTTCCTCCCTTCGGGATTTGACAATAATGTCATCCACGTAGATCTCTATCTCTTTGTACATTAAGTCGTGGAAAAGAGCCATCATATCTCTCTGATAGGTAGCTCTGGCATTGATGAGGCCGAATGACAACCGTTTATAGCAAAAGGTTCCCCAAGGCTTGATGAAAGTAATTTTCTCACGATCCTCTTCAGTAACCATGATCTGATGGTACCCCGTGAAGCAATTAGCAAAGGAGTACATGTCGTATTGAGCAGTATTGTCAATGAGAATGTGGATAAATGGCACGAGAGAGCTATCTTTAAGGAAAGCTTTACTCAGATCCCGATAATCCACGCAAACTCACACCTTTCCTCCAGGCTTAGGCACAGGAATGATGTTGGATATCCATTCAGGATATGTGGACACCATGATAATACCAGCTTGAAATTGTTTCACAATTTCTTCTTTCACCTTTAAACTCCACTCAGGTTTCAATCGCCTGAGTTTCTGCTTGACTGGCTTGAATCCCTCCTTAATGGGAAGGCGATGAAGAACAATGTTAGTGGACAAACCCACTATGTGTTCATGAGACCATGCAAACACATCCTGGAATTTGGTTAGTAGTGTAACCATGTTATTCCTCTGGTTTGGGGTAAGGTCTAAACCAATCTGGATTAACTTAGGGCTTTCTAATGTTCCGAGATTAAAAGAGGTGGTTTGATCAAGGTTAGGTTTAGGTTTGTCTTCGACCCATTCTTTGATCTCCGGAGGCACCTCAATGTCCTCTTGTATTTCCATCAAGTCTGGGTCTGACTTTTCATCAAAGTTACAATCCTTGGGAGAAGAGGCATCTTATCAGCAAGTACAGGCACATCTAAGTTCAGAGTCCTGAAATAAAATATGCTTTCACTTAATATATATGAAACTGTTTAATCATAAAAAGTGTTAGCATGTACGGACAAAACAACTGTTAATATTGTACAGAAAAGTAAGCAGTTATGATATCTACGGGGAAGAAAGAAGTCCTGCCCATTTGACCCTTGTCGACCAATGCAAGGATTGCTGCTCCAATTGGCAAGGGCAAAGTTCTGGTGGACCGCAGTGATGAAGGGGCTGTCATCGTCCTCCTCCTCCCGAATGATGACCATTATGTCTGGGCAATCATCGTATGGGGTGTATCTATTTGTAGGTTCATCATGGACAATGATGCGTATGCCTGACATCAATTGGATGATGTCTTGTTTAATTCTCCATTCCTCTTCTTACACCTTAGGATCTGGAACAAAGACTTCCTTCTCCTTTACCGGTATCAGTTTAGGAAATAACATAGCCACTACGTTGGCTGGCACCTTTACCGGAGATTGTGTAGACTCTAGAATTATAAGTGGAGATAATCGCCGAGTTGCTGACGTTGAAGGAATCTGCTTATGCTTATGTGGATTCCTATAACTGGAACTGGTAAAATAGCCTAGTCCGGCTGTCCCAGTTTGACTGGACACTTGGATCGGGTGCTTAATACCCTGATGGTTTTTACCCAGCCCTTGTCCTAGTTGGTGTTCTAATGACATCATTTCTTGAGTAGCTGCCATCACTTCGGCAGAAATCTTCGGTACGGGAAATGGTGTCCCCATGGAATGGTATTGAGTGTTGCTTACTTCAAAAGCATGAAAACTGACCAGCTCAACGTCGAAATTAAAACTGATGAGTGGCATATCACTCTGTTGCGGACATTTTGGTTCATCGTTGACTGTGATTAGGCTATTGTTGATAATGTATTTAAGTTGTTGATGAAGAGTGGAAGGGACTTCCCCGTCCATGTGGATCCACGGTCTCCCCAAAAGTAGGTTGTATCCTGTATCTATTTTGAGAATGTGGAAAGATACACAGAATGTATGGGGACCAATCTCGATTGGCAGCTCAATCTCTCCGACTGAATTCTGGCAGGATCCATCAAAAGATTTGATAATCGTATGGCTACTTCGGATCCGCTTGAGATTGACATTCATCTCCCGCAACGTATCATAAGGATAAATGTTTAAAGATGAACCTCCATCTACCAAGACTCTAGCTAATATGTATCCGGAGGACAAAACTGCAATGTGTAACGGCTTGCAATGACCGGTCCCTTCGGGCGGTATGTCATCATCAGTGAAAGAAATCACATTGTTGTTGAAAATGTGATCAACTAGATGTTGAAATTTTTCCACATCCACTGATTTCGGCAAGTATGCTTCTTCCAAAATCTTCATTAGAATCTTTCGATGATCCTCGAAAGTTAAAGCCAAGTCCAGTATTGAAATTTGATGTGGAACTTCTCGTAAGCTTAAAACCACATTGGCTTCATTATGACCCATAGCACGGAGTAATTTTTTAATCTTCTACATGGGTATTTTCCCCTTTGATTTGATGGTAGGCTTCATCACCCGTTGGGGAAGACACAGTGGATTTTCCTTCGACACTACAGTAGTTGTATGAGAGGTAGATCCTTCAGCTTCTCTATAATTCCAAGGGACTTTTTGTAAGCTGATAACAGGATATTGTGGTCTGAATGGTATGGTGATTGGCTCTAGCGCAGCCACTTTCAAAGGATTGTTAGCTCCTTTGAGTTAAATTGTGAATGGTTTAACAGCCCCATTAGCCTCAGCGGATATAACTACTACCAGTCCCTTCCATTTAGTGGTATAGGTATTCTCACTCTCAAATAGCACTATATCATTGTCATCCAGTTGCAGGACACTGCTATCAATTAGATTCTGAATAAGGTGGCGGAGTTCCTAGCATTCTTCTGTGTTGTGACCGCGAGAATGGGAGTGATACTGATATACTCTATCAAGATTGAACCGTCCTGAACGGGGATTAATTGGGGGTAGAAGGGATGTGATCCTTCCTTCATTGATTAGCATCTGAAGTATCTCCTCCATAGGTTGGCCCAGGTATGTAAATTCCCTTCTATTGGCAAAATACCGACGAGCATTGGCAGTTGCTCTCTTCGTGACTTTATCCTCCAATGTTTCATATTTTGAAGGTGACGAGGGAGTATTCATAACCAAGGAAAGGAGACTAGCATGCTCCTGGCTAAGTAATTGACGTGTGACTTGAAGCTGATAGGTCACCAGTTCTGCCAATTGCTCAATCTGTTTACACAGAGCTTTCATCTTTCGTTCCATCATAAACTGGAACTTTGTATAATCCCATTTGTCAACACCGTCTTTGATGATCTGGGATGATTTATAGTTAAATTCAGAACTCTGTCCACTACTCCAATTAATCATGTTGACCTCTTCCTCTTTGTGTGGAGGAAGAGGGTTGTCTTACACGTGAGGTTGATCTGGTTTGGTGACCACAATCTCACCGTTGTCTATTAAATATTGGATCTTGTGTTTCAAGGCCCAACAATCTTGAGTATCATGTCCAGGTGCCCCGGCATGATAAGCACATTTTTGAGCAGCATTGAAACCCCTCCCATTAGGGTTAGCTAGTGTAAGAAGATGCGTGATTTTCTTCTGAGTGGTCAGAAGATTGAAAATGTTCTCGAGTGAATCCCCTAGGGGTGTGAACACTCGAGAGCGTTTGGCTTCTCCACCCTTAGGCAATGGAGGGTTTGAAGACTGTGCTTGAAAAGGAGTGTAATTTCTTCGTTGGATAGGCATATTTTGATTGCCTTTCTGACCTTGTAGTATCAAGGAAACATCCTCCTCTTTCTTTTTTTGGACCCTCCAGGGGTTGTTTCCATAAGTTTCGGATTGGATGTTCTCAGCAACAGCTTTACGAGCGGTTAGGTCTTGAATCTTTCCTGATTTGAACCCCATCTCAGCCATCTCTCCATGTTTGATTATTTCAGAAAATGGTTTACCAGTGCCAGCTAAGACTCTTTCATAGAAAGGAGCTTCTTGTATGTCGATAAAGGTCATAACCATTTATGACTCTGTCATGGCAGGAATCACTTGAGCAGCAAAGCGCCTTGACCTTTGATCATATTCTCTAAAAGACTCACTGGACTGTTTCTTGACCTTGGTAATCTGGTATCGGTCAGGAGCCATCTGAGAATGGAAGTTGTATTATGTGAGGAAGGCATGAGCTAGTTCTTCCCAACTATGGATCTTTGAATTTTCTAATCTGGTGTACCACGAATGGGCTTCTCCCGTCAGACTCTTTGGGAACAACTACATTCTGAGCTTCTCGTCCTCTGCATAAGATCCAAGTTCTCCAATGAACACCTTCAAATGGGTATAAGGATCTCCTAACCCATCATACTTTTCGAAGTCAGGAGTTTTGAACTTTTCTAGATAATGAACACCAGGGAATATACAAAGATCAGCATAGGAGACATAACTTGCATAGTTTAGTATTAGGGATTGTGTAAATATTTACATGATATGTGATGTGTCCATTTTAGGATTATGATCCTGCAAAATGAATGTTAGATGTTTAGGGTAGCATGTTAATTTAAATATGTACATGCACATATTTCTTCATATTTTCTCATTACATGGAGATAAATATTACAAGTAATTGACTTTACAAGTAATTTGAAATGAGAAAGCATGAAGAGACTTTCCTCCGCATTTGGTTTATCAGAGGCTGACCTATCTTAGGTTTCTCTTGCGGCTTTTCAGCATGAAGGTTCCCAAATCATCGCAATTTATTCAACGGGAAGTCAATCCGATCTTTCAACTGGAGTGAATTTGGGTGGTGTCTTTCCTGAGCCTCGTTAGAATTAGTCTTCCTATGAGTCCAGTAATCAAACACCGATAAGATAGCCTCATGGTGGAGGAACCACACAACATACATTCACATACAACGTGTCTCACCGTTTATGAAAATGATAACATGTGCGAAGCACTAATATCACAGATAGATATCTTACAGTGCAGTAAAAAGAAATGCATTCGTACACATTCATGATAAATGTAAATGTAACATTCACACACAAGCATATAACAGTTTTGAAAAGCTTGTAGTAGCGGCTTAAGTCCTCTTACTGGTGTCCCCATCAGAGTCACCACCTGTCGACGTCGGAATTTTAATTTGTCCCTTTTCGTTTCCTATTTTTTGGTGTTCTCATGTTAGGTGAGATTTGTTTGAAAAAACAATTGAAAAAGGTCCGACATGTGTAATGCCAACGATGGACTGTTAAGAGTCGCCAGTTGGTTTTTTAACTAGTTGTACCAACACAACCGAGAAAAGGTTTACACATTGACAAAGTGATGTGACACTGCTAAACGGGTCTGTGAAACCGAGATTCATTAGGGTCCGGGGACTTGCTTATGTAGAGGGAAGGTGTTAGGCACCCCTCGACATCTGTGTTGCCACGGTGACCGCCACTTTTCAAAAAACTGTTATATGAATATGTGTGTGTGGGGGGGGGGTCAATGTGCTGTTATTTGGAAGTAGTGCTATGCCTCGCTTACACCTATATACAAGGGTTTGAATTTGTGTAAAAATTCAATTTTAAACAAGATATAACATTGATGTTTTGTAAAAAGAGGTTTTTCAAACCCAGTGCTCAATAGTAATTAAGGCCTTTGATACTACCGTTTTATTAAATGTTCGGCTTGATTGCTTTTATTTTCGAGATGCGAAGCATCTTCGAGAAAATAATATACAAAATAGTGTCGAACTCCTCGTGGGCATGAAAACCATATGATGAAATCCAACACCGTGAATAAATTTACAAGTTGCTTACAGCTGAAAATATCCATCACGGGAACCGAATCTAGATTCCGTTGACTGAATCTGTGATCACATGATTAATAGGCTCACATGATGCCGCAATTGATATGAATGCAGTAAGCAGTTATATATATATATATATATATATATATATATATATATATAATATGTAAATATATATATATACAGACATGATCAACCACCACAAAGTACCTCAATGAGGGATCGATAATGTAAATATATAAAAGCGATATATATATATATATATATATATATATATATATATATATATATATATATATATATATATATATAAGCATGTAAACGCACCGGATATAAAATTCAGGCTCATCGAACAAAGTCCGACAACAATTCATATATATATACTTATATATATGAACTGTGTGTCGAACTCTGTTCGATGAGCCTAGACTTACGTCTGGTGCGTTTACTTGCTTTATATATATATATATATATATATATATATATATATATATATATATATATATATATATATATATATATATACTTATATATACACTAACATTATCGAGTTATGCCTCGATTGAGCCTAAACTTATGTCTTGAGTGTTTAATTGCTTTCGTATATATATATATATATATATATATATATATATATATATATATATATATATACAAACTGAAATGAAACCACGGACCGAAGTCCGGGCATAGACACGCAACACGACTCTCAACGTGAAGAATAGTTTGTGCAAAGATGAAGAGAAAGGCTTTAAAGTGTGTAAGAAGGCTTACAGTGGGCTACCAAATAAGACTTCTATAGCTTTAAGTGGATGAACACTTGACTCCCGCCGGTAAAAAGTAGCTATATATGAGCTTACAAGAAAGCACTCAGTTTAGGGTGTGTACAGAGCAAATTGGGCAGGGCTTCCTCGCCTTTTTTTCTCTTTCAAAATGGCCACCCCAAGCCCTCTATTTATAGAGGGGGGGAGCCGCCGATGTACCTGCTGCTACCCGGGGTGCCCCGGGCTTCGCCGGTCCCACCGTCTCGAAGTACATGAACGCATGCAACGTGATGTCCGCTCGAACTTTCAAAACGTCAATTCAAGCATCCGACTGAGGTGTAGAAGACCTATTTTCGGATTACCGTTGTCGAGAGTTACGCAATGACATGGGATTAGAGGTTGTACGAAGTCGGGAAGATGGGACTATGTCCTCCGGTCTTCATGCTTCAAAATCTATCCGTTACCCTGCGTAATAGTCACTCGGGATTGGACTTCCTTGGTTATTGTGGGACAATGCTGTGTAGAAATGTATGTCTGAAATGTTGAGACGGCGTGATGTGGCGTCAATGGTGGCAAGATGACGACTTTGCCCCTTACCGGGGTTATCTCCGGTTTGGGCTGATAAAGCAGATGTTGCTCAGGGCTATCTCTGAGATTGGACTACTGCAAGTGTTGAAGGTCCTCAGTGTCATCTCTGAGGTGTGCCTGTCTTCCCTGTGTTATCGCCGGGTCTTGTACTAAGTGCCTCGGTGTAAGCGCCGAGGTTGAAGTTGATTGCATGCATTTGAAATAAGCATTTTCGGGGTTATCTCCGGAACTGCAACTGCCTTCCTTGGGGGTATCTCCAAGATTGGGATCTACTACTCTCAATGTTGGGACTGAGACTGAATATCTCGGGGATCTCTGGGATGAATCGGCCTTTTCTGGTGCAATTTTCGGTATTGGAACTGCACGCCTCGGGGTTATCTCTGAGGTAGGAATTGATGCTCCCGGTGTGTGTTTCGGGGTTGAGACTGAACTTCCGGTAGTATCCGGACTGGATGTGAGCTGTCTTCCAGGGTTATGTCTAAAAGACGAATCTGCCCTCCTGCAATGTCAGTAACATGTGTGCAGAAAATTTCGAGTGTCTACAATATATATAATTTATAATGTGAGAAAATAAATTTATTATTTATTTTCTATATGTGATATGGGTACATGTGCATTACATGGAATATTTGCAAGTTGATAAATATATTTTAAATATTTATTTATTACGCGAGGGAATGAAATTTTTGTGAATAATTTGTATAATGAAATGTAGAAGATGGTTTAAGTATATAATATTTATATATACTTTATCTAAGGATATTAGAATAAATTCTTAAATGAATTTATGTTAATGAGGCAAGGATATTATAGTTATAATGATATCTTGAGAAAATAAATAATTGTATTTGCGTGAGAAATTATATGTAGCATATTTATTTTGCAATTATAAAATAAATATGTAATTCAAGTATGTTATGTTATGTTTTATATAATTTATATATTCAAGATGAATTATATAAATTATATGATTCCTAATGGATAAAACATTTTAATATGAGTGAATTAGTAATCTGGGAGTTTAAAACCTAATTACTAATTATTGGGTAAATTATTTATTTAATAAAAGTGTTATTAGAATAATTGTGTGTTTTAAACAATAAAGCCAAATGGATTAATTCCTAATTTACCCAAGCACTATTACAAGCATAATTCGCAAGCCTTCAAAAATTTTACAAAACCGTGAAGAGAAAGAGAAGGGAGAAAGTGTGGAGGTTATTCAAAAATCTTGGGCTCCAAGTATTTTGCTTGCAAAAAAATTGGTAGAAGTTCTTCTCTCCCATTCCCATATTATCGAGTGTCTCCATCTCTTCTATTCCTTAGAACTTTAAAATTTCCCAACATAAAGGAGTAGTGAGCCGTGAGTTTATATGAGCCATAACCAAAACTGGATTCAAGAATTGAGTCAAATTGAAGATAGCGAGGCTTGGAATTTGTTAAAGGAAGATTGCTTAAGGTATAAAATCCTTATTCAATTTTGAATTTAATTAAAGTTATGTGATCATCTAATTTCCTATTGCTAAACTTCAATTTTTAGGAGTTTAGTAGCTTATAATGTAATTCTTAATGGAATTTCTTTGTAGTAAATCAATATTTGATTTATGTATATGTAATATAGGATTGAAATTGATTTTGAATCAAAAGGATCAAAATTGAGTTTTATCCGTAAGCTATAGTTACTAAAAATTATTTTAGTTTGATTCTATGCTTGAATTGCGTATGGAATCATGAATTTAGAGACTTGGTGGTTAGGTTTGGGTTGTGGGAAGTTAAAAGGATGGATTTGTGGCAAAACCAATAACAAATCGATAAGAAACTAAGTCGAATAAAAATTGCATGTATAATGTTCATTAAATGGCCATAAAGAACCGACTCGAATAAAAACATGGGATTTAATGGAGCCGATAGCTTAGACTAGTCTTATTATGTAAAGTAAGGGTTAGTTGAAAAGTAAATCGAGTTAGAACGGAACAAGGTGAGTTTTGAACAAAAAGCATGTCGTTGAAAAATTAGTGTGAACAGTCAATTTGGGCACATTGTTTGGACAGTTTAAATCCCTAAATTTCAATGGTGATATTTTTTTAAAATATTTTGATATGCCATGCATAACTATCCAAATTTGGGATTAATCCGATTAACGAGTATTGCGTATGAAAATCGCAAAGTGGTTGAGTTGAAGCGCAACAGTAGAACAGCACAACAGTTGCAGCAGGTGCGCCCGCGCACCCTGCCAGGCAGCACTGTGATGTGCTGAGAAGATGCTTCACGTCCGTTTCAAGCATTGTTTTGATTGGTTCCTGTGATCTATTTTCGTGGTTTGAAAATTTTCTAAAATACTATGACATGAGGTCTATAACATATCAAAATTTCACTATTATTGGATTAATGTTTTGAAAATAAAAAAAAGGCAAATATGCATGTCAAAACTTGAACATTGAGCAACGCTGAGCGTAGCCGTGATGGACTGTTTTGACGTTTGAAGTTCCGAATTGCTTTTAAGTTATGTTGAGGGTAATAAAATCCTAAGAGATGAGTTTTGACTGTATGTGATATTTTGTGTCATGAAACTTCCTTTCGGGCATAAATAATTCAATAAAAATATAGTATCAATATGAATTTTTATATTTAAGCGAAAGTAAGTCGGGGTTGGGATGAAAAATGGGTTTGTAATGTATTAAAAAATGGGAAACTTCCTTTCGGGCATAAATAATTCAATAAAAATATATTATCAATATGAATTTTCATATTTAAACGAAAGTAAGTCGGGGTTGGCATGAAAAATGGTTTTGTAACGTATTGAAAAATGGGAAATAATTAAAAAGTTTTAATAATCATAAAAGTGATACAATGAATATTTTCGGGGTTCAAAACGGACTTTTTGAGCTGAGATTTATATGGAAGCAAATATATATTTAATATGTGCAAAGAATAATTGTGAGTTCTTCGTAAAACAAAAAGTAAAATTATCGTGATAACAGGATAAAATGTTTATATATGAGTCAACGGTTCAAGTTGACTTATAAGTATGCCAACAACTATAAAATTATTTAAATCAAAAAATAATATAGTAAATTGAATTTTTACTATAAAGAGATATATAATAACTATTTAAATCATGAATTCACAAATAAAGGGAAAAGATATTCCTAAAGTGGACTATAGATGATTTAAGCTTCAAAGTGTAAAGTATTTACATACTAAAATGTGAGGGACCTTTATTTGGCGTAAAAAGGTTAAAACTAATTAAGTTTCTAAATAAGCTAATAATCGTTTTGAGTAAGAATAAATAATATTAGTTTGTATAAAACTAATAATTATTATTAACGAATAAACATGCATGTTTTGTGACATATTTAATTATCTAATATGTGTGTGCATTTAAAAATAATTGTGTAGGAATTGTAAAGTAATGTTATATTAAATTTTATGATAATCTCCAATCAAGGCAAGTTTTTTAGTTTAATTATATATGTTTGTGGATTAAATTAATGTGATTATGTGTTAAATTACATACCATGCTCTATGAATTTTTAAAGTCAAAATATGACTAAGTTAATTGGGTTATGGAACTCAATTTATATGTGATATGTGATAACACATGTTGTATGATATAACTTAATAAATAGAAATGTATAATACATGAACATATGCATTGCAAGAAATTATTGATGCATGTAGGATATGCATAGTAAGGAAAATATGTTATATGAGAATTTGAGATGTATAAAACATGTGCACATGTATTGCATGAAATTGATATAAATGATATGCCTAACAAAAGAATTATGTGATATGCATAGCAAAGGGAATATGCCATGATTTTCTTTAGTGAGGTAGTGAGATTGTGTGGGTTACCATTGACTATAGTTTCCGATAGAGATGTGAAATTTATGAGTTATTTTTCAAAAACAATTTAGAAGAAACTTCACAGTTAATCGTTCAACTAGAGTAAATGTTAGGACCCAAAATTTTAAACGAATATATATTTTACGAATAAATTTTTTATTATTATTATCGTTATCATTATTATTTTGAGCATGCGTGATATGAATTTAGCAAGTTAGTCAACTCATTTATTGACTAAGAATGGTAAATGAAACTAAGATGAATTACTGATCAAAACCCTAATTTGATTAAGGATTCGAATATTAATAAATTTATTTTTATAATTATATTTCAGATTTTGTGTATGTGTTGTATGTGATGTGACACCCCCCAAATCTGGTACTTCCATTTCCACAGGATTTGGTGTTCACGATACAACATCATCCATCTATCTACCCTTAAATAAATGCAAACCATGTAATAGATATAAATAATAATAAATCTCCCCTTATGGGGTTACATCAACTACATAATAAATAAATCACAGGTTACTCTAACCTTAAACATCTGTGCCGAATTATAAACAAATAAGTCTTAAACAACATCATTAACTTAAGTCTTAAACAAAATACATCATCATATAAAATAACAAGTCTTCATCACTTGTTAACATTGCCCTTGCCTTTACTAGTGGAAGGTTCGTCTGCTCTTTCGTTCTTAACTGCAATGTTATTATTACGCAAGAGTGAGCACGATTGCCCACAAGTATAATAATGAAAACAACAATATAATAACATGCCAGGAAAAATAATAACTTCAAATATAAAAGCTCAACTTTTGAATCAAGAATGAATAACAAGAATCAAACGAATTTTTGAGGGTCATAAGACCTTGAACTATGTCCTAGGTTGTCAAATGTTATACTGAAAACCTTTAACAATCATAAAACTATGGATCTTTCTTCTCGTACTTAGGGAGATCAACCCTTAGTACCATACTGTGCACAATATCTTAACGCTAAAGCGTAAATAATCTCCTATACAGGGTTGTTCATCTCAGTTTGACATCGGAGTCCGCACCAAAAGAAGTTTGGTTTGGATAATTCATCAAGAGTTCTGAAATTTAGAACGCTCATCAACTATGGACTAGTCGAATCAAAAAAAGGTTCGCTAGTCTAACAAGGTTTAACAGTAAATGAATATTTAACTTGAACAGAATCTCAAAAGGTATACAATAGAATAAGTATTGTATAACAGCATTATGCTTGAAAGATTAATAAACTTTAATATACAAAACAGACTTGATCAATAATAATGAGAACTTACTCAACGTAGAAAGGTGAATTAATCAACTTATATAACGATAACAAGTAGGATTAGGAAACTTACCTCGTGCGTAGATTACACTTTAACTAAACTCGTTCTTTGATTTAAATCCTACATATCAATTATGTTCACAATACCAGTCAATTACAACGTACTAAACATCATAAGTTATTCTTTGTCTAATCTCGAATTTATGACTATACTTAGTCAATTACTACACTTATTGTCAAAAATTAGATTTCACGAACAATAAGCTAACTATGCATTCAATCATTCAATTTACACGTAATTGTGTTATGGACGTGTTAAGAATTTATTTTAACAGCTCATTATATGTCTAACAAGTTTCTACGTTCATTACTATAAATTACTAACACATTGCTAGACTTGAACATTTAAAAAAAAACATTTTTTGGACATTCTACTAAGTGGCGATGCAGCACCACTTTTTTACTGAGTCTTGGCGCTGCGGCGCTGCGGCGCCGTGGCGCTGCGGCCTGGTACTTGGCGCTGCGGCGCGGTGGCGCAAGAAATGAACTGGGAGTTAGGGTCGCGGCGCGAAATCCCAGACTCTGAATTTTCAGTTCGCGAAGAACACATAATTCAGCGAAATAAACACTTCTTAAACACTAATTTCACCAAATTACACATACCCACATGTTATAATTCATATATAATCATTACCCAACAATTATAGAATGATAAAATAAGAGTGTAAATTTTACGAAAACGTTTATGTTTGACATACTTAAATCACGTATAAGGCCATATGGCCATAACCCAAACTCTGTAATTTTGCAGCAATCATATACGACGTAAAATTATGAACTGATGATAAGGAATTATATACAATATATATTAAAACACATTAAAACAACATCTTAACACATATATGCACATAATTCTTACAATTTCAATTATAGAGACTTTACAAAAGACTTAGGAGTCATATTCATGGAAACTTTAAATGTGATAACCCGAGCTTTCGAATAATCAAAAAAATTTGTGAATAATTTTTTTTTATTTAGTATCAATATTAATTATCAATTTTGTGACAAGTATCAGTGATACGTGTATCGAGAAAGTTAATTTGTGTATTGACTAATAAAATTAGAGTAGAGTTGTGTTTAATAGCTTTAGAAACCCTAATCCTAATTTTTGGAAAGGGATTCGATAGAAAATATAATTAAAATAATTATATTATTGAGTACGTGTTTGTACTGTATAGAATTTTTGATCAATGATTGATCGGATAAGGTTTAAAAATTATAAACCCTAATAAGAGATTAGAAACTCTAATCTCGGGATCAGAAACATTAACGTACCGTTGGAAATCCTAATTGTACGCCGAAAAACCCTAATTTCATATTCGGGAATCCTAAACCCTAAATTAGGAAACCCTAATCCTAATTGGCAAGCCTATTGTGTGTATTAAACTTTAATATGATTAGAAAGCCCTAATTATATTTTAGTTATCTTAATTTCTATTTTACAAACCCTATTTGTAGTTTAGAAAATTTATTTTTCTAAATAAAACCCTAATTCGTGGGTTATAAACCCTAATGACCATTTTGACCCTAATTGCTAAATTAAGCAATTTTAATTAGGAATATTAATCCTAATTTGCAAGATTGAATTTTATGATTAGGAAATATTAATATATTTATTGAATCCTAATTATAATTTTGGAAAATTAATTTTCTATTTTGAAAACTGAAATTTGAAAATTTTTGAAATTAAATTGCAAATCTAAAGGGTTTAAACCCTAAACCCTAAAGTGTTCAAATCCAAAACCCAAACCCTAAACCATAAGGGTTTGTACAAATGACAAGAATGCCATTAATTGTATTTTAGAAATGACCAAAATACCATTTTATTATATTTTAGAAGCTAACTTGTAAATTTTACCAAAATAAGAGTTGGTGACCAACCCACTTGACCAATGTGACTTAAATTATCAGCAACCAACCCCTATGTGACAGCAAGATCAGAACATAGCAACATATCATTGTATATATAAGATCTAAGAGAGAGAAATTCCATTAAATTGCTCATTTGGCCAACCAAGCTCTCACATACTCTCTCTCACCAAGACCTCCGAATTTCTTTAGTAGATCAGTCCCAAATACTTCCCTTGATCAACCAATAACATATTGTAGAGCCAAGATCTAAGCATCTTCAAACAGAAATGTATAAAGCCCTAAGCCCTTTTGATCTTGTATGCTAAGTCAACTTTTATGTTTATGTGTTTAGATGTTTGCTAGAGGGTGTTTTATGACTATCTATGGTGATATACCATAGATCCATAACATTAAATGGCTTTAAAAACGAAGTTTTCAAAAACTGTTCTTGGGCAATTTTTGTGGTCTGACAAGCAACGTTAGTCACCACAGATCCTTGCCCGTTTAAGATTTTTGTTGTTTTAAGTTTTGGTTTTGTAGCTTGCTAGGAGGTCTTTGGTCTGCAAAAGAAATCAGAGTCATTAGATGTCTGGATTCGAAGATATAATCGGTCAAAACCCGTTGACCGGGCATGACCGAAGTTTTCTGGGTAACCCAGAAAGTGTGAGGAACAGTGTCTGACGACGTTTTGGAAGGCCCGGATCTGACAGGTTTTATGTTATGTTGATTCTGTGTTCGTATCTAGATTATAGTCTAATATGTGGACTATCGATCCATGGTTTTAGATCTTACAAGACGTCAATATATTAAGTGTAATAAGTGGTCAAAGTAGACCATTTGATCACGGATGAAGTTTCTGGAATTTCCAGAAACTGTTGGCACAAGTTGTCTGACAAGGTTTGACCAGAGTAGATCCGGTGATTGTGTTATAGTTTGATTGTGATCATGTTATGTCGTTGTTCTTCGTCATAAGGACTACCTGATTAGACCAAGAACATACTTATTTGATTACCGGAGCATACAAATAATTGAAATGGAAAATGGTAGCTATGAACTGCCTGGGTTTCTGGGTTACCCAGAAAACCCAGGTGTTGTCTGACAAGTAGTTTGAATGGCCAGATCTTGCTAGATAGTTATGTTATAGCTCTATTGATGATTCACAATTGTAGTATTACATGTATACTATAAGATCCGTGCACAAAATATCCCAGAAACACACTAGATTAAACTTTATGAACGGTCAAACATTGACCCTTGCTCTGTCGGCTGTCAGTGTTCTTGAGCTCAAGAACACCAACAACGACGCTTTGTGTCGCTAAAGACCTTCAGCGACGGTTTTTATTATTTTATTTTCTGAATATTCTGGAAATTATTTAAAAATAGAAATAAATTCTAAAAATTACCAAAAATGGTTTTAAAAATTATTTTAAATTATGAAAAATAATTTTTGACCAATTGGAATATTTTTCTTTAATATTTATAATTATTTAAATATTAAAGGTATTTAATTTATTTACTTAGTGTATTAAATAAATTACAGAAAAATGATTTAATATTATGAAAAATTATTTTAAATAAGAATAATGTATTTAAAAATATTTCGAGTTATAAAATATAATTTTCAATATTTTTGGAGAATTTTTATTAATAAATTAATATTAATGATATTAGATTTATTTAATTATGATATTAAATAAATGAATTAAAAATGCTTTTATTGATTGAAAAATTATTTAAAAATGAGAAAAATGTTTTAAAAATATTTTAAGTTATAATTAATGACTTTTAATATTTTGATAATAATTACAATAATATTTAAATATTAATGGTGATGATTTAAAAATGATTTTAATTACTTTAAAAATTATTTAAGTAGAATATTGATGATTTACAAATATTTTAAGTTATTAATAATAACTTTAATATTTTGACAAGTATGTTATTAATATTTTTATATTATTAAATATTAATAATGATAAGATTATTTGATAATTAAATCATTTAAAAATGATTTAAGTGTTTGAAAAATTATTATAAATTATAATAATTGTTTATAAATTATTAAAAGCTTCCGAAAAATATTATAAACGATATTTGACTTATCTAAAATAATATTGAAGCTTAGAGACCAAGTTTAATTGATAATCAATGTGTTAATTGACCAGAACACCGAAAATGGACCGAGGTCCAACTAGACCGAAATAGTTAGACTTGATAAGTGTTTATATAGGTTATAAACACTAATGTGACTATGTGGTAATGTGTCTAGGAGAAGTTTGACTGTAAAATACAGTGTTACGTGTTATAAATGATTGTGCTAATTGTGAGACCGACATTGTTGATTATAGATCTTACGAACGCAATTAATTATATTGTGTAGCTGTAATCAATGTGAAAGGCAAGTTTCCTAACTCAACCTTGAGTTATATTCATTCAATTATTATAATGGTTAATTATTGCTAATTATACCATGTCCAGGAATTTATTGTTGAATATTCGCAGTTAGTGTATGATTAAAATTCAAATTGAATTACTGTTGTTGGATATTTATATATGTAGAAACTAATATTGACAGTACAGATAATTCCTGTTTATTGTCAAATTATATTGAGAAATGTCTTAGCTAATTATTCTTGCTAGACGAACATTTGTTAGAACTTGATAAATACGAGAAGAGAAATCAATTGTTATTGATAGATCGATGCCAATTGTTTCGGCTATATCGATAAGTAGATATAATTTAAAATCACAGTATTTCGTTGTTAAATCAAAATCTTGATTCTGAGACTGAGAAGGATAACCTTTTATATAAAGGGAACATTTTATGTCGTATATTCAACCATTGCGTGATGTTAAGTATTATGCATAATATAGGGTACAAGGAGTTGGCCGGCTCTAAGTACTTGCAAAGGGGTATGATTTAATCTTTATGGTTATCTGATACACCTGGGTATATCAAAGTCCAATCTTTGATAGTTAGTCGAGAAGAGAAGTTCTAGATCTAGTGTGATCACTCAGCATAAATTTGGAAAATATTCCACTTTGCTATTGCGTAGAATTAATTCTTGATTATTCAATAGAATATCGTAGAAACTTTGAAAGCGTTGTAATCTTTCATTATCAGATTATTGTGTTGCCTAGAATACGAGAAGACTTGTTATTGAAAAACGATTTGTTCAGCTATTTCAAAGTTCACCGAACTTTGGTTTCATTCTATCAAAATAAATAGTCTGTTCTTATTGATTCGTATATATTTATTGTATATTTTAACTTACGGGGCAAACTAGTTGCTCACCCTTACTATAAATAAAACTTTTCAGCTAGGGACGAAGTTGCAGAAGGTACTGCTAAGAAGAACAAGGGAAAAAGCATAGTTATAAATTAGTTATGATGAACAATATTATTATGTTATATTGTATTATAAACCCTTTTTGTATATCTAAAGGGGTATTTCTGTAATGTAAGGTTAGTGGACCTGGGACTTATGTATTAACAACTTATGTTAATGAGTTATGTATCCCTATTCATATTTAAATGTGTAGTTAAATGTTATTTATTTTGTGAATCGTGAGCACCAAACTCGGGGGTCAGGTAACCCGCATTTGGGGGTGTCACAGGTTGGTATCAGAGCTGTAGTGACCAAGGTGTCACCAGTTAGTAGAAGAACTGTAGATTATAAACTTTAAGTAGGGTGGGGGAAAACCCTAGGATTATAACCATACACGAGATAGAGAAAACTCATTTAGAGTTCTAAGAGAGGGATTGCCGAAGTGTATCAATAATGAGATAAGTGGACACATAGTGTGAGGAGTTTGTACTGGTGAAGTACTAATCAAGTTGTTTAAACTGATTGTAGGATGTCTGGAGAAGATAAAAAGAGTGCAGAGATGCTAGCGGCTGTTGCACCGGTGCAAGAAGCTGAGGTGCCAGCACAAAGCGAATCAGTTGAGAAGGTGGGAGATGATGAACCCATGGTTAATCTGGGGAGCGATCATGACGATTATCCCGAGATGTATCTGAGTGGAGATGAGGAGGCAGAGTCTGAGCCAGCTAAGGTGGATTTAAAGAATAAGACTAAAGTTGGAGAACAAAATCGCGAATCTGCAGAGGTTCAAGAACTCCGGAGAAAAGTGTTTCTCTTTGAGAAATTGTGGAAGACGAAGCGAGCATTACGCGAAATGACTGAAGAAAGGAACGAGCTCAAGGCACATGTGGACAGAATGAAGGCTGAAGGTGGTGGATCATCTGAAGGAACCAGTAAGAAGGACAAGAAGAAGAGAAAGAGGGAAAAAGACATCCCTAAATCTGAAAAATTAAGCCCAAAGAAGAAGCAAACCTGTATCAAGTGTGGAAAGACTCACGCGGGAGAATGCATGATGTGGAAAAACGTGTGCTTCAACTGCAAGCAGGAAGGACATATTTCTCTGCATTGTCCTAACCCGAATTTGAGGAAGTGTTTTTCATGTAGGCAGACGGGTCACGAATTCAATAAGTGTCCCATCAAGAAGAAGACTGGTGAAGGGAGTGGTCGGTAGATAACTTAAATATATGTAATAGTATCTTTTGGGTAGAAGTTTATGATATTAAGTGTTGTAATATCGAGAATGATGTGTACGCATATATATATATATATATATATATATATATATATATATATATATATATATATATATATATACAGAAAGGATCAAGAGTAGAACTCTTAAGTAGTAGAACTCCCTTAAATAATAGAATTGTATCAAAACGACGTAGTTTTGATAAGACGCGGTGACATTTTTGTAAATATCATGCCACCGCGTATTTACAAAAATGCCACCGCGTCTTATCAAAACTACGTCGTTTTGATACAATTCTATTATTTAAGGGAGTTCTATTACTTAAGAGTTCTACTCTTGATCGTCTCCCTATATATATATATATATATATATATATATATATATATATATATATATATATATATGTTTGTATGAATGAAATCCTTATTTTCTATATGAATATAAGATTAAGATTAATTTGTTTGTTCTTAAAACTCATACTTATGGTAAGTTAATGACTCATAATTATATGAAATGTTTTGAACCCCTCAGCGAATGGACGCCAAAGGTCTGACTAGGATAAGTTCATACACTCATATATTTGTGGCAAGTTCCTGAACTCATAAGTGTGGTAAGTTTGACGAACTGGTAATAACTGCGTGTAAATGGAGAATAACAACTTTTTGTGTAAAGTTGTGTTGTTAATCCTGATATGATTTAAAAAGGGATAGTAATATGTGGTAAGTACTATGTGCTATTTGAATAAATATGCAATTATATGAGAATTATGTGTTGAATTCTTATTGTGTTAAGAATTTGTGTAAAGAAAGAGAATTAATATAAGATTTTTACTTAAATCAGATCGTGCCGCCTAGACGAAAGAATCGAAACCAACGAGAAGAACAGTCGGTGAATAATGAAAGAGGTCAAGTTCACCCGATGCAAAACTTTGCAAATATGATTGCCGAAGCTATGGAGAATAAAGTTCCAGCTGCAAGAGGAAGAGCGAGGAATCAGCCAGCTGAAAGATTAACAAATTTTAAAGACTTTAAAGCAATGGGACCGCCTGAATTTAAAGGAACCACATATCCGATTGAAGCCCAAACTTGGGTGAAGGAGATGGAGAAAGCATTCGTCATTACGCGAGTGGCAGAAGAGCAGAAGACAGCTTTTGCGACATACTTAATGAAGGGAGAAACTAATTACTGATGGGAGACGAACCAAGCGAGAGCTGCTACAGAGGTGGTGTTGTGGACAAGATTTAAGGAACTATTCTTTGAGAACTACTTCTCGCCGAGTATGCAATCTAGAATAGAAGTTAAATTCTTAGAACTTAAGCAGGAGAACATGTCGGTATCTGAATACGCTGCTAAATTTAATGAATTAGCAAGATTTTCACCTCATCAGGTGGGCACAGAAGCAAGGAAGGCGAGAAGATTTGAGAACGAACTGAAGCCGGGAATATTCAACAAGGTAGCGGTATTGCAGATCAACACGTTCGCGGCCATGATGGAAAAAGCGTTAATTACAGAAGGAGGGAGCGAGGCTGCATCTCGATTTCATCAGGAGAAGAAGAAGAAGACAAATGATGGTGGAAGCAGTGGTGGAAGTAACCCTAACAAAAGGAAATGGAATGAGAATACCCAGTCGGGTAATAAGACTGAAGGGAATAAGAAAGGAGGAGAGCCTTGTGCGAGCTGTGGGAAGAATCATCCAGGCATTTGTCTAAAGAAGAAAGACGTTTGCTATAATTGTGGGCAAGAGGGGCACATGTCACCCAATTGTCCCAGTCTGAAGAAGATACAAGGTTGTTATGCCTGTGGGTCAACTGATCATCTGGTTCGGAACTGTCCGAAGAGAAATACAGAGAAGGAAAGTGTCAGCAAGGGACCCGGTGGTGGAACCTTGGCAATTCGAGGACCAACACAGCCAGGAAGACCAACAGCCCGTACATTCAACATGACGGCACAGGACACTGTGGCTACTCAGGAGGTCGTAACAAGTAATGATTTCGTTTAGAATTTTTAATGCGCGAGTATTATGAGTCAGATATTTCTGTGAACTGTTTTCTTTTATAGATTCAAGTCACAGGTTAGAATTTGAGACACAAATTAATATTGGGTTGATAAAAATGAATTGATGATACAACTTTAAAAGATTGTAGAGAATAAGAAAGTGGTGATTTCGAGGACGGAATCCTTTGAAGGAGGGGTGAATGTGATAACCCGAGATTTCGAATAATCAAAAAAATTTGCGAATAATTTTTTTTTATTTAATATCAATATTAATTATCAATTTTGTGACAAGTATCAGTGATACGTGTATCGAGAAAGTCAATTTGTGTATTGACTAATAAAATTAGAGTAGAATTGTGTTAACAGCTTTAGAAACCCTAATCCTAATTTCTGGAAAGGGATTCGATAGAAAATATAATTAAAATAATTATATTATTGAGTACGTGTTTGTACTGTATAGAATTTTTGATCAATGATTGATCGGATAAGGTTTAAAAATTATAAACCCTAATAAGAGATTAGAAACTCTAATCTCAGGATCAGAAACTCTAACGTACCGTTGGAAATCCTAATTGTACGCCGGGAAACTCTAATTTCATATTCGGGAATCCTAAACCCTAAATTAGGAAACCCTGATCATAATTGGCAAGCCTATTGTGTGTATTAAACTTTAATATGATTAGAAAGCCCTAATTATATTTTAGTTATCTTAATTTCTATTTTACAAACCCTATTTGTAATTTAGAAAATTTATTTTTCTAAATAAAACCCTAATTCGTGGGTTATAAACCCTAATGACCATTTTGACCCTAATTGCTAAATTAAGCAATTTTAATTAGGAATATTAATTCTAATTAGCAAGATTAAATTTTATGATTAGGAAATATTAATATATTTATTGAATCCTAATTATAATTTTGGAAAATTAATTTTCTATTTTGAAAACCGAAATTTGAAAACTTTAGAAATTAAATTATAAATCTAAAGGGTTTAAACCCTAAACCCTAAAGTGCTCAAATCCTAAACCCAAACCCTAAACCATAAGGGTTTATACAAATGACAAGAATGCCATTGATTGTATTTTAGAAATGACCAAAATGCCCTTTTATTATATTTTAGAAGCTAACTTGTAAATTTTACCAGAATAAGAGTTGGTGACCAACCCACTTGACCAATGTGACTTAAATTATCAGCAACCTGTGACGCCCCCAAAATTAGGTATACATCACCCATCTTGGGTCGTCAGATACATAGTACAGAATGCAAATACAACTTACTAATACAACTGTCGTGTACAATACAACAAAACATAAACTGTGAGTTTGAACACAAATATTATCTTTTAGAGAGTATTCATACTCAAAAGGAGTCCTCGTTATATTTATTAACACACTATTACATAGAATAGTGAGGACTACTAACTAATACTATCATTCGGACCATCACTCCGTTCCCCGACTTGCCCCAGCTACGTTCTCATTTCCTGAAGAGAACAGTGAAAGAAAGGGTGAGCTCAACTAGCCCAGTAAAAAATATTATGACTAAGATAATGCAAAATAAATTATCATTAGCCTTCAACAATGTTAAACTGATAAAATATAATAGACACCAAGTTTAACTGCAGCGGGACAAGCAATCCATTAAAAGAGTCAAGTAGAAAATAAACTCTACTATCTTTTATGATTTAAAAGGTTTTTCAACACTGTGATCGCTGGGACTCAGATTAATAAAATAATTCACATCATCGAATCACCCCTGCACTACGGCCAAGGATATTCGTGTATTCATTAATGGTCATGATCATGCCAACAACTGTTCACCAATGCACTACGGGCCAATGAAGACTTTTACCACATCATTTGTAACATCACGGTCATGATTATACCGAATAATCCCTGGTCATAATCATACCAAGTCCATCTATGCACTACAGGCCACAGATGACTTTCAACATTTTATAAACATGAGGATGATGACAATGATATAAGAATTTAATAAAACAAGTTCAAGAATTAATTTATCCAATAATTAACAGCGTCGAAATTGTCAACATGATACTGATTTGTGGAGTAAAATTCAAGAATGCTTAGAAAAATATTTTCATAAAAAGATAATGGATGAAACGCAATTATCAAGGATATTTCACAAATTTCATGGAGTATAGAAGTCAAAACTTAACCAACTGAGTATAATAAAGAATAGAATAACAAAAAAAATCACCATGCATGCGATAGACCGCACAGACACGTTATTCTAACAGAATAATAAATAATGGAACCAGGTCCGGCGTAAAACCCACAGACAGGATATTCCAACAGAATAATAATAAAGACGGAACCAGGTTCGGTGTAAAACACACAGACAGGATGTTCCAACAGAATAATAATAAAGACGGAACCAGGTCTGGTGTAAAACACACAGACAGGATGTTCCAACAGAATAATAATAAAGACGGAACCAGGTCCGGTGTAAAACACACAGACAGGATGTTCCAATAGAATAATAATAAAGACGGAACCAAGTCCGGTGTAAAACACACAGACATGATGTTCCAACAGAATAATAGAAGAATGTCACCAAGTATAGGGTAGACCGCGTATACAGGTTATTCCAACATAATAATAAGAAATGGAACAACAACAGTACTCTGCATGAATAAGAAAGAATAACACCCCTTACTGTTTTAAAGAAGAGCTGAAATAAGGAAGTAGTTAAGTAGTAGAATACCCTTCTTCTCTCTCTCTATAGTTTCACTCTCTAGAGTTCAATGAATTCGTAAGAAATAATGATGGAATGAGCTGCTATTTATAGAAAAATAGAATGCATAGTAACTAATCTATGAACGGTCCAGATTGATTACTTTAATCTGACGGTCCATATTTAAAGAAAAATCTTTTAAATAAAATATAATATATTCTATTTATAGAATAACTTTAATAAAGTATTATGTTTTATATAAAAAGATGTTTCTGTTTTATTACGTTAATAATACGAATAAAACAAAACGTCATTATCGCTAAATAATTCATATTATTAACTGACAATAATTGAATCAAACTGAGTGACTTCTCACATAAGCATTAATAATCAATACCGTGTGCTACTATGCAACCACACGTATTACTGTACTTTTACTACTGAGTAGTTCAACAGTATCAATGGTAAAACTTCTGCCGTTATTTTTAATAAAATATTTTTGTCGTTTTCTCAATCCGACAATAATTCCGTTGTGGGGTCCACCAATAATTGTACCGTTGTACGAATATTCCCTGTTAAAATGAATATTTTCCGACCAATCGAATATTATATAACAACTTGCGTACTTTGTAAAATTTATAAATATTACCCACAACTATAACATTTTATCAAATTAACTCCATAATATTCAAAAATGATATTTATAGAAAATTCATCTTTATTTATAAAAGTTGGGGTCTTACACAACCAGCCCCTATGTGACAGCAAGATCAGAACATAGCAACATATCATTGTATATATAAGATCTAAGAGAGAGAAATTTCATTAAATTGTTCATTTGGCCAACCAAGCTCTCACATACTCTCTCTCTCTCACCAAGACCTCCGAATTTCTTTAGTAGATCAGTCCCAAATACTTCCCTTGATCAACTAATAACATATTGTAGAGCCAAGATCTAATCATCTTCAAAGAGAAAGGTATAAAGCCCTAAGCCCTTTTGATCTTGTATGCTAAGTCAACTTTTGTGTTTATGTGTTTAGATGTTTGCTAGAGGGTGTTTTATGATGATCTATGGTGATATACCATAGATCCATAACATTAAATGGCTTTAAAAACGAAGTTTTCAAAAACTGTTCTTGGGCAATTTTTGTGGTCTGACAAGCAACGTTAGTCACCACAGATCCTTGCCCGTTTAAGATTTTTGTTGTTTTAAGTTTTGGTTTTGTAGCTTGCTAGGAGGTCTTTGGTCTGCAAAAGAAATCAGAGTCATTAGATGTCTGGATTCGAAGATATAATCGGTCAAAACCCGTTGACCGGGCATGACCGAAGTTTTCTGGGTAACCCAGAAAGTGTGAGGAACAGTGTCTGACGACGTTTTGGAAGGCCCGGATCTGACAGGTTTTATGTTATGTTGATTCTGTGTTCGTATCTAGATTATAGTCTGATATGTGGACTATCGATCCATGGTTTTAGATCTTACAAGACGTCAATATATTAAGTGTAATAAGTGGTCAAAGTAGACCATTTGATCACGGATGAAGTTTCTGGAATTTCCAGAAACTGTTGGCACAAGTTGTCTGACAAGGTTTGACCAGAGTAGATCCGGTGATTGTGTTATAGTTTGATTGTGATCATGTTATGTCGTTGTTCTTCGTCATAAGGACTACCTGATTAGACCAAGAACATACTTATTTGATTACCGGAGCATACAAATAATTGAAATGGAAAATGGTAGCTATGAACTGCCTGGGTTTCTGGGTTACCCAGAAAACCCAGGTGTTGTCTGACAAGTAGTTTGAATGGCCAGATCTTGCTAGATAGTTATGTTATAGCTCTATTGATGATTCACAATTGTAGTATTACATGTATACTATAAGATCCGTGCACAAAATATCCCAGAAACACACTAGATTAAACTTTACGAACGGTCAAACATTGACCCTTGCTCTGTCAGCTGTCAGTGTTCTTGAGCTCAAGAACACCAACAGCGACGCTTTGTGTCGCTAAAGACCTTCAGCGACGATTTTACTTATTTTATTTTCTGAATATTTCAGAAATTATTTAAAAATAGAAATAAATTCTAAAAATTACCAAAAATGGTTTTAAAAATTATTTTAAATTATGAAAAATAATTTTTGACCAATTGGAATATTTTTCTTTAATATTTATAATTATTTAAATATTAAAGGTATTTAATTTAATTACTTAGTGTATTAAATAAATTAGAGAAAAATGATTTAATATTATAAAAAATTATTTTAAATAAGAATAATGTATTTAAAAATATTTCGAGTTATAAAATATAATTTTCAATATTTTTGGAAAATTTTCATTAATAAATTAATATTAATGATATTAGATTTATTTAATTATGATATTAAATAAATGAATTAAAAATAATTTAATTGATTTAAAAATCTTTTAAAAATGAGAAAAATGTTTTAAAAATATTTTAAGTTATAATTAATGACTTTTAATATTTTGATAATAATTACAATAATATTTAAATATTAATGGTGATGATTTAAAAATGATTTTAATTACTTTTAAAATCATTTAAGTAGAATATTGATGATTTAAAAATATTTTAAGTTATTAATAATAACTTTAATATTTTGCCAAGTATGTTATTAATATTTTTATATTATTAAATATTAATAATGATAAGATTATTTGATAATTAAATTATTTAAAAATGATTTAAGTGTTTGAAAAATTATTATAAATTATAGTAATTGTTTATAAATTATTTAAAGCTTCCGGAAAATATTATAAACGATATTTGTTTTATCTAAAATAATATTGAAGCTTAGAGACCAAGTTTAATTGATAATCAATGTGTTAATTGACCAGAACACCGAAAATGGACCGAGGTCCAACCAGACCAAAATAGTTAGACTTGATAAGTGTTTATATAGGTTATAAACACTAATGTGGCTATGTGGTAATGTGTCTAGGAGAAGTTTGACTGTAAAATACAGTGTTACGTGTTATAAATGATTGTGCTAATTGTGAGACCGACATTGTTGATTATAGGTCTTACGAACGCAGTTAATTATATTGTGTAGCTGTAATCAACGTGAAAGACAAGTTTCCTAACTCAACCTTGAGTTATATTCATTTAATTATTATAATAGTTAATTATTGCTAATTATACCCTGTTTAGGAAATTTATTATTGAATATTCGCAGTTAGTGCATGATTAAAATTCAAATTAAATTATTGTTGTTGGATATTTATATATGTAGAAACTAATATTGACAGTACAGATAATTCCTGTTTATTGTCAAATTATATTGAGAAATGTCTTAGCTAATTATTCTTGCTAGACGAACATTTGTTAGAACTTGATAAATACGAGAAGAGAAATTAATTGTTATTGATAGATCGATGTCAATTGTTTCGGCTATATCGATAAGTAGATAGAATTTGAAATCACAGTATTTCGTTGTTAAATCAAAATCTTGATTCTGAGACTGAGAAGGACAACCTTTTATATAAAGGGAACATTTTATGTCGTATATTCGACCATTGCGCGCTGTTAAGTATTATGCATAAAATAGGGTACAAGGAGTTGGCCGGCTCTAAGTACTTGCAGAGGGGTATGATTTAATCTTTATGGTTATCTGATACACCTGGGTATATCAAAGTCCAATCTTTGATAGTTACTCGAGAAGAGAAGTTCTAGATCTAGTGTGACCACTCATCATAAATCTGGAAAACATTCCACTTTGCTATTGCGTAGAATTAATTCTTGATTATTCAATAGAATATCGTTGAAACTTTGAAAGCGTTGTAATCTTTCATTATCAGATTATTGCGTTGCCTAGAATACGAGAAGACTTGTTATTGAATAACGATCTGTTCAGCTATTTCAAAGTTCACCGAACTTTGGTTTCATTCTATCAAAATAGATAGTCTGTTCTTATTGATTCGTATATATTTATTGTATATTTTAACTTGCGGGGCAAACTAGTTGCTCACCTTTGCTATAAATAAAACTTTTCAGCTAGGGACGAAGTTGCAGAAGGTGCTGCTAAGAAGAACAAGGGAAAAGGCATAGTTATAAATTAGTTATGATGAACAATATTATTATGTTATATTGTATTGTAAACCCTTTTTGTATATCTAAAGGGGTATTTCTGTAATGTAAGGTTAGTGGACCTGGGACTTATGTATTAACAACTTATGTTAATGAGTTATGTATCCTTATTCATATTTAAATGGGTAGTTAAATGTTATTTATTTTGTAGATCGTGAGCACCAAACTCGGGGGGTCAGGTAACCCGGATTTGGGGGTGCCACATTAAATGACGTAAATAAAAACTGGGTTAAAGAGATTACCCTCAAGTAATTCTTCTGATTCTTCAATATCATAATTTCTTCTAACTCTTTCTAACAATTTTCTTAAACTCTCTCTGTGATGTTTTTATCAAACTTGGGAGAATAATAGAAAAGAAGAAGACGTATGATAAATAGAAAAGAAACTGACGCACTGGTGGTCAGTTACCCAGTCATGGGTTAACTGTCCATAACCTCCCTTAGTGCCATGTTTGGCTTAGCAAGAAAATAATTCAAAACCATTTAATTTAATAGAGCTTTATAATATAGTTTAATTAATGTCACACTCCTTTTAAAATATCTTATTTAATTTAATATAAATAAAATATAATAATTTCTCATAAATTCACATAGTCATATAATTAATTTTCTCATTAATTAATTATATGAATATTAAATCTCTAATTAATAAATAAATAAATTAATATAACATTAGGCTTATTAAATATTTTTTAATACAATAAGCTCACAAAATTACATACTTCGATAATAAAATTCTCCATATTAATTTAATAAATGTAACACATATAATTAAATTAATCTACCATAATTTCATCAATTAATCATTTAATCTAATAATTAAATCATCAAAAATATTTATTTAATTTAATAAATATTAAAATTAATTTACAAAAATCTCGTTCGTCACATCTTTCCCCCCTTAAAAGGATTCTGTCCCCAGAATCACGACTCAATAAATCCGACCCGTTACATTCTCCCCCCTACAAAGATTTTGTCCCCAGAATCGCTTACGCATAATTTAAATAAATAAATGAGGTTAATTCTTCATTATATTATCTTCGAGTTTTCACGTAGCTTCTTCAGCGTTGTGGTTCCTCCAAATTACCTTAACAGAAGGTATTACTTTATTTCTCAGAACTTATTCTTTTCGGTCGACAATTTGAACAAGGATTTTTTTGTAAGACAAGTCTTTTTCAAAATGTAGGGGTTCGTATTCAATTACATGCTTATAATCGGGTTTGTAGGGTCATAGGACTGAGACATGAAAAATGTTGTGGACATTCTCTAGAGCTGGAGGTAAGGCTACCTCATACACAACTTCTCCGACTCTTCTCAGAACTTCGACGGGTCCAATGAATCTTGGGCTTAATTTCCCTTTCTTTCCGAACCTGATCTTTCCCTTCCATGGAGAGACCTTCAAGAAAACATAACTACCTGGTTTGAACTCAACATTCTTACGGTGTGGATCGGCGTATTTCTTCTGTCTGTCTTGAGCTGCTGTCAATCTTGTTCGAATCACCTTGACTATTTCTGTTGTCTGCTGTACCAATTCTGGCCCTAGCAACTGTCTTTCGCCAACATCCCAGTATAGCGGAGTTCTACACTTTCTGCCGTATAACGCTTCATAAGGTGGCATTCCAATACTAGCGTGGTAACTGTTGTTGTAACCGAACTCTACGAGCGGTAGATGATCATCCCAATTTTCTTTAAAGTCCATTATACAAGCTCTTAAAATATCTTCCAATGTCTGAATTGTTCTTTCACTATGTCCATCTGTCTGAGGGTGATATGTCGTAGTCATTCGCAACTGTGTACCCATGCATTCTTATAGACGTCTCCAAAAGTTTGACGTAAAGCGTGGATCCCTATCGAAAACGATTGACACTGGAACTCCGTGCCTCGAAACAATCTCTTTTACATATAACTTTGCCAACCGATCTAAGTTGAATATGATTTTGATCGGTAGGAAGTGTGCGGATTTTGTTAGTCGGTCAACGATAACCCATACTGCGTCGTAGCCTTTCTGAGTCGTCGGAAGGCCAACCACGAAGTCCGTTGTAATATGTTCCCATTTCCATTCTGGGATTTCCAAAGGTTAAAGCAATCCACTTGGCCTCTGATGTTCTGCTTTAACTTTTTGACAGGTCAGATACTTGGCAACACATTCTGCAATATCACGTTTCAAATTAGGCCACTAGAAATGTTGTCGAAGATCTTGGTACATCTTGGTACTACCAGGATGAATCGAATATCGTGAGCTATGAGCCTCGCTCAAAATGTCTTCCTTAATGTCTGTTACTGGCGGTACCCAAATTCTGTTCTCGAATCTCAGTATTCCTTCCTTATCCATCTTAAATCTCGGTTCGGTTCCTTCAGATATCTTCCTTATCACCTTTTTGCATTCATCGTCCTGAAGTTGAGCCTCCTTAACTTTATTCAGTAGGGTTGTACCAGATTGCATCTGAAATAGCTTCTCATCAATCTCCATAGGATACTTCACTTCCAACTCCAGTTTCTCCATTTCTGAAATCAATTCCTTCTGAGCGGTCAACAACATCAGTTCCTCCCGAGCTTTTCTACTTAAAGCGTCGTCAACCACGTTTGCCTCACCTAGATGGTATAAAATCTCACAGTCGTAGTCTTTAATAAATTCCAACCACCTTCTTTGGCTCATATTCAATTCTTTCTGTGTGAAAATATATTTCAGACTCTTATGGTCTGTATATATTTCACACTTCTCCCCATAGAGATAGTGCCTCCAGATTTTCAAAGAGAAAACTACTGCAGCTAATTCTAAGTCATGGGTCGGATACCCCTTCTCATAATCCTTCAGTTGACGTGACGCGTACGCAATGACTCTGCCATTTTGCATAAGCACACATCCAAGTCCCTTGTGTGACGCATCACTATATACCACAAAATTTCCTGTGTCATATGGAAGAGATAACACAGGTGCTGAACTTAACCTCTTCTTTAATTCTTGAAAGCTTTCCTCACACTTCTCCGTCCAAACAAATTTCACCGATTTCCTAGTCAAATTTGTCAAAGGAGTTGCGATCTTAGAAAATCCCTAAATGAATCTTCTGTAATATCCTGCCAATCCAAGAAAACTTCGTACTTTCAACAGCGTCTTTGGCTGATCCCAGTTAATCACAGCTTCGACTTTGGAGTGATCCACCGAAATTCCGTCCCTATCGATCACATGTCCAAGAAATTGTACTCTTTCAATCCAGAATTCACATTTCGAAAACTTAGCATACAACTTCTCCCCTCTTAACACTTCTAACGTTAATCTTAAATGCTCTTCGTGTTCTTCCTTGCTTTTTGAATATACCAAAATATCATCTATAAATACCACAATGAACTTATTCAAAAACGGCTTGAACACACCATTCATTAGTCCCATAAATGCTGCAGGAGCATTCGTTAAACCAAACGACATTACTAAAAATTCGTAGTGACCATATCGTGCTCTGAACACTGTCTTCGGTACATCCTCTGGTCTCACCTTCAGTTGATGATAACCACTCCTCAAATCTATCTTGGAAAAGTATTTCGCTCCCTTCAATTGATCAAACAGATCATCGATCCTCGGTAATTGATATCTATTCTTAATCGTGACCTTATTTAGTTCTCTATAATCAATGTTGAGCCGCATTGTTCCATCCTTCTTCTTCACAAACAACACCGGCGCTCCCCACGGCGATACGCTTGGTTGTATATACTTCTTGTTCAATAATTCTTGTAGTTATACCATCAACTCTTTCATCTCTACTGCTGCCATTCGGTATGGTGCCTTCGATATTGGAGCCGTTCCTGGAGCCAAATTGATCACGAATTCAACTGCTCTATCTGGAGGAAGTCTCGGCAAATCGTCCATAAATACGTCTGCGAAATCTCTCACTATTGGTATCTCATCTATTTTTGGATTCTCTTTACGACTATCGACTATGTAAGCTAGATATCCTACACAGCCTTATCTTAACAACCTTCTGGCCTGCATCATCGTCAGACAACTCGCTTGTCTAGGCGACTTGCTACCATAAAACACAACCTTTGACTGAGTCATAAGGTTAATACGCTTCTTCTGGCAGTCAATTATCGCCCCATAATTGGATAACCAGTCCATACCCAAAATAACGTCGAATTCCCCAAGTCGAATAGGGATAAGATCTACGTTCGTGATATTACCCTTAATATCCACTCTACAGTTCTTATGCACATACTTAACAGGGATAATTTCTCTATTCATAATTTCTATGTTCATGTGGTATTCTAACTCATCCTTAGGCAATTCTAAATTCCTAGCAAAGTCAACGGATATAAATGAACAAGTAGCACCCGAATCAAATAATACGTAAGCATTAACTCTATTGATCAGAATGATACCTGACACCACATCGCAAGACTGCACTGCGTCCTGCACTGTAATGTTGAATGTCCTGGCAGTTGGTCGATTGGTTGCGGTTGGTGCTGCGATAGTCAGAGTGCTTCCACCGATATTTCCTCTATTTCCTCCTGAACTTGTTCCTCCAGATCCCTTCTTGGGACTGTCCCTTGCCAGATGATCCTTTGAGCCACAAGTGAAACATGCACCCTTCTTTGGGTTTGGACAGTTTGGTGATATGTGGCCTTCCTGACCATAATTATAGCACACACGCTTCCCTTTCATGCAAACTCCCAAATGTGCTTTTTCGCAGGTTGAGCACGCTTCGATCTTCTTCTTCTGCACTCCTTGCTGACTTCCAGCCGACGAGTTATCATACCACTTCCTCTTCTGATTATGGCTACCTCCAGTGCTACTCCCACCAGTCTTGTTATTACCTTCATTCTCACTCTTCTTCTTCTTTTGATCCTGATTATACTTCGTTACTGCATCGCTTCCACCTTCAGCGAGCATAGCTTTCTCTAGTACCCCGGCGAATGTCTTCAACTGAAACATCGGCACTTTACTATACAACCACGACTTCAGACCTTGTTCAAACCTTCTTGCTTTTCTCTCGTCCGTGTGCATTTGATACGTGGCAAAACTTGCCAACTCATTGAATCTAGCCGTATAATCTGATACAGACATATTCCCTTACTTTAATTCCAGAAACTGAACCTCCAATTGGTTCTGCGAGGTAGTCGGGAAATACATCTCGAAAAACATCTCCTTAAACCTCTCCCAGGTAATCATACCTTCTCCTCCATAAATTTTGTTTGCTTGCCACCATAAACTGGCTTCAGATTTCAGCATAAACGTTGCAAAAGCGGTCTTCTGGTCCTCTATGACTCTTGCGACCTCAAAAACCTTCTCCATCTCCATAACCCAAGTCTGAGCTTCCATCGGGTTCATGGAACCTTTAAACTCTGGCGGTCCCACTGTCTTGAAATCCTTGAACGTTGTATTCGTTGGAGCTTGAGGTTGATTATTTATTGCTCAAGCTAGTAAGTTCGCTAATTGTTGGACGGTATTAGCATTGGCAATATTGTTATTATTCGTTGACTCTTCCTGAGCTGGTTGACGATTTTGTCTTCTAAGCGGCATATTTCAATTAAGAATATACATTTATTAGGTCTTTATTCAATCCTTTAAACAATTAAGACTTAACTAGAATATTTAATCATAATTCACTTAACACATTACTTCAAATAAACTCTGACATTTCATTAAATTCAAAAGTTTTAACATCAAAAGATAACATCACTACTATTTACATCCACTATCCTGAGATAAGTAATCTACAGGATCTAAAACATCAAAATATTCCTTTGTTTATAAACACATCGGAATTTACATCATTAACTACGAAATAGTTTTCACATAATTAAACTAATACTATCACTGTCTGTTAAGGCTCCGAATAGCCTTGCTACGCTCCTCTTCTATGATGCGAGACATCGTCCTGCGATCCAGCATGTATGATGGTAGACCTTCAAACTAGATTGGGTATCTCAAAACTCGATCATGGGCTTCATCCATTGCGTTATTAAGTGTAGAGTATGTCTCCTCAAGTTTAACCTTCGTCGCGCGGCGATCATCTTCTGCAAGATCAACACGACGTGACTCTCGTACCCAGCTCTCCTCTGCTATAGCAAAGCCTCTCCGAGCTCACTTTCAGATCCTTCTTCAACTTTTCTATTTCTGCGGACTTATCCTCGGTTTGACCCTTCTCGTGAACCAGATCCCACTCTACGTTTCCTAAACGTGTGTGAATAGTCACAATCTCCCTATCCTTTTGCTCAATAGTAATCTGCTAACTAACCGCTTGCTCAGTCAAATCCTGAACAGTATCCTGTAACTCTATGTTACGATCATAAAGTGCATCATACATCTCAGCATCAATGGAGTTCAGTGGGAACTCCTCTTCTTCCTCTGGATCCTCCTCTAGATCAGTCTCAGGCTCATGCTCCTGACCAACAACTGTGATCAACGGAGATGGCTCCCTCTGAATCAACTGCTCCCCTGACAACATGAATGTCTCGGGGCTCCTCCCCAATAGGCACTCGGGATTCCTCCTCCCCAGCTCGACTAGCTCCTCCAACAACCGACATCCTGACAACAAAATTTTAAGTTTTAGTTACTAATATGTGCTAGCGAACACATAGATTAACACATAAACACATAGAGTCTTTTATTATCTTTAATGAATTAAGAAATTCATCTCTTAGATCTTGATAAGAGTTTTCCTTCACTATGTTCTTCCTATAAGGCTATTACCTAAGGTTGTTCCCCCACCTAAGGTTCATAACCTACAACTTTGATACCAACCTGTGACACCCCCCAAATCCGGTACTTCCATTTCCACAGGATTTGGTGTTCACGATACAACATCATCCATCTATCTACCCTTAAATAAATGCAAACCATGCAATAGATAGAAAAAATAATAAATCTCCCCTTATGGGGTTACATCAACTACATAATAAATAAATCCCAGGTTACTCTAACCTTAAACATCTGTGCCGAATTATAAACAAATAAGTCTTAAACAACATCATTAACTTAAGTCTTAAACAAAATACATCATCATATAAAACAACAAGTATTCATTTCTTTTTAACCTTGCCCTTGCCCTTACTAGTGGAAGGTTCGTCTGCTCTTTCGTTCTTAACTGTAATGTTATTATTACGCAAGAGTGAGCACGATTGCCCACAAGTATAATAATGAAAACAACAATATAATAACATGCGAGGAAAAATAATAACTTCGAATATAAAAGCTCAACTTTTGAATCAAGAATGAATAACAAGAATCAAAAAAATTTCTGAGGGTCATAAGACCTTGAACTATGTCCTAGGTTGTCAAGGGTTATACTTGAAACCTTTAACAATCGTAAGACTATGGACCTTTCTTCTCGTATTTAGGGGGATCAGCCCTTAGTACCATACTGTGCACAATATCTTAACGCTAAATCGTAAATAATCCCCTATACAGGGTTGTTCATCTCAGTTTGACATCGGAGTCCGCACCAAAGGAAGTTTGGTTTGGATAATTCATCAAGAGTTCTGAAATTTAGAACGCTCATCAACTATGGACTAGTCGAATCAAAAAAAGGTTCGCTAGTCTAACAAGGTTTAACAGTAAATGAATATTTAACTTGAACAGAATCTCAAAAGGTATACAATAGAATAAGTATTGTATAACAACATCATGCTTGAAAGATTAATAAACTTTAATATACAAAACAGACCTGATCAATAATAATGAGAACTTGCTCAACATAGAAAGGTGAATTAATCAACTTATATAACGATAACAAGTAGGGTTAAAAAACTTGCCTCGTGCGTAGATTACACTTTAACTAAACTCGTTCTTTGATTTAAATCTTACATATCAATTATGTTCACAATACCAGTCAATTACAACGTACTAAACATCATAAGTTATTCTTTGTCTAATCTCGAATTTATGACTATACTTAGTCAATTACTACACTTATTGTCAAAAATTAGATTTCACGACCAATAAGCTAACTATGCATTTGATCATTTAATTTACACGTAATTGTGTTATGGACGTGTTAAGAATTTATTTTAACACCTCATTATATGTCTAACAAGTTTCTATATTCATTACTATAAATTACTAACACATTGCTAGACTTGAACATTTAAAAAAAACATTTTTTGGACATCATACTAAGTGGCGCTGCGATGCCACTTTTGTACTGAGTCTTGGTGCTGCGGCGCCGTGGCGCTGCGGCCTAGTACTTGGCGCTGTGAACTAGGAGTTGGGGTCGCGGCGAACTCTGAATTTCCTTTGGTGCGGCCTAGTACTTTGGTCGCTGACTCTGAATTTCCAGTTCGCGAAGAACATAGAATTCAGCGAAATAAACACTTCTTAAACACTAATTTCACCAAATTACACATACACACATGTTATAATTCATATATAATAAACCGAACAATTATAGAATGATTTTAACCCATTAAAACATATAATCACAACCCATTAAAACATATAATCACAAAATTAAAATATATAAATTTCACTGTTCTTTGTGTTCTTGAAGGTTTTGAACAAAAACCATGAAAATTAATACTACGAATTCGTTATAGGGCCAAATCCAACCATTTAAACTTTGGTCTCTTCGTAATAACATGCATAATAAAATAAGAGTGTAAATTTTACGAAAATGTTTATGTTTGACATATTAAAATCACGTATAAGACCATATGCCCATAACCCAAACTCTGTAATTTTGCAGCAATCATATACGGCGTAAAATTATGAACTGATGATAAGAAATTATATACAATATATATTAAAACACATTAAAACAACATCTTAACACATATATGCACATAACTCTTACAATTTCAATTACAGAGACTTTACAAAAGACTTAGGAGTCATATTCATGGAAACTTTAAATGACGTAAATAAAAACTAGGTTAAAGAGATTGCCCTCAAGCAATTCTTCTGATTCTTCAATATCACAATTTCTTCTAACTCGTTCTAACAATTTTCTTAAACTCTCTCTGTGTGATGTTTTTATCAAACTTAGGAGAATAATAGAAAAGAAGAAGACGTATGATAAATAGAAAAGGAACTGACGCATTGGTGGTCAGTTACCCAGTCATGGATTAACTGTCCATAACCTCCCTTAGTGCCATGTTTGGCTTAGCAAGAAAATAATTGAAAACCATTTAATTTAATAGAGCTTTATAATATAGTTTAATTAATGTCACACTCCTTTTCAAATATCTTACCAAGTACCGACTAATATTTACCAAGTACCGACTTTGTATCGCTAAAGTCTTATTCGAACAGCAATAAATGGAAGTGTGATTAAACTAGCTATAACTAATTATCAAAGCAAGTAAATGGATAACGAATGGTAATCGAAGGAATTACAAGCTAAGGTTACAACTTCACCCCACTCAGGCATTCTGTCGATCACTCGGCGTGCTATGCTTCATCAAACTGCCTACCCTTCTCTCTTTGGTCTTAATGGTCATGACAATTTGTCGACCGAGAACACACAGGTGCTTATGCACCTTTGTCGAGGTATGCACAAACATATCCTCTCCAGATCCACTCGAAAGGGAATAGAACAAAAAAGAACGTCCAAGCTAGATACAATCCTACACATGTCTATGCAAATTAATTATAACATGGATTTAAGCATAAGTTCTCTATTAGATCACACGTGGCGCACAGATATATGTCTATTCTATACACAACTTATGTAGTCGAAACTCACAATCATATGCCAATATATTTAGGTGTAAATCTACAATCCTTCTATCGATATCAAGTAGATTACCAAAATCATCACTAAAGTCTTAGCGAGAATCATTAAGCATGAATATATTAAACCAAATCATACGGTGCCAACCAAAGAGATAAGACAATCAATTTAAATAACAAAGGGTTCCGTTATAACCTTAGAGCAAATATTCAGTTCATAGCTATTGAACAAAATACAAGTAACAGTAAAGACAACATTTATAGATTACAAAATCAGAGGAAATAAATGGATAAGAGGAAACTCTATCATAGCCCTTCAATCTCCACGCATTCTGCTCAAATCAAGCTTTCCAATTCGTGTAGCTCACTGCTCTTGATGCTCCAAAGAAATGCCAGACTTCTCCATAATCTACCTAATGTATATTTACATACATAATCTAAGAGAAAGAGAAAGAAATTACAAAGGAGAACTATCCTAAGCTAAGATATCTGATTATATGGTTTGTGATGATATATGATATCCCCAGTATGTTTTGCAAAGGCTCTCCGGTGTTATATATGCGTCCCTCCTTTAAGTTAGGTCAAAATCAAGTCGTCTCTGCCTGGGCACCGGAGCTCGCACTCCGGCACGGGAAATAGATTGATGGTTGGCGCTGCGACGCCATGTCATTAACAAAGAGACCAGAGGCACGAGCCCAAGAAGGAACAGTGGCGCTACGGCGTGAAGGTGACGTCAGCAAGGACCAGGGGGTGGCGCCGCGATGCGAGCTTTAAGTTGGGCTTTGGCACCACGACGCGGCTACCTGCAAAATGATCATTTTTTGCCCCTGAATGCTAGAAAACACCTGTAAAGCCCTCCAATACGTCGATTAAGCACAATAACACTTTAATCATATAAAACTATATAAAATCTACGAGATCAGGCAACTATTTAAGTCATAAAGTATCCGATTCGTGGGTATAAATCCCACTCATCAAATACCCCCAAACTTAAGTCTTTTCTTGTCCTCAAGCAAACTATCTAACACAACACTAACACTAGTAAAACACACGCGAACGAAAAATAAAACAGTATAGTAGCATCATGACTTCTAAGCTCGATCATAGCTATTCCCAGAGAATAGGGCAAACATAGATATGAATAAGGGTTCATTCAATTTCAAGCATAAGACTGTATTCGATCCATTCTATATGTGTGTGTGGAGACCAACCGTCCTAACTAATCTTAGCTCAAATAAATTTGCACAGTCGATTGTTAATACCAATAAGCAAACTTTGCAACTTAAACATTCAATAAGCATTAAGAATAAGACGCAAGTGCAGGAAAAAATCAAAAGACTCTAGCATGAAGACAGTAAAATCTGACTTGGGCAATCCTTAATTACCTTAGGCTATTCAAAACTACCCATTAATGAGCTTTTGATCAGTGACTCTCAAGCCAGACGACTTTAGGGCACTAGGTGTAGAACACCCCTATGAATCTAATAACTCGAGCAGTAAAGGCCACGTAATCAACATAAGCCAACTGAGACTTTACAACAAAAACTAAGATTGTTTAGCGAGTGCATTTTATGCTCCATCTCGATATTGGTCTTGTATTTATGGGCGAGTGCATTTTACGCTCCATCTCGACCCACCGCAAAACTTTTGATATTAAATTTTCTTTTCTATTTTTATTCTCATTACAATCATCATTTTTTTATATGTCAACATGCCAGAATCCAAGATCCAAAACTGTATAAACGTCTAAGTCTTTTATTACCTTCTAAAAATGAAAGTTTATAAGAGTGAACAAACTCTCAAAGCAATAAACACACAAACTAAATTCGAAAAAATAATTAGTTAACACAGTTGGTCGGTGCTTGATAAGAAGGACGGATCAATAACAGTCTAAACTTATCGATTGAACGACCCCTAGCTCATACATACATGGCACGACTCTAAGAGATAGACATAATTACTTGGCGCTTGTCATCAGCCACAATTAAAAATTAATGATAAATATAACACCTTTGCTAAATAGCAGCTCAAAATAGGATAAAAAGGCCATTTACATGGCACAAGCATCTAAATCTGTATAAGCCCAAAAAGATGGCTATAAACCATAAACATGCTAATAATAATCAAAGCATTAATAAATAAAACCAAAAATAGTTCATGGCATCCATAATAATAACAATCCAAACATAATCCCGCAGTTCAAAATGACTGCACCACAATACTGATAATAAAAACATAACAAAGTACTAAATATGGCAACCTAACATGGCAGTACAGAAATAAGTAGATAATAGCCAAAACACGCCCAAACTTAAGGTGAGCAATGCCCTCATTGCTTAAACATAATTAATCGATACAAGAGGGCTTCACTGAAGATCGCTCACTCCGCAGCGGCATCGTCCTCGTCAGCTTCAGTAGGCGGTGATGGTGGAGGGTAGGGTGGGAAGACAGGAGGCTCTGGGAACTAGAATGGCATGAACTCAACATCCTCACCACTGTACACGGTGTATATGCTCTGCATCGTGTTGACCAGCTCAGCCTAGTACTGCATAGCAATGTCCTGCCTCTGTGCCACCGCTGCAATGTGCCTCTGCTGCCTCTGCTCCCCAGCATCATGTTTTTGATGCAGTAGGGTGAGAGATGCCATGATATCTGCTAGTAATCCATGTGAAGCTGGGCCTGCGTCTAGTGGTTGCGAAGGCTATGGCTCTGCTGTAGGAGGTGGTGCAGTAGGTGGCCCGTTCCCTTCACCTCTAACATGAGACTCTGCCCTATCCCACACATTAAAGCATGAGATTGTCTGATGGTCGTTGACTGACATGGGAGGCAAGGCTATCTCTTTTGGCCCCCATTGGATACCTGCCTACTTGCATAATCTGGTGATCAAGGATGGATGTCTAAGTCCCGAAGCGACGATACTCTTGATCGCCTTCATGATGGACTCGTAGATGAGAACACCGATGTCCATGTTCAGGCCCGTGACAATAGCAAATAATAGGATCGCTCTGTCCTTAGTTGCGTCGCTCAGGTGACGGGTCAGAATCATGTTAGCACATATGAAGTTGAACCACGCCTTTCCATAGCGACTGAGCGCTGAAGTCGGGAAACTGATCTTTTCACCTGTATAGTCATTCTTCTTCCATGTAGTCCCGAGCCTGCAGAGCCTCCTAATGATATCCTCGAGGTCATAGCTGCGGAGTCCCGACTCCATATAGTCTCTGCCCTCTTAGTTGGGTGTCGCGAACAGTGCATTGATGGCTTGACTTACAAATGTCATAGAGCGGCCCCTGACTTGAACAACAGTATGGGCTTTGGCATTGGAGTTCGCATAAAACTCCCAAACCACAGATATAATAGCTGACCCAGGAGGCCTCGTGAAGTTGATCCACTGGCATCCTGAAATCACGGTCACCAACTCGCCATCCTTTTTGTCCGGCCTCAAATCCCGCTCGGGAATTAGATTGCGTGCGGAAAAGGAGCTTATGTACTTTTTCCAGGCCTCCTCATTGATGAACTTGGTGTTGTCCCAAGCCATTGGTGGTGCTGCGGACGATGATCCTCCCATACTAAGGCGTTGCCTCTTTTGTACCATGTCAGAAAATCGTAGCAATTGGTATGACAATAAGCAGAAAACTGAAGCACACACTCCCCCAAACTTAGTTCAGATAATCCCCAATGAAAGTCCAATGCCAAAACAGCCTAAACAGTCAAATTGCTCTCTTAGACAATTTCTCAAACACCTAGCACGCGTTCTTCAAAACCAACTTGGACAGCCTTTGTTTGAAAATGCTTTCCCCCATATTTCTGTCAGCGAAAATCACACTAATTCACAGCAAGAAAAATAACACAATCCCAACGATTTGAAATCAAAATAGAAATAACTAAAATCCCCAAATACCTTAAGTGGGAAACCCTAGTTTGATCGCCTTTTTTTGGCTTCATGCACTGGCTTGGGCTCTTGTAGGAAGGTTGTCTGAATTGATCTCTTGTGGGATTTATGATCGAAAGCTAGGTGTGTAGGAGCAATAAGGCAATTTTGGTTTTGGGGTGCTTGGGTGTTTGTGTGCTGCCGAGAGAAATGGGGGACGTGGCTTAACTGCTGGCTAAAAACTGCTTTTAAAAGGCAAAAACTCGTTGTCGGCGCCGCGGCGCTGGCTAGCCTTCATTGCTTGACACTGCGGTGCGAATTAGCAGTGGGCAAGACTCACTGCTGGCGTTGCGGCGCGAGGTGCAAAATTTGGAAATTAAACATGGGGCTGCGGCGCGGGTTGCAGTGCACTTGTTGGCGCCGCGGCACGAGTCCAGTTTCTGAACTTTTCCTGCCTATTTTCTGCACATGCCAAGACAAGGATAACAGAAAACACTTCGAAGAAAATATACATTATTACGAACAACATAATAACTAACTACACACTGCCACATGCAATAAACATATGATAGCCACAAAAATATGCTTAAGGAAAAACAAAGAGTAAACTAGATATAAGTTAAGGAAAATAGATAAAATTGTTACCGAGATGGGGGTGCCTCCCCACCAAGCGCTTGTTTTAAAGTCGTCGGCTTAACTCTACCGATGCCGCTCAATCTGGCTCATAGGCAAAAATGACCATTTCATGCCACCTAGTCATCAATTCCTTTAAATTTTTGGCAGACATGGGTGGTTGATCATCCCCGTTTTCTTCACCCATCGACACGAAGAATCTTTCACCGCTGGAATTATCCACTAATTCACCTTTGTCATCAAGTTGAAAGCGTTCGTTATGCTCTATTGGGTCCTCTAAGGTTTCCACAGTCTTGAGCGTGGTTTTTGGTTGTTGATCAGTCTTGATTATACAACCACTGTTGATCCTCTCTTCTTCTAGTTCAACCTCCGTAGGTTGGTTAATTTGCACCTTGACATTGTCCTCAACAACTTGGTGAGATTCATCACCTTCCCCTCGCGAATCCATCGTGCACTGCTCTACTACTTCATCGTTGAACTCAATTATGACCGGTAGAAAGGTTGGCAGTGGATTTGTAATGGCATTGACGAGTTTCCCCAATTGACATTCGAGGCTCTGCAATGCGGCTTTTTGGCTTACCATTCGAACCTCATTTCTCTCAATAAAGTTGGTGAGAAGCTGTTCAAGCCTATTTTCTTCTTCTTGTGTTGAGTACTCAGAAAAGCTCTCATTGGGCTGATATGTCAACTCATATTGCGGCGGAGACTGATATTTAAACTGATAGGCATGATTCGGATCATGATATTGCTCTTGACTGTAGTCCCAAGAGTTTGGATAACCCTGGTAGTTTGGATAATAGGAACTCGGTTCAAAGTCAGCTCGTTCCTGACAGTAGGCATTCTAAGTGGACTGACACTCAAGATTGTCAGAAAACCTCAAGACATTTGCAATTTGAACTTGCAATTGCTCGAGTCCTTCTTCCGAGCTTGGTTGTGTCGTCCTCTCATAAGGCCATTGGTAACATTGATCGTCCATAATCTGTAAACTTAAAAACAAAAAGAAAGGAAGATCAAACAAATAAAAGAAATATATATATGTACGTTCAAAGTAAGACTAAATTGATTGAAATCAATATTGGACAATATTAGAATAATAGTTCCCCAGCAACGGCGCCAAAAACTTGTTGGTCGAAAAATCGATCACTAAACATGTGCAAGTATACGCGGTCTAACAAGTAATACAGTGATAAGAAGAATGTCGTACCCATGAGGAACTATCACTAATATTTACCAAGTGCCGACTTTGTTTCGCTAAAGTCTTATTCGAATAGAAATAAATGGAAGTGTGATTAAACTAGCCATAACTAATTATCAAATCAAGTAAATGGATAACGAATGGTAATCGAAGGAATTACAAGCTAAGGTTACAACTTCACCCCACTCAGGCATTTTGTCGAACACCCGACATGCTATGCTTCATCAAACAACCTATCCTTCTCTCTTTGGTCTTAATGGTCACGACAATTTGTCGACCGAGAACACACAGGTGCTTATGCACCTCTGTCGAGGTATGCACAAACATATCCTCTCCAGATCCACCCGAAAGGTAATAGAACAGAAAAGAACGTCCAAGCTAGATACAATCCTACACATATCTATGCGAATTAATCATAACAAGGATTTAAGCATAAGTTCTCTATTACGTCACACGTGGTGCACAGATATATGTCTATTCTACGTACAACTTATGCAGCCAAAACCCACAATCACATGCCAATATATTTAGGTGTAAATATACAATCCTTCTGTTGATATCAAGTAGATTACCAAAATCATCACTAATGTGACGCCCCCAAAATTAGGTATACATCACCCATCTTGGGTCGTCAGATACATAGTACAGAATACAAATACAACTTACTAATACAACTGTCGTGTACAATACGACAAAACATAAACTGTGAGTTTGAATACAAATATTATCTTCTAGAGAGTATTCATACTCAAAAGGAGTCCTCATTACAATTATTAACACACTATTACATAGAATAGTGAGGACTACTAACTAATACTATCATTCGGACCATCACTCCGTTCCCCGACTTTCCCCAGCTACGTTCTCATTTCCTGAAGAGAACAGTGAAAGAAAGGGTGAGCTCAACTAGCCCAGTAAAAAATATTATAACTAAGATAATGCAGAATAAATTATCATTAGCCTTCAACAATGTTAAACTGATAAAATATAATAGACATCAAGTTTAACTGCAGCGGAACAAGTAATCCATTAAAAGAGTCAAGTAGAAAATAAACTCTACTATCTTTTATGATTTAAAAGATTTTTCAACACTGTGATCGCTGGGACTCAGCTTAATAAAATAATTCACATCATCGAAACACCCCTGCACTACGGCCAAGGATATTCGTGTATTCATTAATGGTCATGATCATGCCAACAACTGTCCATCAATGCACTACGGGCCAATGAGGACTTTTACCACATCATTTGTAACATTACGGTCATGATTATACCGAATAATCCCTGGTCATAATCATACCAAGTCCATCTATGCACTACAGGCCACAGATGACTTTCAACATTTTATAAACATGAGGATGATGACAATGATATAAGAATTCAATAAAACAAGTTCAAGAATTAATTTATCCAAGAATTAACAACGTCCAGATTGTCAACATGATACTGCTTTGTGGAGTAAAATTCAAGAATGCTTAGAAAAATATTTTCATGAAAAGATACTGGATGGAACGCAATTATCAAGGATATTCCACAAATTTCATGGAGTATAGAAGTCAAAACTTAACCAACTGAGTATAATAAAGAATGGAATAACAAAAGAAATCAACATGCATGCGATAGACCGCGCAGACAGGTTATTCCCACAGAATAATAAATAATGGAACCAGGTCCGGCGTAAAACGCACAGATAGGATATTCCAACAGAATAATAATAAAGATGGAACCAGGTCCGGTGTAAAACACACAGACAGGATGTTCCAACAGAATAATAATAAAGACGGAACCAGGTCCAGTGTAAAACACACAGACAGGATGTTCCAACAGAATAACAGAAGAATGTCACCAAGTATAGGGTAGACCGCGTATACAGGTTATTCCAACAGAATAATAAGAAATGGAATAACAACAGTTCTCTTCATGAATAAGAAAGAATAACACCCCTTACCGTTTTAAAGAAGAGCTGAAATAAGGAAGTAGTTAAGTAGTAGAATACTCTTCTTCTCTCTCTCTATAGTTTCTCTCTATAGTTTCTCTCTCTAGAGTTCAGTGAATTTGTAAGAAATAATGAAGGAATGAGCTGCTATTTATAAAAAAATAGAATGCATAGTAACTAATCCATGAACGGTCCAGATTGATTACTTTAATCTGACGATCCATATTTAAAGAAAAATCTTTTCAATAAAATATAATATATTCTATTTATAGAATAACTTTAATAAAGTATTTTGTTTTATATAAAAAGATGTTTTTGTTTTATTACGTTAATAATACGAATAAAACAAAACGTCATTATCGCTAAATAATTCATATTATTAACTGACAATAATTGAATCAAACTGAGTGACTTCTCACATAAGCATTAATAATCAATACCGTGTGCTACTATGCAGCCACACGTATTACTGTACTTTTACTACCGAGTAGTTCAACAGTATCAATGGTAAAACTTCCGCCGTTATTTTTAGTAAAATATTTTTGTCGTTTTCTCAATTCGACAATAATTTCGTTGTGGGGTCCACTAATGATTGTGCCGTTGTACGAATATTCTCTGTTAAAACGAATATTCCCCGACCAATCGAATATTATATAACAACTTGTGTACTTTACAAAATTTATAAATATTATCCACAACTATAACATTATATCAAATTAACTCCATAATATTCAAAAATGATATTTATAGAAAATTCATCTTTATTTATAAAAGTTGGGGTCTTACAACCTCCCCTTCTAATGAAATTTTGCCCTCGAAATTAGTGTACGTACCTGGTATGTCGAAGAGGTAAGGATACCTTGGTTTCATTTCAGATTCTAACTCCCAAGTCATTTCCTCAACATCGTGGTTTCTCCACAAAACTTTGACTTGAGGTATAACCTTGGAGCGTAGAATATGTTCATTCTTATCCAAGATTTGAACAGGAACTTCTTCATACGTCAAATCTTCCGCTATTTCGTCCGGTTCTAACTCAATAATGTGGTTCGGGTCTTCCACATATTTGGGTAACATGGATATGTGAAAAACGTTATGAACACGAGACATACTTGGCGGTAAAGCAAGTCTATAAGCCACAGTTCCTACTCGATCGAGGATTAAAAATGGACCGATGAATCGAGGATTGAGCTTTCCTCTCTTTCCAAATCTCGTAACTCCTTTCTATGGAGCAACACGTAAGAACACATGATCTCCTACATCAAATTCCACGTCCTTTCGATGAAGATCAGCATAACTCTTTTGTCGATCTTGTGAGGTTTTTATACGTTGTCAGATCGTTTGAATCTTTTCTGTAGTCATACGTACCAACTCCGATCCCAACAACGTTGCTTCACCCACCTCATCCCAGCATACTGGAGAACGACATTTTTTCCATACAATGCTTCGAATGGAGCCATGCCAATACTTGCTTGATAACTGTTGTTGTAGAAAAACTCTACCAATGGTAAGAACTTGTCCCAACTTCCCTTGAAGTCAAAGACACAGAGTCTTAATAGATCTTCAAGAGTTTGAATAGTCCTCTCTGATTGTCCGTCCGTCTGAGGATGATATGCTGAACTAAATCGTAAATCCGTGCCCATAGCTTTTTGTAAACTAACCCAAAATCGTGAAGTGAATCTTGGGTCTCGGTCAGAAACTATGGATACTGGCATACCATGCAGTCTTACAATCTCGTTTATGTACATACGAGCAAGACGTTCAAGTGTATAAGTTTCTCGTATCGGTAAGAAATGAGCAGACTTGGTCAATCTATCAACAATGACCCAAATCGCATCAATACCTTGAGAAACCTTAGGAAGACCGGTAACGAAATCCATGGTAATGTGCTCCCACTTCCATTCTGGAATTTCAAGTGGTTGCAATGGACCTTTTGGTACTTGATGCTCCGCTTTGACTCGTTGACAAGTTAGACACCTTGAGATAAACAATGCTATCTCTCTCTTCATATTGCTCCACCAAAATGTATGACGAAGATCATGATACATTTTGGTACTTCTAGGATGGATTGCAAACAGTGTGTTATCCGCCTCCATCATGATTTCATACTTTAAATCAGGGTTGTTAGGAACACAAAGTCTGGAGTTGACTCGAAGTATTCCTTCTTCATCGATTCTTGCTTCCGGCATAGCACCTTCTTGTACTTTCTTCCTCATACGTATCAGCTCCAGGTCTGTAGCTTGAGCAGCTTTAACTTTATCGATTAAAGTCGGTTCTACTCGTATATTCGCCATCATCACATGGGTCCCTGGAGTTTTTAACTCTATCTCCATCCTTTGCAAATCACACAAAATGGACATTTGTGTTGACAATATCGCACTCGTACTTATATATGATCTTCTACTCAATGCGTCAGCTACCACGTTCGCTTTTCCAGGATGGTATTGAATGGTATGATCATAATCTTTCAACAGTTCAAGCTAACGTCGTTGTCGCATGTTAAGTTCCTTTTGAGTGAAGAAATATTTGAGGCTTTTATGATCCGTAAAGATCTCCACCTTCTCCCCATACAAGTAATGCCTCCAAATTTTAAGTGCAAAGACAACAGCTGCCAACTCTAGATCATGAGTAGGATAATTCCTCTCATATTCCTTGAGTTGTCTTGATTCATAGGCTATGACTTTACCATGTTGCATGAGAACGCATCCCAACCCTTTGCTCGAAGCATCACTGTAGATGACAAATCCCTCCAAGCCAGATGATATTGTTAGAACATGTGCTGAAATGAGTCTCCTCTTGAGTTCTTGAAAACTCTTCTCACATTCTTTGCTCCAACCGAACATTGTATCTTTCCGAGTCAGCTGAGTTAATGGAGTAGCGATTCGAGAAAATCCTTTCACGAATCTCCGATAATAACCAGCCAAACCAAGAAAGCTACGTACTTCGGTCACTGATTTAGGTTGCTCCCAGCTTTGAATAGCTTCAATCTTTGTCGGGTCAACCGATATTCCACGACTTGATACTACGTGCCCAAGGAATGCTACCTCCTCCAGCCAGAACTCGCATTTCTTCAACTTGGCATAAAGCTTGTATTCACGAAGCTTTTGGAGTACCAGCCTCAAGTGTTGCTCATGATCTTCACGACTTTTGGAATAAATAAGGATGTCATCAATAAAGACGACCACAAAGTGATCCAAATATTCCTTGAATACCCGGTTCATCATATCCATGAAGGCAGCAGGAGCATTAGTCAATCCAAAGGGCATGACTAGGAATTCATAATACCCGTACCTGAAAGCCGTCTTTGGAATATCCTCAGTTCTAACCTTCAGCTGATGATATCTAGAACGAAGATTGATCTTTGAAAAGAATTGTGCTCCTTGCAACTGGTCAAACAGGTCATCAATACGTGGCAATGGATACTTGTTTTTGGTGGTGATATGATTCAACTCCCGATAATCAATACAAAGTCGCATACTTCCATCTTTCTTCTTCACGAATAGCACAGGAGCACCCCAAGGATAAGTACTAGGACGAATAAAGCCAATGTCTAACAATTCCTGCAGTTGGATCTTTAACTCCTGAAGTTCAATAGGAGCCATTCGATATGGGGCTTTGGAAATGGGTTTTGTACCGAGTTCAAGGTCGATACAAAATTCAATTTCACGCTCTGGGGGTAGGCCAGGAAGTTCTACATGGAATACATCAGGGAATTTATTAACAATAGAAATATCATTCAAAACTGACGTATTTTTGTTTAGATCCGTGACATGAGCTAAGAAAGCTTGACATCCGTTTTTCAATAAACGAATAGCTTTATGGCTTGAGATGACAACGATTGATTTTAATGGTTTGGTTGCTTGAATTCGCATAATAGGTCGATTAGGAATATGAAAGCTAACAACCTTACGAAAATAATCAATTTTTGCATGATGAGTAGTTAACCAATCAATCCCTAGAATCACGTCAAATGTAAGTATTTTTAATAAAATCAGATCGACAAGTAATGTGTGGGTACCAACTTGAACCAAACAAGACTTATAAACCGTGGATGTAATGAAGGTTTCTCTCAATGGAGTTTCAACAGATAAGTCAAAGTCTAATTTCTCCGAAATCAAATTTAATCGATGAGCGCAAGTAGGAGAAATAAAAGAATGGGTAGAACCGGTATCAAATAAAGTATAGACTTCTTTAGAGTTTATGATAAGCTTACCCGTGATGACCTCATTCGGGTTCCTTGCTTTCTGGGAGGTCACAACAAACGCTCTCCCTTGCACTACTGGTTTTGACTTTTCTGGGACGGCCTTCGGTGTCTCCATCTTGGCTGATCTTATTTTTGGTAAACGACAAAATCGAGCTAAATGACCTTCTCTTCCACAATTATAACATGCTTTAGACGACATCACGCAGTTTGGACTGATGTGCCCCTCCCCTCCGCATTTGAAACATATAATAGGTGGTCGTTCTCATTCCTTAACAACGGGTGCTGGTGCTGACGTCTTTCCATCATTGTTGAATCTCCTCTTCTTGAAATGACCATTCTTATTATTTTGGCCCTGATTACCACCGAAGTGGTTACCATTTCTGGCCTGTTGATTCCCTCCACGCTTGTTGTCACCGCTTCGATGACTGCTCTCACTGGTATTATCATTTTGTCGACTGCTCTCTTTTGGTTGCGTTGACTCGTTATCGCGCTCCACTAACTGAGCCATATTCACAACATCTGAATACAAACACAGTTTATGAGAACTAAGATGTTGACGTATCTCAGGTTTCAAACCTCGCAAAAACATTCGCGTCATTCGCTCTTCATTATCCACCAAGTGGGACGCAAACCGGGACAACTCAGCAAATTTAGCCTCATACTACGACACGGTCATATTATTCTGCTCCAATTTGATGAACTCCACCTCCTTCATGTGACGAATACTTTCGGGAAAGTATTTGTCATTGAACAGCTCTTGGAACTTCTCCCAAGACATCTTCAGTGCGGCAGGTTGAGTACGCTTAATCGATTCCCACCAGTAATCTGCCTCTCCTCGCAACATAAAGGCGGCAAAGGGAACCTTTTGCTCCTCGGAGCATCCCAAGACATCAAATATCTTGGTAATCTGCTTTATCCATGTTTCCGCTATAAGTGGTTTTGGCTCTCCCTTAAACTCTGGTGGTCCCAGCTCCTTGAACTGTTTAGCGGTTACCGTCCGAGAGTTTTCAGTGTTTCCACCTATATTTTGGACAGGAGCCGCTCTCGCCTGCTGTTGCATGAACTGCATAAAGTTTCTGAACATTCCATCATTCATCATCTAGTCAGTGTTGTTGTTTGCATGAGGATTGTCACCTTCCTGATGCACATTATCCCGATTATTGATATGTGGTGAATCAACAGTCGTCTGTGATCCATTGCTATTCTCAACATTCTCAGATTCCATTTTCAGATACTGTCACAAAATAAAAGTTAATTGATATGTCATATATTATCCTTATATTATGACCGACCAATTAAATACCATGCAAATAAACTTAGGTAGGTCATACTAGTTCTATTCTCACATCTTAGCCAGGGATCATATCCCTAAGCTCTGATACCAACTGTGATGCCCCCAAAATTAGGTATACATCACCCATCTTGAGTCGTCAGATACATAGTACAGAATACAAATACAACTTACTAATACAACTGTCATGTACAATACGACAAAACATAAACTGTGAGTTTGAATACAAATATTATCTTCTAGAGAGTATTCATACTCAAAAGGAGTCCTCATTACAATTATTAACACACTATTGCATAGAATAGTGAAGACTACTAACTAATACTATCATTCGGACCATCACTCCATTCCCCGACTTGCCCCAACTACGTTCTCATTTCCTGAAGAGAACAGTGAAAGAAATGGTGAGCTCAACTAGCCCAGTAAGAAATATTATGACTAAGATAATGCAGAATAAATTATCATTAGCCTTCAACAATGTTAAACTGATAAAATATAATATGTGACAACCCCAAAATAGGTTCATTCCATCCAACCTATTCTGAGTCGCCAAATACATGGTACAGAAAACAACTACAACTTTATTACAACAATTGTCGTGCAAAATACAACAACACATATGCTGTGAGTTTGGATACAAATATATATACCAAATGTGACTCATGTTCCAACCGTGGACATCACCTCACAATAACACCTTACATAAAGGTATAGTCAAAAACTGTTTTAGAAATTAGAATCTTTGGGAAGTGCTCAAGAAAACCTTCGTACATGGGAGGCCACACATCTAGGTTATGATAGATATCATATGGCCACAGAATTATCCTTAGTTGACCCAATAGACCCCAAAGAAAAACGAGAAGATTACTATCATATTCTTCCCAATGGTGAGTCTTCTCTTGACTTATCATTATCTCCACTGTCTCTAATTGAGAATTATACTTCAAACAAACATCAAGATTATATAGGTAGTGCCCATAGATATACTCAGCAAGTGGATGAGCACAACCCTGTCTTATGATGACACGAGGTTATATGTCATTAGACATCTTGTATGATAGTGACAAAACACCCTTCCAACGTTGGGTTCGCCTCACCCTATTTTTTTCACCAAATATAACTACTAAATGATGACCACCGTTCTATTCCCTTGTTACCCCCGCTCGACCCAGCTACACTCTTATTACCTGAAAGGAATTGTGAAGCAAAAGGGTGAGCACAACTAGCTCAGTAAAGAATGTCATGACTAAAGATAATTCAATTATCAATAGCCTTCATCAATAATAAATCAGAGATTTAGAACATATGGTAAATGATACAAATTTCAACCATAGTTGCAGCGGAACGAGCAATCCATTAGAAGAGTCAAATAGACTATAAAGTCTATTATCTTCTCCATGTTAAAAATCCACCAACAATGTTTTATCCATGTAACATCACTCAATAGTTCCTTTCCACAATCATATGAATAACTCATAATCATAATTGTGACTCTAAATTTTTCTTCGCACCCAGGACGAAGAATATTTTCATCACCTGTCTTTACCTGAAACATCAAAGATCATGGTTATACCAAATCACAGTTCCTGTTCATAATCATACTAATAACTTCATCTTTGCACTACGGCCAAAGATATTCATTTGTATCACCAGTTGGTCATGTTCATCTCAACATATGTTCATCTTTGCACTACTGGCCAAAGATATTCAACAACATGTCATCTTTGCACTACGAGCCAAAGATATTCATCAACAATTCATCTTTGCACTACAGGCCAAAGATATTCCTCAACAATTCATATTTGCACTACGGCCAAATATATTCATCAACAGTTCATATTTGCACTACAGGCCAAATATATTAATATCTCAAAGAAATATATAATCATTTCAGAATTTATATAAACAATAATTATAACCATGTTGATGAATTCACCTTTGCACTTAAGCTAAAGATATTCACTTATAAATTCAATGGTCATGATCATACCAGTCAACAATTCAACTTTGCACTACTGGCCAAAGAGAACTCATAGTCATGATCATACCAGAAATCTACCCATCTTTACACTCAAGTCAAAGAGAAATATCATCATTAGGGTTATAAAAATGTTATATATGATAATAAAAGCAATATAATCAACATATAGATTTAATCTCAAGAGTAATATTCATAAACTAACTATAATTTGGTCAGAAAAAGAAACTAATGTTGTCGTGAATAGTAACTCGTGAATAGTAACTCATGAATAGTAACCTCGACACAAAAAGGTAGAAATTCCACAATGAATACATACCAATATTTCGGTATAATGATATTGAAAGAATAATATTTCTTAAACTTATAAACAATTTATTTTAATTGTTTACACTTTACTAAATAATATATTTAATCAATCTAAAATGCCAAACTCATAAGATTTCATCACCAATAACCAAAATCCCTCATCAAAAATCTGCATATACCTCATATAGGATTCTCAAGCCATAAAATCTTATTTTCTAATTTTTTTCCTTGACAAAACATATTTAATTCATTTATTCATAACTAGACTATTTTCATGAAAAATATCAAATCAGTTCCAAAAATATTTCTTTTCTGGGATTTAGTAGGATATAGTCCCATATTGAACATATATTTTTCTAAGAATTTTCAAAATTCATTTACTATTTTTCATATGACCAAAACAACTGAATATTTAGACATTTATCAAAAATTGAACTTATGTCCAAAAATTCTGAAATTCACAGAGTATACTCCTATCATATACATGTACTTTCAATAAAAATTTTATCAATTTTGGAGTTAACCACAAGGAATTATAAGCTGTTACTTTTAAAATAGTCTTTTCTCATAAAATTCATAACTCTCAATCTATACATCAAAAAATCACCATTTTTGGATATAATCAAGAAAACTCATCAAAATATCATTTCAAATTTTTCCAGAATTTTTGAAGATCAGAAAAATTACGAAACTGAAAATCATAACAACCCTTAAAATCCCTTAATATCCCTTACTATCCCTTACAATCCCTTACTATCCCTTACCTCAAAAGAGCAGTACTTCTGACTGGATATCGGATATGATGCTGAAGGAAACTTGCACTAATGAATAGCAACTCACCAAGTATCTAAAAACTCACAAAATATGCTTCATAATATAGAGAGAGAAAGAGAGAAAGCTTATGTTTCTGGTGTGATTTTCAATTCTAACTTAGCCCTCTATTTATAGGAAAATTTTGGTAGGTTTGACCTGCAACCTGATGGCTTTTACCTGCTACTATTCCCACCCACCACATTTGAAATATAATTCAGCACATTTCTTCACCAACCACAAGTGGGGCCCACCAATTCTAGAATTTTCTACCAAAATGATTAACTCTGAAAATTCAACAATTTCTGAACCAGTCATCTTGTAAAATTCATAACAAAATATACGTTCATTTTTAACGGTTCAAAATTTGTGGACATATACTCAACTTATATACATATAACATATCCAAAAATTACCACGATCCAACGGTCGGATTAAAAATTATAACCCCCGTAAAATATCTCAAAAACCCTGATTTTTAATACCTCCATTTCGACAAAAATACGGATAATAATCTCAACATTAACTCCTTCATTTTTTAACCACAAAAATATATCCCTCATTTATATCCACATAAAATAAATATTTTCTTATCATATGAATCAATAATTAATTATTCACAAATAATATTACAGAATCACATTTATGACAACCAGGCCGTTCCCAGGAAAGATGAGGCTTTCCAATAAGAATTTCTCCTTACTGGCGCGCAATTAGATGACCAAACCTCTCCTTAGACAAAACTTTCTAGACATTGCCAATAATGCTATCTAATAATACTATTCAAATAATATGAATTATTGATCTGATAATGGGAAATACTGTGCAGCAACAATTATTGAACAACAATAATACAAAATTTCAACGTAGCAATTATTGAATCAATAAAATAAAATATTGAACAGTAATTACTGTAACAATTATTGAGTATTGCCTTCTTACGTAAGAATCAATAATTTCAAAAATACTATGTAATACCGTGTGCTACTGTGCAATAACGCGTATTACTGTATTTTAACCACCGGGTATTCCAACAGTGTTAACGGTAATAACTACGCCGTTATTTGTAAAAACTCAAATTTGTCGTTTTATTCACCCGACAGTTATTATGTTATGGGGCCCACAAATGGCTGCGCCGTCGTACGAATATTCCCCGACAGAAAGAATATTCCACGACCAAACGAATATTTCCCGACAACAATGATTATTTTATAACCACTTGCTTATTTTGAAAAAAAATCATATTTCACTCATAACTTTAAACTTTTATCAATTTAACCATTTACTGAATAGTAATTATAAGAAAAATTGAATACTTTTATTTCATAAAATTCGGGGTCTTACATAATAGACATCAAGTTTAACTGCAGCGGAACAAGTAATCCATTAAAAGAGTCAAGTAGAAAATAAACTCTACTATCTTTTATGATTTAAAAGGTTTTTCAACACTGTGATCGCTGGGACTCAGCTTAATAAAATAATTCACATCATCGAAATACCCCTGCACTACGGCCAAGGATATTCGTGTATTCATTAATGGTCATGATGATGCCAACAACTGTCTATCAACGCACTACGGGCCAATGAGGACTTTTACCACATCATTTGTAACATTACGGTCATGATTATACCGAATAATCCCTGGTCATAATCATACCAAGTCCATCTATGCACTACAGGCCACAGATGACTTTCAACATTTTATAAACATGAGGATGATGACAATGATATGAATTCAATAAAACTAGTTCAAGAATTAATTTATCTAAGAATTAACAACGTCCAAATTGTCAACATGATACTGCTTTGTGGAGTAAAATTCAAGAATACTTAAAAGAATATTTTCATGAAAAGATACTGGATGAACCGCAATTATCAAGGAAATTTCACAAATTTCATGGAGTATAGAAGTCAAAACTTAACCAACTGTGTATAATAAAGAATGGAATAACAAAAGAAATCACCATGCATGCGATAGACCGCACAGACAGGTTATTCCAACAGAATAATAAATAATGGAACCAGGTCCGGCGTAAAACGCACAGACAGGATATTCCAACAGAATAATAATAAAGACGGAACCAGGTCCGGTGTAAAATACACAGACAGGATGTTCCAACAGAATAATAATAAAGACGGAACCAGGTCCGGTGTAAAACACATAGACAGGATGTTCCAACAGAATAATAATAAAGACGGAACTAGGTCCGGTGTAAAACACACAGACAGGATGTTCCAACAGAATAACAGAAGAATGTCACCAAGTATAGGGTAGACCGCGTATACAGGTTATTCCAACAGAATAATAAGAAATGGAATAACAACAGTTCTCTTCATGAATAAGAAAGAATAACACCCCTTACCGTTTTAAAGAAGAGCTGAAATAAGGAAGTAGTTAAGTAGTAGAATGCTCTTCTTCTCTCTCTCTATAGTTTCTCTCTATAGTTTCTCTCTCTAGAGTTCAGTGAATTCGTAAGAAATAATGAAGGAATGAGCTGCTATTTATAGAAAAATAGAATGCATAGTAACTAATCCATGAACGGTCTAGATTGATTACTTTAATCTGACGGTCCATATTTAAAGAAAAATATTTTAAATAAAATATAATATATTCTATTTATAGAATAACTTTAATAAAGTATTTTGTTTTATATAAAAAGATGTTTCTATTTTATTACGTTAATAATACGAATAAAATAAAACGTCATTATCGCTAAATAATTCATATTATTAACTAACAATAATTAAATCAAACTGAGTGACTTCTCACATAAGCATTAATAATCAATACTGTGTGCTACTATGCAACCACACGTATTACTGTACTTTTACTACCGATTAGTTCAACAGTATCAATGGTAAAACTTTCGCCATTATTCTTAGTAAAATATTTTTATCGTTTTCTCAATCTGACAATAATTCCGTTGTGGGGTCCATCAATGATTGTGTCGTTGTACGAATATTCTCTGTTAAAACGAATATTCCCCGACCAATCGAATATTATATAACAACTTGTGTACTTTACAAAATTTATAAATATTATCCACAACTATAACATTATATCAAATTAACTCCATAATATTCAAAAATGATATTTATAGAAAATTCATCTTTATTTATAAAAGTTGGGGTCTTACAACCTCCACTTCTTATGAAATTTCTCCCTCGAAATTAGGGTACGTACCTGGTATGTCGAAGAGATAAGGATACCTTGATTTCATTTCAGATTCTAACTCCCAAGTCATTTCTTCAACATCATGGTTTCTCCACAAAACTTTGACTTGAGGTATAACCTTGGAGCGTAGAATATGTTCCTTCTTATCCAAGATGTGTTCTACACTGTCTTGGTAACGTTTGCATGTCTTATTTTCCAATTTTTATCCGTTGGAAAATGACTTTTTATATGAAATGCTTTTAAACACATAGTAGTGAATATGCATGCTTATATGTCTTGATAAAAAATATTCAATATAGTAAATGTTAGTATTAAACCATGCTGAATATAATGATGTGAAAAATTTTGACTTTCGAAATAGTCAAATTGGCACCTTTTTTTTGATATTTCTTATCCTATTTGAGGACAAATGAGCAAAGGTAATAAAGCAAAGTAATCTTGGTAATTAGGCTACCCTTATGGATTGATAACTTTGACTTTTTAATGCAAATAGTATGTATATGACTGTGGGTAGGTGTGCTACTGAATGGCCATCTAGTCATGTCTATATGCATGTGGATAGTCCTATTTATAGAGGAAACTATGGTGAAAAAGTTTCAAAATGTAGGCATTGGGTAGTCATGCATTTTTAACTCTACTGTAGGCGTATGTTAAAATAATACATGCATGCATATAGTCATTAAATGCATTTTGAAAAGCTCCAAGTTTAGAAAATACTCCACCCTTTCTGAGGTGATTTGGAGACTTGTGTCCATATATTATGGATCCGAATCAGCCGAGCAGTTCCCACAGGACCACTTCAAGTGTCCGGAGGAGGGCTTCTAAAGTGCCTCGACCCCGTTCAGTTAGACAGTATCGTCATCTGGCGGAGGCGGTAATTCGTCTTATCTGAGTTGATGTAACGAATTTCAAGGACGAGGAGGATGTACCGGTAGCGGCTCTAGCTCCTGCTGTTCATATTCCCCGTAGGGATTTCCTAGGCATTCAGGTGGCTATTCTAGATATTCTAGGTGATTTGAGTCGCCACCCCTCAGTTTACTTGCATACAAACGAGGTATCAACTGGATTTGATCTTCCTTTTTCCTATTGAGGAGGAGCAAGGATTTTGACATTAATTTGCATGTGATGTAGGTCCCTGGCTTTACACAGCCTCGAGGAAACTGGTTCAACATACACTCCCTGTATCAGGCTCTGCATCCAGATTACTGAGGTATAGTGCATGATTGGGGCTTTGGGGCATTCTTTTCAATTCTTCCTCGTCGTTGTCCCTGGGGTTACCTCAGGGCATTGTCTAAGCGCTGGTTTTACCAAACTCAGTCTCTCCATTTGTTGGATTGTGAGGAGATGATGACGCCGATGGATCGGCAATTTATCACCGGTATGGAGTTTAGAGGGGCGACGGTGCCATGTACGGCGGATATTACCCCGACTGCCGTTAGATCCTTGTTGGGAGTTTTGACTGAGGCGCTCAAGGGTAGGACCGTCCGTACGGGTCCTTTGAGCGTATATGCTATGAGTGGGCTGTTGAGTGAGCCCATGCCCGCTAATGTGAAAGTCAAGGATTGCATTTTTCAGCGATTGTTCTTGGTTATCATCAGGGGTTGTTTCATAGCAGATAACTCTTCTATAGTGCCATTCGCTTTGATCAGCGCCACGCGGGAGGTGGACCATATTGGAGAGTATGATTGGGGTTCCTACACCTTCGCCTACTTCCTCAGGGGAATGCGCATGCGTTCACAGGGCTTGACCGAGGCTTGGCTAGGATTTTACTCGTTTCTGCCAGTGTGTATTTCTCTTTTGATTTCCCACGTACAAGTTAAGAGTATTCACTGACAGCATATGTTTTGCCTTTATGTTGGCAGTTTTAGGACTATGAGAGGCTTCCATGTTTGCCTCTTATGAGTGTGTTAGGTTTAGATATTTATACATGGGGATGGCGATGGCATCACTCCATTTTGGCAGAGGTTCCTATAGCGGAGGGTTTCACCCATTGTCGCTTACAGTTGGAGCTGTTGACAGCTAATGTCATCACTTGGGTTCCCTACTCTGGGAACATTTGACCTTTGGATTTGAGGATGGATTCCTGACTGGTGTCGAACACGTGATATCCACCCGTAGGATTCCTCTTTTCACAGATGGAGGATGGGAGCTCTATTTAGGAGAGCGTGCTATTAGGAGCACCACAGGAGAGATTCGTGTACCAACTTGCCTCCTACTAGGCGTTATTGGCATGTGTTGTAGTCACCCGTCGATGACATCCCATTGATGGGTATGGATGGATATACTTTGTTAAAGGGTTCACATACTCAGGATTCATTCCATTATTGGTGGTCCCCTCGTACCATTGAAGCCCAGACCAGCGCCACTAAGTTTGTGGGGGATATGGTTCCTGGATCCATGATGATGACGGATTGGCTAACCTGTGTCTGTGATCCGACTCATTTGACACAGATTGATCGTTTGACCCGGTAGTTGGACCGGGCACATTTTTTCATCCGGCACATGGGTAGAGATCCTTCAGAGGCAAATACTTTTGATCCTTTCAACTCAAGCGCTGGCACCTCAGGTGACCCAACTTTGCCGGTGTAGATCCTCCCTTATATAGGCCTGACATCCCTGTTGATAGAGATCCAGTGACTCAAGAGGAGTTACATCAGGTGGACAGGATTGATGATGTAGATATTGACACCATTGTCTTCTTTTGATGTGTATTCTCATTATCTCTTTTGATATGCCTCTGTTAGATATTTGGTGAAAGTAGTATGCACACAAGCTAATCATGATTGATGATAAAACATATACTTTGTAACAATCTTATTTATTTATTAATAAAAAGTATTAATTTATTAAAGGCTTATAATTATCTACATGATGTTGTATTATAATATGTGATAAACTCATAACTTTAAGCAATGATTTTAGAATAATGATGATGATCATTCTAATGAGATCTAAATTCTTAGAAAGCTTAAAACTAAAATAGTTCCCAATCATTGGATTACTAAATTAGGAATTAGTAAATCTGGATAGATTGGTACATACGTTGCTTGCTCATTGGATGAGGATGATTGATCTCATGATCATTTGTGTGGAGACACTAAAGCAATTATGTTGGTGCTTATTAGAGAATAAGTTCACTGAACGTGGCTCGCTAAGGAATATCTAATGGAGTTTTACTTGCCTGTCAATAGGAATTCCTGAAGTGATTATTAGTACAAGTGATCCTTGGACTTGAGATCATCATAGCATCTTGTGTATGATGAGCTATACTTTGACTTATTCCGTAAGACCCTTAGGGTATATATCAAAGGGTATGCTTGGGTATAATAAGTTGTACATGGAGATAATGTATGATCAACAAAGAATCCACCGCTTCTAGTAAAAAAAGAGAAATGTCCTATCTGATTCGATAAATGACAACCCAGTAGTCCATAGCCAAGGCATAATGAAATTAGAAAGGAATTTCTAATTTGCATTATTTGGAGTTGTGCATTTAATGATCGAAATACATATAATTAAATAAAATAAGACTTGACAGTAATTCCATGTCTTATATTTAATTGGGACATTGTATGGTGGAAGCATTGAATTGTACGGTAACTATTTACTCAAAGGTTCTTTTATTATTAATGTTGAAATCTATATTATCTAGAAAGTCGTTAATCGCTAGGGAGGCTTATCCCTATAGTAGAATAAATATTATTTATTTAAATAAATTAATAATTTATTTTATTTATTTAAATATGATTAAATTTTTCTAATTGATTTATTCATAACCAGTTTAATATGGAGAACCTAAAGGGTCACACCATAAAAGGAAGAATAAATATTTAAGAAGTTAATGGCATAGTCGCAATAATAAGTTAAGTATATTTAATTTAATCTATGGTGATAGAATAACTTAAATAGCTTAATATTTATTATTTAATATTTTGGAAATATTAAATATAAATTAATAAGATGAGTCTTATTATTATTATTATTATTATTATTATTATTTAATTCCTAAAGGAGTTTGAGAATTAATTAATAAAAGTACTCACATTTATTCCTAATAAGATTAGGAGGCAAATTAATTAAAAGATTTTAATTAATTATTCCTAATAAGATTGGGAGCATAATAAATTAAAGGAATTTAATTAATTAAAATAAAACTAAATTCCTTAATTGTTAAGGAGATTTGCCCACATCTATAAATAATAGGAGTCTTATTATGGGTGGGAGTGGTTGACACTTTCAAAAACACGTGAATACATAATTGCAATAGTTGGGAGAGTATACTCCTTTTTATGAGAGATAGAAAAATTAGGGTTTTGCCAAATACCCTTCTTCTTGAATATTTCTTCTTCCTTGGTGAATCACCTCTAGAGGCCAAACACTTGGGTGGCTAACATTGATCAAAGGAAGGAACCCAACCCGGTGGATTCAAGTTGAGCACGAAAAAGATTTGGAGGTGAACTTGTACTTGAGGAAGCTCGAATCTTCAAGGGTATGATTCTCATTCTTTATCTTTTCATTTAATTAATAATTGTGCATAAAGGATGATCCGAGTATATGATTTGTAAAATTTTAAACTCTGATTTTTACACGTTTTCGCTTATTTGTGCAATTTGATTGCGTTCATGAATATTACAAACCTAACAGTGGTATCAGAACCAAACTTTTATACAAATTATTAATTGTTTTAATTTGATATGTATATTGATATGTGTTTAGAACAATTTAATTGGGCATAATTTTATTATATTAAATTTATTATAAAAAAATCGTGAAAGCACGCAAATCAACGGACGGTTATCATACTTCAGTAGTAATCATATATCATATATATATATATATATATATATATATATATATATATATATATATATATATATATATATATATATATATATCTGAAGTTAAGGAATCAGGAGATGTTTGATCAAGTTAGCTATATATATATATATAATAATATATATATGCTATAATACTATATTTCTTATGATTACCGTAATATATATATATATATATATATATATATATATATATATATATATATATATATATATATATATATATATATAATATTCTTAATTATTTTATAATTAAAATAAAAAATTTATTTTAATCTTAAAATAAAAGGTTTATTTTAATATTAAAAGAAAAGAGTTTATTTTAATTTTAAAATTGGATTTCATGCTAACTAATTAGAGTTGAAATTGGATTCCATGATAACTAATTGGAGTTGAAATTGGATTCCATATTTCCTAAAATAAAAGAGTTTATTTGTGAATAGGAAAATGAATCCATGTTTCATTAAATAAAGGAGTTTTTTTTAACTTGGAATTGAATTCCATGTTTCCTAAAATAAAGGAGTTTATTTGTGAATAGGAAAGTGAATCCATGTTTTTTTAAATAAATGAGTTTTTTTTTTTTACTTGGAATTTGATTCCATAATTAATTAAAATAAAGGAGCTTATTTTGATTAAAGATTTTGATTAAAATAAAATAGTTTATTTTATTCAAAATTAGATAAATTAAAATAAAAGAGGTTTATTTTGATTTAAATTTGGATTAAAATAAAGGAATTTATTTTAATTCAAAATTAGATTTTATACTAACTATATTTGCCTATTAAATGATATCAATATATATATTGAATATTTATTATTCATGAAATCGATGTTATTTATTGATGCATATTGTGATGTGTATGATAATAAATTGGATTGATTATAGATTATTGACGAATGTGATTGGATTTTATTTTAGTTGAATGCATGAGTGTATAGGTTTTATTAAATGGGGTCTATGTGCCTCGTCTTCTCTAATTTTTTTTAATATAAATTCTAACTCCCTCCTATGTACTTCTCCTTGACTGCTGATTAATGTTTCTATTTATTTTAAATATTTTTATAATAGGAATAGTTTGAGTTAATTTTGAAGACTTGGAGATCAAGGAGTAAGGAGCGCTTGAAGACCCGTTTGTAATGGAGCCCGGGTTTAAATGTAATAGTTATATTTAATTATTAATTTTTGTACCCCTAAGGTTTCATCTTTTGGTTCATTTGGTGGCTCTAGTGAACCAAACTAGAATAAAAGTCCATAATCAATCCGGGTAGAATATAGTATTCTATATGTGCATGCTTATACATTATATATATATATATATATATATATATATATATATATATATATATATATATATATATATATATATATCAAACATGCTTCGCATGTTAACTAATATGACGCCTATTTTTATATATATATGTGCATGCATTGTGACAACCCCAAAATAGGTTCATTCCATCCAACATATTATGAGTCGCCAAATACATGGTACAGAAAACAACTACAACTTTATTACAACAATTATCGTGCAAAATACAACAACACATATGCTGTGAGTTTTGATACAAATATATACCAACTGTGACTCTCATCCCAACATTGGATAGCACGTCACAATGGTACCTTACATAAAGGTATAGTCAAAAACTGTTTTAGAAATTAGAATCTTTGGGAAGTGCTCAAGGAAATCATCGTACATGGGAGGCCATGCTTCCAGGTTATGATAGATATCATATGTCCACAGGATTATCCTTGGTTGACCTAATAGACCCCAAAGAAAAATAAGAAGATTACTATCATATTCTTTCAAATGGTGAGTCTTCTCTTGACATATCATTAACTCCACTGTCTCTAATTGAGAATTATACTTCAAATAAACACCAAGATTATATAGGTAGTGCTCGTAAATATACTCAGCAAGTGGATGAGCACATCTCTGTCTTATGATGATACGAGGTTGTATTACATTAGACATCTTATATAGTAGTGGCAAAATACCCTTCCAATGTTGGGTTCGCCTCACCCTATTTGATTCATCAAATATAACTACTAAATGATTTATACAACACTTTTCTATTCTGCTTAGGTAGAACCTCCACAGTTAGAGACCACCATTCTATTTCCATGTTACCCTTGCTCGACCCAGCTACACTCTTATTACCTAAAAAGGAATTTTGAAGCAAAAGGGTGAGCACAACTAGCCCAGTAAAGAATATCATGACTAAAGATAATTAAATTATCAATAGCCTTCATCAGTAATAAATCAGAGATTTAGAACATATGGTAGATGATAAAACTTTTCAACCATAGTTGCAGCGGAACGAGCAATTCATTAGAAGAGTCAAATAGACCATAAAATATATTATCTTCTCCATGTTAAAAGTCCACCAACAATGTTTTATCCCTGTAACATCAATCAACAATTCATGTCCACAATCACGTGTATAACTCATAGTCGTAATTGTAGTTCTAAATTCCTTTTCTCATCCAGGATAAAGATAATTTTCATCACCTGAAACATCAAAGATTATGGTTATACCAAATCACAGTTCATGTTCATAATCACACTAATAAATTCATCTTTGCACTACGGCCCAAAGATATTCATCAACAAGTCATCTTTGCACTACAGGCCAAAGATATTCAACAACAGGTCATCTTTGCATTACGAGCCAAAGATATTCATCAACAACTCATCTTTGCACTACAGGCCAAAGATATTCAACAAGTCATCTTTGCATTACGAGCCAAATATATTCATCAATAATTCATCTTTGCACTACGGGCCAAAGATATTCATCAATAATTCATCTTTGCACTACAAGCTAAAAATATTCATTATCATTTCATCTTTGCACTATAGGCAAAAAATATTCAACAACAGGTCATCTTTGCACTACAGGCCAAAGATATTCAACAACAGATCATCTTTGCACTACAGGCCAAAGATATTCAACAACAGGTCATCCTTGCACTACGGGCCAAAGATATTCAACAACATGTCATCTTTGCACTACGTGCCAAAGATATTCATCAATAAGTCATCTTTGCACTGCAGGCCAAAGATATTCAACAATAGGTCATCTTTGCACTACGGGCCAAAGATATTCATCAATAATTCATCTTTGCACTACAGGCCAAAGATATTCCTCAACAGTTCATATTTGTACTACATGCCAAATATATTCATATCTCAAAGAAATATATAATCATTTCAGAATTTATATAAACAATAATTATAGCCATGTTAATCAATTCATCTTTACACTTAAGCTAAAGATATTCAATTATAAATTCAATGGTCATGATCATACCAGTTAACAATTCATCTTTGCACTACAGTGAAAGAGAAATTCAACATCAGGGTTATAAAAATGTTATATATGATAATAAAAATAATATGATCAATAACTGTATTTATTTTCAAGAGCAACAATCATAAGTCAACGATAATTTGGTCAGAAAAAAAAACCAATTTTTGTCGTGAATAGTACCTGTGAATAGTAACTCGTGAATAGTAACTCGTGAATAGTAACTCATGAATAGTAATTTATGAATAGTAACTCGTGAATAGTACTCAGTATTCGTACATAGTACTGTATACGTAAATAATGTCATATACATAAATAGTGCCATATACATGAATAGTGTCGTATACGTGAATAGTGTCGTATACGTGAATAGTAATCCCGACTCAAAAAGGTAAAAATTCTACAATAAAATCTATACCAATATTTCAGTATAATGATATTGAAAGAATAACATCATTATGAAGAATATAGCATCCCTTACTATCCCTTACCTCAAAAGAGCAGCACTTCTGACTGGATATCGGATATGACGCTGAAGAAAACTTGCACTGATGAATAGCAACTCACCAAGTATCTAAATACTCATAAAATACACTCAAAATCTAGAGAGAGAAAGAGAGAAACTTGTTTCTGGTGTGATTTTTAATTCTAACTTAGCCCTCTATTTATAGAAAAATGTTAGCACGCCGAGGCAGACTTAACCTGCAACCTGATGGCTTTACCTGCTACTATTTCCACCCACCACATTTGAATAAAAATCTCAGCACATTTCTCACCAACCAAAAGTAGGGCCCACCAATTCTAGAATTTTTTACCAAAATGATAAATTTTGAAACTTAACCAATTTCTGAACCAGTCATCTCTTAAAATTCATAACAAATCGTACGTTCATTTTTAACTGTTCCAAATTTATGGACATATACTCAACTTATATATGTATAACATATCCAAAAATCACAACGATCCAACGGTCAGATTAAAAATTATAACCCCCGCAATATATCTCAAAAATCCTGATTGATTTTTAATACCTCCATTTCGACAAAAATACTGATAAAACACCTCAACATTAACTCTTTCATTTTTAACCACAAAATATATCCCACATTTATATTCACATAAAATAAATATTTCCTTATCATATCAATCAATAATTAATTATTCATAATTAATATTACAGAATCACATTTATGACAACCAGGCCGTTCCCAGGAAAGATGGGGCTTTCCAATAAGGATTTCTCCTTACTGGCACGCAATTAGGTGACCAAACCTCACCTTAGACAGAACTTTCTAGACATTACCAATAATGCTATCTAATAATATTATTCAAATAATATAAATTATTGATCTGATAATGGGAAATACTGTGCAGTAACAATTATTGAAATAACAATAATATAAAATATCAACGCAGCAATTATTGAATCAATAAAATAAAATATTGAATAGTAACTACTATAATAATTATTGAGTAGTGCCTTCTTACGTAAGGATCAATAATTCAAAAATATCGTGCAAAACCGTGTGCTACTGTGCAACCACGCGTATTACTGTATTTTAACTACCAGGTATTCCAACAATGTTAACGGTAACGATTACGTCGTTATTTATAAAAACTCAAATTTGTCATTTTCTTCATCCGACAGTTATTTTGTTATGGGGCCCATAAATGGCTACGCCGTCGTACGAATATTCCCCGACAACAAAAATATTCCACGACCAAACGAATATTCCCCAACAGAATAGAGTATTTTATAACCACTTGCGTATTATGAAAATTTTATATATATCACCCTTAACTTTAACTTCTTTTTTTTATCAATTTAACCATTTACTAAATAGGAAAATTGAATACTTTTATTTCATAAAATTTGGGGTCTTTCATGCACGCTAAATAAGATGAGACAAATTAATAACAATCCCCTCAAATATTTTATATTAAGTTGTAACATTCAAAGATATTTAGAATATCGAGTGTCGCCTTCTAGCATGATAGAAACAATAGAGTATTGAATATTTAATATGAGTTCGTTATGCACACACAAGGTAAGTATTAAATATTTAAGATGTTGTTTTTATTACATATGATGTTTATAAGGAATTGAACATTACTACTTTGTTGTGCACACACAAGGGCTGTAGTTTTCTCTTCACTTATATGGAAATACTGGGTCTGACTTAACTTAAATCATTTTAGTTCGGATGTGCACACACTTGACCATTATGATTTAAGAGGCAAAATAAAAAGAGTTACATAGTTGATGTAATTGACAAGAGTTGTCTACCTATTTATTTATATATAGTTTGTTGTGCACACACAAGGCTATATATATTTCAAATGAGATCATTATTCTCACTAGCATATCTTTAATTAGATATTGTCGAACTATATATATTGAGGGTAATATAGTTTGATAAAAATGGTGGGAGATACCAATTTAAAACAAGACCTAAATTATTTAAATAATTAATAAAAGAATGTATGCTGAAATATTGTTAATTACAAATTCATTTACAAAATTTTACAATGTCTAAATTACTATCACTGCGAAGCATATTAGATGCTATTTAACCGAACCGAATTAAATGGACTGGTTAAGGAATTTGAGAATAGTTCTCATGGCTGAAAAGCTATCTTATGTCCTTAATACGCCTATCCCTGCAATGGTTGCAGATAATGCCTCTGAGGAAAAGATTGCTACTTTTAGAAAGTACCAAGATAATGCACAGTTGGCTCAATGCATCATGCTCGCATCCATGAGTAACGAGCTTTAGCGTCAGCATGAAACTATGGATGCTCTTACTATATTCCTACCCATCAAGAAGTTGATGATGAGGAAAGTAAGACTGACAGATATCAGATATCTAAGGAGCTTTTCCGATCTAGAATGACCGATGACACTATAGTACAGATAAAAGTCCTTAACATAATTAATTTGATTGATTAATTAGGACAACGAGTTTTGTCATAGATGGAGAGTTGAGCTAAGATTTGATCTTACACTCACTCCCGGACTCCTTTGACAATTGTTGTGAATTTTTCATACGAACAAGCTAGATATCAGTCTCGCTGATTTGCTTAACATGTTGAAAAATGTTGAGAGTCACTTTCCAACTAAGAAAGACCAAGTCTTATTGGTAGGGCCAACGGATCTTCTAAAAAGAAGAACGATTCAAAGAAGGTAAATAAAAAAGCAAAAATAAAGGATAATAAGAACAAAACTGATATGGATAGCAAAGGAGTTTGCTTTCACTGCAATAAGCCTGAACACTGGAAAGAAACTGCGACAAGCATCTTGTTGTGGCTAACTAAAGAAGCTTAGTGAAGTGTCGGTTACAAGTACAAATTTGTTCATGATTTAAAATAAATTTTTCTTTAAGTTAAGTTTCTACTTGGGTATTGGATACCGACTTTGGTTATCATAAATATAGATTTATGAAGGGACCAAGCAGAAGTAGAAAGCTAAACGAAGATAAGTAATCCTATGTCTGATAAATGAAACAAATATTGCTACATTAGCTATAGAAACTTATAATTTAGCATTCCCAACGGGCAAATCTATTAAGTCAATAAGTTGTTATTGTATTCCAGTTCTCGTTAGAAACATTATTTCCATGTTGTTGTTGGACAATGAAATCTTTAGTATTATATTTAGGAACAATTGTTGTTCTATTTATAATAATAATATTTTGTATAGAACTGAAATATTACTTAATAGATTTTTTATACTTGACTTATGTGAAAATAATTTTGCAAATTGAACAAACTAGTATAAGAAAAGGAGATGATCATTCAAAGAGTTGAATGTGTGTATTTATTGAAATACAAGTGTGAATTATTTGAAAGGTTAAAATAATTCAGAAGTGAAACAAATTAGCAAAGTATTAGGATTCTTTGATCGGATCAAGGAAGGAATACTTGTGCAATGAGTTTCTAGATCATCTCAAATGGTTTTTGCACAATGGATGCCTCCTGATACGCAATAATTAATTGATGTATCTGAAGAAAAAAAATCGTACCATGTTGGACATGGAGCGGTCCATAATGATTTTACAGACATTCTAGTATCCCTCTAGGATCATGTCCTAGAAATGGCTGTATATCTATGAAAAAGTAACCTCAAAATTCGTCCCCAAGACTCTATAAGAGTTATGGACATGGATGATTCCTAATCTTAAGGATGCTAAGATAAGGGGTTGTCCAACGTATGCGAAAAGGTTTCAAAGAATAAGCTTGGAACAAGATTTGACAAGTATAGATTTGTGGGACATCCTAAAGTAAGTTTAGGGTATATGTTCTATAATCTTACTTAGCAAAAGGTGTTTGTTGCGAAGCACGCTACCTTCTAATATAAATGTGTTTATCATTGAAGGAGCTAGTGGGAGGATAATAGATCTTGAAGAGTTCAAGAACAATAAATCACTATAAGTCAAATAAGAGGAACCTATAGATACACCTATTATACCACAACCGAATCGTAAATCTGGAATAGTACTAAAGATACTTGGGAGGTATGGATTCATTATAGATGATGATGATGAGGTACGCATCATAGAAGATGATGATCTAGTTATGTACGATGAGGTAAGAGTTGTAGACACTCAGATAAATGGATTGAAGCAAGCTTCTTAAAAATGGAACATTCGTTTTGATGAAACAAATCAAAAGAGTTTGATTTTATTACAAATAAGAATGAACCTAGTGTGTACAAAAGGGTCAGTGGGAGCATCGTGACATTTTTACGGATAAGGAATGATATACTAATGCTACAATCAGTAAAGATAAAGTTGTATAAACATTCCTCCATGAATGATTTAGGAAGAGTATCGTTATTGGGGATAGAAATCTATATAGATAGATTTAATAGGATACTCGACTTAACCCAAGGAACGTATATTCATTTGATGCTAAAGTTGTTTAGCATGGAAAACTCTAAGAGTTGTCTCATGTTGATGAGCCATGGAGTGAATCTCTCTTAATAGTCCTCATAGACTCCTAAAAGAGAGATCGCATGAGTGATTATCTGTGTGCAATGAAATGTACAAGACCTAATGTTGATCAGTCATATTCTGGAGAAGTTCACTATGAGTCAGTGAAAAATATCTTAAAGTACTTAACTGACACTAAGGATGTGATCATATTTATGGTGGGTTTGAATTAAAACTAGAGGGCTTAACAGACTCGAGTTTTTTTAGACAGACCAAGACGACATAAAATATACTTTAAGGTAAAGCATTACCTTGAATGGTGGTGCAGTGAATTGGAAAGGTTCCAAACAGCAAAGAGTTGCTGCTTTAGTGATAAAGACAAAGTATATAACTATAAATGAAGCTACAAGTTGATTGTTTAGATGAAAAGTTCATTACAGAACTAGGAATCGTTCCTAAGTCTCATCTTAGATCTAAACATGTGTTGTGGCACTTTTACTTGATTATAGGAATCATTGAAAGATGAGAAATCACTATAGAGATAATGGACTCTCAAGAACAACATTACATATCCATTAACTAAAGCTTATCCAACATCAAGATAATCTTCACTTAGAGAAGAAGAGTATGAGATACCATGGCGATTGGCTTTAGTGCAAGTGGGAGATTGAAAGTAGTATGCACACAAGCTAATCATGATTGATGATAAAGCATATACTTTGTAACAATCTTATTTATTTATTAATAAAAAGTATTAATTTATTAAAGGCTTATAATTATCTACATGATATTATTTTATAATATGTGATAAACTCATAGCTTTAAGCAATGATTTTAGAATAATGATGACGATCATTTTAATGAGATCTAAATTCTTAAAAAGCTTAAAACTAAAATAGTTCCCAATTGTTGGATTACTAAATTGGAGATTAGTGAATCCGGATAGATTGGTACATACGTTGCTTACTCATTGGATGAGGATGATTGATCTCATGATCATTTGTGTGGAGACACTAAAGCAAGTATGTATGTGCTTATTAGAGAATAAGTTCACTGAACGTGGCTCGCTAAGGAATACCTAATGGAGTTTTACTTGTATGTCAATAGGAATTCCTGAAGTGATTAGTAGTACAAGTGATCCTTGGACTTGAGATCATCATAGCATCTTGTGTATGATGAGTTATACTTTGACTTATTCCTTAAGACCCTTAGGGTATATATCAAATGGTATGCTTGGGTATAATAAGTTGTACATGGAGATAATGTATGATCAATAAAGAATCCGCCGCTTCTAGTAAAAGAAGAAAAATGTCATATGTGATTCGATAAATGACAACCCAGTAGTCCTTGGCCAAGGCAGAATAAAATTAAAAAGGAGTTTCTAATTTGTATTATTTGGAGTTGTGCATTTAATGATCGAAATACATATAATTAAATAAAATAAGACTTGACAGTAATTCCATGTCTTATATTTAATTGGGACATTGTATGGTGGAAGCATTGAATTGTACGGTAACTATTTACTCAAAGGTTCTTTTATTATTAATGTTGAAATCTATATTATCTAGAAAGTCGTTAATCGCTAGGGAGGCTTATCCCTATAGTAGAATAAATATTATTTATTTAAATAAATTAATAATTTATTTTATTTATTTAAATATGATTAGAATTTTTCTAATTGATTTATTCACAACCGGTTTAATATGGAAAACCTAAAGGGTCACACCATAAAAGAAAGAATAATTATTTAAGAAGTTAATGGCATAATCGTAATAAGAAGTTAAGTATATTTAATTTCATCTATGGTGATAGAATAAATTAAATAGCTTAATATTTATTATTTAATATTTTGAAAATATTAAATATAAATTAATAAGAGTAGTCTTATTATTATTATTACTATTATTATTATTATTTAATTCCTAAAGGAGTTTGACAATTAATTAATAAAAGTACTCTCATTTATTCCTAATAAGATTAGGAGGCAAATTAATTAAAAGATTTTAATTAATTATTCCCAATAAGATTGGGAGTATAATTAATTAAAGGAATTTAATTAATTAAAATAAAATCAATTCCTTAATTGTTAAGGAGAGTTGCCCACATCTATAAATAAGAGGAGTCTTATTATGAGTGGGAGTGGTTGACACTTTCAAAAACACGTGAATACGTAATTCCAATAGTTGGGAGAGTACACTCCTTTCTATGAGAGATAAAAAACTTAGTGTTTTGCCAAATACCCTTCTTCTTGAATATTTCTTCTTCCTTAGTGGATCACCTCTAGAGGCCAAACACTTGGACGGCTAACATTGATCAAAGGAAGGAACCCAACCCGGTGGATTCAAGTTGAACACGAAAAAGATTTGGAGGTGAACTTGTACCTGAGGAAGCTCGAATCTTCAAGGGTATGATTCTCATTCTTTATCATTTCGTTTAATTGTGCATAAAGGATGATCCGGGTATATGATTTGTAAAATTTTAAACTCTGATTTTTACACGTTTTCGCTTATTTGTGCAATTTGATTGCGTTCATGAATATTACAAACCTAACAATTGGGTGGTTGTGCCCCATTCTCGCTATATCATTTGATAGGACTCTATTAGTAGTAGGGTGTATGTGCCCTATTTCCCTGTATTTTTATCTATACAGAGATGATGTATGTAGATGATGATGTACTTAGGAATGTATGTACTATTTTTCGTTCCCTACACCATATTGCCATCTATTATTTGTCATGCATGTATCATGTTATGCATATGTATGTATGTCTAGAGATATTCAACATTGACCCCTGGATGGTCTTATGATACGGCCTACACAGCTGTCTTCTTCGACAGTCAGCCGCATAGATCACACCCTACTAGTGTTGGTAGCTTCCCGTCTGAGGTCGTGGTATGATAGTATGTCACCTACAGATAGGGTGACTGTAGATTAGCTATTATAGCATTTTATGACCCTCTTGATGTTTCAAGTTCCCGCAGGCTTTGTGGAGGGTATGTTGGAGCATTGGATATCGGAGAGACAGGTTTTTCGATTTGGTACCCAGGAGTTGACTCCTACATTAGAGGAGTACGAGCGTTTGACGACTTTCCCCTTAGACAGACCTTGCGCTCATATGGCTGTCGGTGTTATGCACCGACAGTTCATGACCCTCACCGGGTTACGACGTAGAGTAGTAGAGGATGAGATTACATCTAGCCATGTATTTCCCCAATGCTTCCTGATAAACAGATTTGTTTCGGTGGATAACTACGCACGACATTCTGGGGATTTCACCTCACCAGAGGATCAGTGGCATTTGGCCAGAGTGGATGTACTCGTGATGTGCGTGGTGGCATATGTGTACATGCCACGGTATATAGACGAGATGGACATAGGTGTCATCATGGCGGTGAGATATCTCAGGGAGGGTCATACCATCATCCCGATGATCGTGGCAGAGACATTGAGGTCAGCCACGTTCTGCAGTACCTACCCTACAGGGGTCTTTACAGGCAGTTTGGTCATGTTATACGTGTGGTTTATATCACACTGCTTTACCTATGATATAGCTATGTCTTACTCCTTTCAGCCATCGAAGTGTACAGACGCTATGTCTTGGTTAGTCTTCTTGGCAGGGATCAGAGATCCGTTTGGCATCATGCCCTGTTCAGGGCTCAGTTCACCCTATAGTTTCATTACTCACATTCTTGGCATGAATTATCTCCCTCTGGCTGGTTTGAGGAGCATGACTACCTACCACCCATTGGCCATGATGTCACAGTTTGACCAGTTCCAGGACTTTCATCCTTTTGATGGGGCGTTACGTCAGCATTTTGCTTCTCGCCACTTGTCAGCAGAGGACCGATCCCAGGTACGTGCTTGTTGGGATCAGCGTGAGATAGTTATTTTTCTGTTAGCCATCCGGGCTGTTCGCTGGAGTATTCTGCGTGGATGGAGACAGAGACTTCATCGGCTGCGGTAGTATCCACAATGTCGAGTACTAATTCAGATGGTGGAGAGCCCATGGAGGACGTTGATTCACACACCGAGGAGGAGGACCTATTCACTGGGTTGCCAGCAGCTCTTGTAGATTCTCTTAGTACCAATACTGTCGTGATCCAGTATTCAGCACAATATTTTGAGCAAAGTCTTCATCTGATGACCTTCGAGAGGGATCAGGATAGAGCCCTGATGTTGACAGCTCTTGATGGGAGAGATACCGCTCTATTAGAGAGAGACGAGGCATGTGATGCCCCAAATTTAGCTACTTGAAATCCGAACTCGGTGCTTCATGATACCATTTCTATGACCAGAATAATACTAATAATAATAACAATAATATAAATACCAAACTTAATTTACATATATCAGAGTCTAATCCAAGTTTTTTAACCTTTACTACATTACATCATATGATAGATAATAAATATTATCATCTTAATAACGTATAACTATTACATAAGATACCATAAGCTTATAGTGTTTGCTTTCCTTTTCCCTTGTTCCTGTATGAACCTTCAGATTGATCACGCTTAGCTGAAAACATTTACATTTAAAGAAAAAATGAGCATTTGATTGTCCAGCAAGTAATAGCAAACAATAAACATTAACTAAAAAAATATTTATGTGAATGACACTTCTACAACGAATCAACAGTTGTGAAGTAAGCTGAACCAATAATAACAACATATCAAATCTATCTCAAATTTTGAAACTACGTACTGACTATTAATGGAGAGCAGTCAGCAGACTATGAACTTTGTTTTCAATTTTTGATATTCAACTGAATCACAAGAATTAATTATACGCAATAACAAAGTGAAATATTTTTCAGAGTTTATGATGAGTGATCCCTTAGGATCTTGAACTTAATTATCGAGTAACTATCAAAGATTTGCTTTGATATACCCAGGTCTATCAGATAACCATAGAGATTAAGTCATACCCCTCTACAAGTATAATAAGTGATCAGCTTCATTATACCCTATATTATGCATAATACTTAACTGTGCGCAATAGCCGAATATATGACCAATAGTTTTCCCTTTGTATTAAAGGTTGTTCTTCTCAGTCTTATAATCAGAATTTGAATTATAACAACGAAATACTATGATTTTAATATCTAATCGCTTTTTCGATCTAGCCGAAATAATTGGCATTGACCTGGCAATAATAATTGAGTTCTTTTTTCGAACCTATCAAGTTCTAACAATTATTTGTCTAGCCAGAATAATTAGCTAAGACATATCTCAATGCTATCTGTAAATCTATGTCTAGCCGAGTCATAGACAACTTTTAATTAACATATACATACTGGAAAACAATAAGTATGTATCAACATGTGATTAAATACAATGATTATCCAAGTGAGGTCACTTGTTTAACAAATTTTAGAAATTAACGAACATATATATATATATATATATATATATATATATATATATATATATATCTGGATTGTACAATAATATTGAATTGATAACCAATGATCGGATAAAATTCAAGAATTGGCATATCGACAAAAGTATGGATACATGAACAATAATAATAACAATAGAGTTCTGAAACTAGCTTACACGTCCATTGCATAAAGTAAATGCAGAGGTTAGATACTTGCCTCGTCTACTGCTTACAGTTACGTAACTTAGTTTTATCTTTTATGTCGAGACCTATAAGTAATAAGATCTTTCTATCGATTACAAATACATGTCATAACACATAGTACGGCTATTTACAGTCAGCATATAACCTAATCACATTGTAACATAGTTATATCAGTCATTGGATCATAAACGAACACTTATATAGTCAAACTATCTAGGTCTGGATCAGTTTTGAAGTTAATTTGGTGTACCGACGGCTTTATCGGGTAATTATAGAGTCTAAAACTCTATCGTGTAGTTCAATATTATTCTGGATATTTTAAATATCAGTCGTATTATTTTTCATAGCATTATAATAATTTTTAAATAATTATTATAATTAATCATGATTTTTCAAACATTGGAATCATTATTAAATGATTTAAATTTTAAACAATTTTATTATCCTTAATATTTAATTTATATTAAATTATTAATGAAACCATTGCCAAAATATTAAAGTTATTTATAATAACTAAAAATATTTTTAAAACATTTTTATTACCCTTAAATAATTTTTAACACATTTAAAATCATTTTTAAATAATTACTATTAATATTTAAATATTAATGTACTATTTATTAAAAATATTAAAAGTCATTTATTATAACTTAAAAATATTTTTAAACCATTTATATCCTTTTTAAATGATTTTTAAATTAATAAAACCATTTTTAAACTATTTATTTAATATAATTATTAAATAAAATTAATAAAAAATTATTAATGAAATTATCTTAAAATATTAAAAGTTATATTTTAAGAAAAAATTATTAACGAAATTATCTTAAAATATTAAAAGTTATATTTTATAACTTAAAATATTTTTAAACTATTAATTTTCATTTAAAATAATTTTTATAATATTAAAATCATTTTTAATTAATTTATTTAATAAAATTACTAAATAAATCTAATATCATTAATATTAAATAATTAATGAAATTTATCTTAAAATATTAAAAGTTATGTTTTATAACCTAAAATATTATTAAATACCTTATTATCATTTAAAATAATTTTTAATATAATAAACTCATTTTTAATTAATTTATTTAATGTATTTATTAAATAAATTAAATATCAATAATATTCAAGTAAATACTAATACTTATGAAAAATATGTAAAATTATTAAAAGTTAATTTTTATAACTTGAAATAATTTTTAAAATAATTTTTGTAATTTTTAGAAATTAATCTCTATTTTTAAATGATTTTTAGAAATTTATTTCTATTTTTAATCATTTTTTAAAAATTAGAAAACTAAAATAATTAAATCCGTCGCTAAAGGCTTTAGCGACGGTTTCAATCGCGATAGGTGTTCTTGAGGCTCAAAAACACTGACAGTCTGTGTTCAAGGGGTCACGTTTGACCTGCCTTGAATGTAACGCCCCCAAAATAGGTCCAATCTACCCAACCCATTTTGAGTCGTCAAATACATGGTACAGAAAACAAGTACAACTTCATTATTACAATTGTCGTGCAAAATACAATTACACATAAGTTGTGAGTTTTGATACAATTATATATCAATTGTGACTCTCATCCCAACCTTGGATAGCACGACACAAAGGCATCTTACATAAAGGTACAGTCAATAACTATTTTAGAAATTAAAATCTTTGGAAAATATTCAAGGAAACCTTCGTACATGGGAGCCCATGAATCTAAGTTATAATAAATATCATATGACTGGAGAATTATCCTTGGTTGATCTAATAGACCCCAAAGAAAAACGAGAAGATTGTTATCATATTTTTTTCTAATGATGAGTCTTCTCTTGACATATAATTATCTCCATTGTCTCCAATTGAGAATTATATTTCAACCAAACTCTAATATTATATAGGTAGTGCTCGTAGATATACTTAGCGAGTGGATGTGCACAACCTTGTCTTATGATAACACGAAGTCACATGTCATTAGACATCTTGTATTATAATGGCAAAACACCCTTCTAACGTTGGGTTCGCCTCACCCTATTGGATTCACTAAATATAACTACTAACTGATGTATAAAATACAACCCATTATTCTAAAGTTCTCAATAAAATTATTTCCATACTGTTTAGGAAGAACCTCCACAGCTAGAGACCACCGTTCTATTCTCCTGTTACCCCCGCTCGACCCAGCTACACACTTATTACCTGAAAGGAATTGTGAAGTAAAAGGGTGAGCACAACTAGCCTAGTAAAGAATATCATGACTAAAGATAATTAAATTATCAATAGCCTTCATTAGTAATAAATCAAAGATTTAAAATATATGGTAGATGATAAAAATTTTCAACCATAGTTTTAGCGGAACGAGCAATCCATTAGAAGAGTAAAATAGACCATAAAGTCTATTATTTTCTCCATATTAAAAGTCTACCAACAATGTTTTATCCCTGTAATATAAAACAACAGTTCCAGTCCACAATCATGTAAATAACTCATAATCATAATTGTAGTTCAAAATTCATCTTCTCATCCAGGACAAATATAAGTTTTATCACCTGAAACATCAAATATCATGGTTATACCAGATCACAGTTCATGTTCATAATCATACTAATAAATTCATCTTTGCACTACGGCCAAAGATATTCATTAACAGTTCATTTTTGCACTACAGGCCAAAGATATTCAACAACAGGTCATCTTTGCACTACAGGCCAAAGATATTCAACAACAAGTCATCTTTGTACTACGAGCCAAAGATATTCAACAACAGGTCGTCTTTGCACTACAGCCCAAAGATATTCAACAACAAGTCTTCTTTGCACTACGAGCCAAAGATATTCATTAACAGTTCATCTTTGCACTACAGGCCAAAGGCATACAACTGTAAAACCAATAAACAACAGTCTATCTATGCACTACGGGCCAGAGATGACTTTCATCACAATATAAGCACGAGGATCATGACAAGGATATAAAGAATCTATCACATGAGATAAAGGATAAATTTTAAAGACTTTAACAATTTAATTTATCAGAATTCAATAATATTCAAATTGTCAACATGATACTGCTTTGTGGAGTAAAATTCAATAATAATATTATATCAAAAATAATTTGAACAGAAAATAACATTTCAACGAAGATAATAACATTATTCATTATATTATAAACTCCATTTAATATTATTCATTATATAATAACATTAAATTCATTTACTAATATTATTAATCAGTAAATAATATTTTAAATCAATGATTTCATAACACCTTAATCTAAATATTATAAATCACTTAATAATCTCATAATCTAATATTATCAATATTACAATAATATTTTAATCATTTCTTAAACTTATAAAAAATTTATTTTATTTTTTATACTTTACTAATTAATGTATTTAATCATCTTAAAATGCCAAACTCATAAGATTTCATCACCAATAACCAAAACCCTAATCAAAAATCTACATATACCTTATATAGGATTCTCAAGCCAGAAAATCCTAGTTTCTAAATTACTTCACATAACATATTTAATTCATTTATTCATAACTAGTCTATTTTTATGAAAAATACCAAATCAGTCCCAAAAAATTTTCTTTTCTGGGGTTTAGCAGAATATAGTCTCACAGTGAACATATATTTTTCTCAAAATTTTTATAATTCATTTACTATTTTATATATGGCCAAAACTACCGAATATTTAGACATTTATCATAAACTGCACTTTTTTCCAAAAATTCTGAATTTACAGAGTGTACTACTGTTATATACATGTACTCCCAATAAAATTTTTACCAATTTTGGAGTTAACCACAAGGAGTTATAAGCGTTTACTTTTAAAATAGTCTTTTCCCATAAAATTCATAACTCCTAATCTATACATCCAAAAATCGATATTTTTGAACACAATCTAGAAAACTCATCAGATTATCATTTCAAATTTTTTTCAAAATTTTTGAGAGTCAGAAAAATTACGAAATTGTCCCTAGTAGAAACCCCTTACTTACAACGGTTGAACGAAAATAATATTCATATGAATACGAAAAATAATATCTCTTCAGATTATAAAAAACATAATACCTCTTACGAGTATTGAAAGAAAATAACTCTCTTCATGAATACGAAAGAAATAATACCCCTTACAGTCTCTTACCTCAAAATAGTAGTATTTCTGATCGGAATATCGGATGTAAAGCCGAAGTAAACTTGTACTGAATAGCAACTCTTAAAGTATCTAAATACTCAAAAAAATAAACTCGATAATATAGAGAGAAAGAAAACTTGTTTCTGGTGTGATTTTCAATTCTAACCTAAGTACCTATTTATAGAAAAATGTTAGAACGCCGAAAGAGACTAAATAATAAAATATTATTATTTCTTTTCTACGCATGCTACTTTTGAAGCCCAACATTTTTGAAAACAATTCAGCACACCTCAATTGATCTCCAGCAAAATTCTCCACAAAAAAAAAAGTGGGTCCCACCCAAAATTTTAATAAAAATATTTAATTTTTTGAAACTTCAATAATTCATAATAAATAGCCCTTTTATCTGAAAAATATAATTTTATGTCCATTCCATAGGAGATCGAATTCTATACAACTTTGTAGCTTTATGTTTTTCTAAATTCCAAACAGAAATTGACTGAAATCCACATATGGACAATTTTCAACACCTCTTAAAATTCATAACAAATCATACGTTAATTTTTAACGGTTCAAAATTTGTATACATAAACCCAACTTATATATGTATATCATATCCAAAAAGCACAACGATCCAACGGTCGGATTAAAATTATTACTCACACAATAGAGCTTTAAGAACACTGATTTGATTTCCGGACTATAATTCACTCGTACCAGTTTCACTCAAACAGTCACCATGAAAAATCCACAAAGAATATTTGGGTGATTCAAATTTTTACGTTTAGCTTACTTCCAGAGCTTTCTTTTGATATATAGCTCATCTCCTAACTCATTATACACAAAGAGTTATGGATTTTACAAAATTAAGTAATAAACTAATTTTTCTGAAAATCCCATATCTCGTTCTTCATTTCGACAAAATACTAATAAAACATCTCAGCATTAATTCCTTCAATTATATTCACATAAAAATAAATATTTCCTTATCATATAAATCAATAATTAATTATTTACAAATAATATTATAGAATCACAATTATGACAACTAGGTTGTTTCCAAGAAAGAGGGGGCTTTCTAATAAGGATTTTCCCTTACTGGCGCGCAATTAGGTGACCAAACCTCTCCTTAGACAGAACTTCCTTAGGCATTGCCAATAATGCTATCTAATAAAATTATTCAAATAATATGAATTATTTATCTGATAATGGAAAATACTGTGTAATGCAAATTATTGAAACAACAATAATACAAAATATCAACGTAGCAATTAGTGAATCAATAAAATAAAATATTGAACAGTAATTACTGTAACAATTATTGAGTAGTGCCTTCTTACTTAAGGATCAATAATTCAAAAATATTGTGCAATACCGTGTGCTACTGTACAACCACGTGTATTACTGTACTTTAACCACCGGGTATTCCAACAGTCTTAACGGTAACGATTACGCCGTTATTTATAAAAACTTAAATTTATCGTTTTTTTCATCCGACAGTTATTCTGTTATGGGTCCCACAAATGGCTGCGCCGTCGTACGAATATTCTCCGACAGTAAGAATATTCCACGACCAAACGAATATTTCCCGACAACAATGAGTATTTTATAACTACTTGTTCATTAAAAAAAAATTCATATATCACCCTTAACTTTAACTTCTTTTTTTTTATTAATTTAACCATTTACTGAATAGAAAAATTGAATACTTTTATTTCATAAAATTCGGGGTCTTACAATCTCCCTTCCTTATGAAATTTCTTCCCCGAAATTTACGTACCTGATATTTCGAAGAGTTGAGAATACCTTACTTTCATTTCAGATTCCATCTTCCATGTCATCATGATTTCTCTATTGCTCATTCTAGAATACAACTTTAAAATAAACGTTAATTGACATATCATAATTTGTCAATTTATCAAGTAAGAAATTTCAGTTTAGATAAGTCGAACACTAGCGAAGTATATTACTCGTCTCTCCTCTCCTAGTTCTAGACTCAGATCTTTGCCAGCGACTATATCCCTAAGCTTTGATACCAAATGTAATGCCCCCAAAATAGGTTCAATCTACCCAACCTATTTTGAGTCGCCAAATACATGGTACAGAAAATAACTACAACTTTATTATTATAAATGTCGTGCAAAATACAACGACACATAAGTTGTGAGTTTTGATACAATTATATATCAATTGTGACTCTCATCCCAACCTTGGATAGCACGTCACAAAAGCATCTTACATAAAGGTACAGTCAATAACTGTTTTAGAAATTAAAATCTTTGGAAAATATTCAAGGAAACCTTCGTACTTGGGAGGCCATGCATCTAAGTTATAATAAATATCATATGACTGGAGAATTATCCTTGGTTGATCCAATAGACCCCAAAGAAAAATGAGAAGATTGCTATCATGTTCTTTCCAATGGTGAGTCTTCTCTTGACATATAATTATCTCCATTGTCTCCAATTGAGAATTATATTTCAGGCAAACTCCAAGATTATATAGGTAGTGCTCGTAGATATACTTAGCGAGTGGATGTGCACAACCCTGTCTTATGATAACACGAAGTCACATGTCATTAGACATCTTGTATGATAAGGGTAAAACACCATTCCAACGTTGGGTTCGCCTCACCCTATTGGATTCACCAAATATAACTTCTAAATGATGTATAAAATACAACCCATTATTCTAAAGTTCTCAATAAAATTATTTCTATACTATTTAGGGAGAACCTCCACAGCTAGAGACCACCGTTCTATTTTCCTGTTACCCCCGCTCGACCTAGCTACACTCTTATTACTTGAAAGGAATTGTGAAGCAAAAGGGTGAGCACAACTAGCCCGGTAAAGAATATCATGACTAAAGATAATTAAATTATCAATAGCCTTCATTAGTAATAAATCAAAGATTTAGAACATATGTTAGATGATAAAACTTTTCAACCATAGTTACAGCAGAACGAACAATCCATTAGAAGAGTCAAATAGACCATAAATTCTATTATCTTCTCTATGTTAAAAGTCCACCAACAATGTTTTATCCCTGCCATCCGGGACGAATATAATTTTCATCACCTAAAACATCAAATATCGTGGTTATACCAAATCACAGTTCTTGTTCATAATCATACTAATAAATTCATCTTTGCACTACGACCAAAGATATTCATTAACAGTTCATCTTTGCACTACAAGCCAAAGATATTCAACAACAGGTCATCTTTGCACTACAGGCCAAAGATATTCAACAACAAGTCATCTTTGCACCACGAGCTAAAGATATTCAACAACAGGTCATCTTTGCACTACAGACCAAAGATATTGTAACGACCCGATATTTTCTATATAAATTAAATTAGAAATTTTGTGTACAAATTTTTTTTAAGGATGAGAATTTTTACAAGATAAGGTGTATATGTATTTATGTGGTAAATAAAAATATATTTATTACATGAATATTTACAAATAAATTTATTTTAGAATTATTGATTATTATAAATTATATTTATATAATAATTATTTTATAGCAAAAATATTTTTATTAATTATTTTTCATAAAAATATAATACTATATTATTTAAATAATATATGGAGTGATTTTTAGAATAATTATAATAATTATTCTATTATATGAATTTTAGTACAGATGATTAAGTTAATTATTTTACCTTAATTATTAAGGTTAAATCGGGAAGAATAAATCAGATATGGAATCCAAATCCTAATTTTAGATTTTTATCAAGGACTGAGAATAATAATATAATAATATTATATTTTGATTTTTCAGTGTTATAAATATGTACTGTATGTACGTATTGAGGATGGTTGGTCAATTATGGTGTTTAACGTCAAAACCCTAGTTTTAATATGGGAAACCCTAATTTGAAACTTAAATTAGAGTTCAAGATTGATTGGTAACGGTGTTAATGTGATTAATTAACAAGTATTAGAATTATAATAGTTAATTAGGTGAACCCTAATAAATTTTGAAAACCCTAATTCTTAAATTAGTAACCCTAATTTGCTAATTTAGTAACCCTAATTTGTTAATTGTAAGCTAAATGCTAATTAGTGGACACTAAAACACTAATGTTCTTGTATAGTGTAATTAGAAAATTAATCATAATTAGGAAACCCTAATTTCAAAAATTTTAGAAACTAAAATTTATTTAATTTTATTTTGTGCAAACCCTAAATTGGAAATCCTATAATTGATTTGTGCTAAACATTAGGATTAAACCCTAAGGGTTAAACTCTAAGGGTCAACCCCTAAGGGTTTGCAAGATTACAAAATGACCATTAAATTTCCAAGCCAAATGACCATTATACCCCTTGCATTATTGAAGCTAACTTGTAGAAGTTAACCTATTGGAGTTGGTAAACGACCCTAGAGTAGCCATGTGACTAGAATGCCAGCAATCAACTCTAAAATCTTAGCCATTACATGCATCTAGACTTGTATAAATAGATTTGGAGAGAGAGAAATTCATTTGTTAGGCCATTTTGCTTAAACACCCAACAAATCCTCTCTCTCACACTAAAACTCACAAAATTATATAGTATATCAGTCCCAAATCAAAGTCCCACGAACACCATAACCAAATCAGAAGTACAGAATCAAAGATTGATCAAAGAAGGTATAAACCCTAGCCATAATTTCTGTCCATAAATCTGTTGTTAGATGTTAGATTTTTTGTGTTAAATGTGTTGTTAGTAGTGTCTAATGATGATTTGGGTTGCTAGATGTTAGATCCATAACATCTAAAGGCTCGAATTTGAAGATTTCAAAAATTTGGAAAATTTGTTCTTGGTGGTCTGACAACGAATGTCAGACCTTATATCTCTGCGATCTGTTAAGAGTTTTGTGTTTTGAAACTTTATAGTTGTAGTCTTATATGTGCTCTTTGATTTGAGCTTGAAATCAGGCTTAGATCATATGTAGATTGCAAGTTATGGAAGGCCAAACTGCGTTGACCGATCATGACTTGCCTAGTTTCTAGGTAACCCAGGTGTTCCCAGATCGCGTGTGACAACTTTTGATGGCTCAAGATCTATCAGTTTATTAATGATTTGCTCATGATGTTGTAATAGGTTTATAGTTTGATACATGGGCTACATGATTATGCTCTTACATCACTTTATAAGTTAACATATGAGATTTGGGGAATGGTCAAACCAAGTAGAAGGTCCACGGATGAGCTTTCTAGGTAACACAGAAAGTTCATCAGCGTGGCTTCTGACAAGGTTTGACCGGACAAGATCTTGCTATTATGTTGTTGTTTTGTTGATTTTATGTAATAGAAATGTTGTCTTACATGTTGGCTACATACGGAAACTTATAGATCACTAAATCATTTCATGAAAAGCAAGTTATGGAAGCCCAAAAGTGATCAGTCGAGCTGTTCTTATTTTTTGGGTAACCCAGAAAACGAAGAATAGGTCTGACAAATAGTTTGAGCTTCCATATCTTGCTTGTATGTTGTAAAATGACCCAGAACTTGATTGATACTTGTAGTGCTACACTAGTACTACTCGATCTGCTCAACATCTAACCCAGAAACACATTACACCGTACACGATTCTTGGTCAAACAAGGCATCTCGAAATTGGCTATGAATGTTCTTGAGAGCTCAAGAACACCTAAGGCGACGGTTTCTGTTGCCAAAGGGCTTTAGCGACAGACTTAATTAAAATTAATTAAGTTAATTTTTGAAAATTATTTAAAAATAGTATTTAATTTCTGAAAAATACAAAAATAATTTTTAAAATTATTTTAAGTTATAAAAATTAACTTTTAATAATTTGAAATATTTTTCATAAAAATTAGTATTTAGTTAAATATTATTGATAATTAATTTATTTATTAAATGCATTAAATAAATTAATTAAAAATAATTTTATTATATTAAAAATCATTTTAAATAATAATAAGGTATTTGAAAATATTTTAAGATATAAAATATAACTTTCAATATTTAAAGGTAAATTTTAATAATTAATTATTATTAATGATATTAAAGTTATTTAATAATTATATTAAATAAGTTAGTTTAAAAATGATTTTAACATTAGAAAAATCATTTTAAATGAAAATAAAGTGTTTAAAAATATTTTAAGTTATAAAATATAACTTTTAATATTTAAAGAATAATTTCATTAATAATTTAATATTAATGATATTAATTTAATATGAGATTACATCTAGCCATGTATTTCCCCAATGCTTCCTGATAAACAGATTTGTTTCGGTGGATAACTACGCACGACATTCTGGGGATTTCACCTCACCAGAGGATCAGTGGCATTTGGCCAGAGTGGATGTACTCGTGATGTGCGTGGTGACATATGTGTACATGCCACGGTATATAGACGAGATGGACATAGGTGTCATCATGGCGGTGAGATATCTCAGGGAGGGTCATACCATCATCCCGATGATCGTGGCAGAGACATTGAGGTCAGCCACGTTCTGCAGTACCTACCCTACAGGGGTCTTTACAGGCAGTTTGGTCATGTTATACGTGTGGTTTATATCACACTGCTTTACCTATGATATAGCTATGTCTTACTCCTTTCAGCCATCGAAGTGTACAGACGCTATGTCTTGGTTAGTCTTCTTGGCAGGGATCAGAGATCCGTTTGGCATCCTGCCCTGTTCAGGGCTCAGTTCACCCTATAGTTTCATTACTCACATTCTTGGCATGAATTATCTCCCTCTGGCTGGTTTGAGGAGCATGACTACCTACCACCCATTGGCCATGATGTCACAGTTTGACCAGTTCCAGGACTTTCATCCTTTTGATGGGGCGTTACGTCAGCATTTTGCTTCTCGCCACTTGTCAGCAGAGGACCGATCCCAGGTACGTGCTTGTTGGGATCAGCGTGAGATAGTTATTTTTTCTGTTAGCCATCCGGGCTGTTCGCCGGAGTATTCTGCGTGGATGGAGACAGAGACTTCATCGGCTGCGGTAGTATCCACAATGTCGAGTACTAATTCAGATGGTGGAGAGCCCATGGAGGACGTTGATTCCCACACCGAGGAGGAGGACCTATTCACTGGGTTGCCAGCAGCTCTTGTAGATTCTCTTAGTACCAATACTGTCGTGATCCAGTATTCAGCACAATATTTTGAGCAAAGTCTTCATCTGATGACCTTCGAGAGGGATCAGGATAGAGCCCTGATGTTGACAGCTCTTGATGGGAGAGATACCGCTCTATTAGAGAGAGACGAGGCATGTGATGCCCCAAATTTAGCTACTTGAAATCCGAACTCGGTGCTTCATGATACCATTTCTATGACCAGAATAATACTAATAATAATAACAATAATATAAATACCAAACTTAATTTACATATATCAGAGTCTAATCCAAGTTTTTTAACCTTTACTACATTACATCATATGATAGATAATAAATATTATCATCTTAATAACGTATAACTATTACATAAGATACCATAAGCTTATAGTGTTTGCTTTCCTTTTCCCTTGTTCCTGCATGAACCTTCAGATTGATCACGCTTAGCTGAAAACATTTACATTTAAAGAAAAAATGAGCATTTGATTGTCCAGCAAGTAATAGCAAACAATAAACATTAACTAAAAAAATATTTATGTGAATGACACTTCTACAACGAATCAACAGTTGTGAAGTAAGCTGAACCAATAATAACAACATATCAAATCTATCTCAAATTTTGAAACTACGTACTGACTATTAATGGAGAGCAGTCAGCAGACTATGAACTTTGTTTTCAATTTTTGATATTCAACTGAATCACAAGAATTAATTATAGGCAATAACAAAGTGAAATATTTTTCAGAGTTTATGATGAGTGATCCCTTAGGATCTTGAACTTAATTATCGAGTAACTATCAAAGATTTGCTTTGATATACCCAGGTCTATCAGATAACCATAGAGATTAAGTCATACCCCTCTACAAGTATAATAAGTGATCAGCTTCATTATACCCTATATTATGCATAATACTTAACTGTGCGCAATAGCCGAATATATGACCAATAGTTTTCCCTTTGTATTAAAGGTTGTTCTTCTCAGTCTTATAATCAGAATTTGAATTATAACAACGAAATACTATGATTTTAATATCTAATCGCTTTTTCGATCTAGCCGAAATAATTGGCATTGACCTGGCAATAATAATTGAGTTCTTTTTCCGAACCTATCAAGTTCTAACAATTATTTGTCTAGCCAGAATAATTAGCTAAGACATATCTCAATGCTATCTGTAAATCTATGTCTAGCCGAGTCATAGACAACTTTTAATTAACATATACATACTGGAAAACAATAAGTATGTATCAACATGTGATAAATACAATGATTATCCAAGTGAGGTCACTTGTTTAACAAATTTTAGAAATTAACGAACATATATATATATATATATATATATATATATATATATATATATATATATATATCTGGATTGTACAATAATATTGAATTGATAACCAATGATCGGATAAAATTCAAGAATTGGCATATCGACAAAAGTATGGATACATGAACAATAATAATAACAATAGAGTTCTGAAACTAGCTTACACGTCCATTGCATAAAGTAAATGCAGAGGTTAGATACTTGCCTCGTCTACTGCTTACAGTTACGTAACTTAGTTTTATCTTTTATGTCGAGACCTATAAGTAATAAGATCTTTCTATCGATTACAAATACATGTCATAACACATAGTACGGCTATTTACAGTCAGCATATAACCTAATCACATTGTAACATAGTTATATCAGTCATTGGATCATAAACGAACACTTATATAGTCAAACTATCTAGGTCTGGATCAGTTTTGAAGTTAATTTGGTGTACCGACGGCTTTATCGGGTAATTATAGAGTCTAAAACTCTATCGTGTAGTTCAATATTATTCTGGATATTTTAAATATCAGTCGTATTATTTTTCATAGCATTATAATAATTTTTAAATAATTATTATAATTAATCATGATTTTTCAAACATTGGAATCATTATTAAATGATTTAAATTTTAAACAATTTTATTATCCTTAATATTTAATTTATATTAAATTATTAATGAAACCATTGCCAAAATATTAAAGTTATTTATAATAACTAAAAATATTTTTAAAACATTTTTATTACCCTTAAATAATTTTTAACACATTTAAAATCATTTTTAAATAATTACTATTAATATTTAAATATTAATGTACTATTTATTAAAAATATTAAAAGTCATTTATTATAACTTAAAAATATTTTTAAACCATTTATATCCTTTTTAAATGATTTTTAAATTAATAAAACCATTTTTAAACTATTTATTTAATATAATTATTAAATAAAATTAATAAAAAATTATTAATGAAATTATCTTAAAATATTAAAAGTTATATTTTAAGAAAAAATTATTAACGAAATTATCTTAAAATATTAAAAGTTATATTTTATAACTTAAAATATTTTTAAACTATTAATTTTCATTTAAAATAATTTTTATAATATTAAAATCATTTTTAATTAATTTATTTAATAAAATTACTAAATAAATCTAATATCATTAATATTAAATAATTAATGAAATTTATCTTAAAATATTAAAAGTTATGTTTTATAACCTAAAATATTATTAAATACCTTATTATCATTTAAAATAATTTTTAATATAATAAACTCATTTTTAATTAATTTATTTAATGTATTTATTAAATAAATTAAATATCAATAATATTCAAGTAAATACTAATACTTATGAAAAATATGTAAAATTATTAAAAGTTAATTTTTATAACTTGAAATAATTTTTAAAATAATTTTTGTAATTTGTAGAAATTAATCTCTATTTTTAAATGATTTTTAGAAATTTATTTCTATTTTTAATCATTTTTTAAAAATTAGAAAACTAAAATAATTAAATCCGTCGCTAAAGGCTTTAGCGACGGTTTCAATCGCGATAGGTGTTCTTGAGGCTCAAAAACACTGACAGTCTGTGTTCAAGGGGTCACGTTTGACCTGCCTTGAATGTAACGCCCCCAAAATAGGTCCAATCTACCCAACCCATTTTGAGTCGTCAAATACATGGTACAGAAAACAAGTACAACTTCATTATTACAATTGTCATGCAAAATACAATTACACATAAGTTGTGAGTTTTGATACAATTATATATCAATTGTGACTCTCATCCCAACCTTGGATAGCACGACACAAAGGCATCTTACACAAAGGTACAGTCAATAACTGTTTTAGAAATTAAAATCTTTGGAAAATATTCAAGGAAACCTTCGTACATGGGAGCCCGTGAATCTAAGTTATAATAAATATCATATGACTGGAGAATTATCCTTGGTTGATCTAATAGACCCCAAAGAAAAACGAGAAGATTGTTATCATATTTTTTCTAATGATGAGTCTTCTCTTGACATATAATTATCTCCATTGTCTCCAATTGAGAATTATATTTCAACCAAACTCCAATATTATATAGGTAGTGCTCGTAGATATACTTAGCGAGTGGATGTGCACAACCTTGTCTTATGATAACACGAAGTCACATGTCATTAGACATCTTGTATTATAATGGCAAAACACCCTTCTAACGTTGGGTTCGCCTCACCCTATTGGATTCACCAAATATAACTACTAACTGATGTATAAAATACAACCCATTATTCTAAAGTTCTCAATAAAATTATTTCCATACTGTTTAGGAAGAACATCCACAGCTAGAGACCACCGTTCTATTCTCCTGTTACCCCCGCTCGACCCAGCTACACTCTTATTACCTAAAAGGAATTGTGAAGTAAAAGGGTGAGCACAACTAGCCTAGTAAAGAATATCATGACTAAAGATAATTAAATTATCAATAGCCTTCATTAGTAATAAATCAAAGATTTAAAATATATGGTAGATGATAAAACTTTTCAACCATAGTTTTAGCGGAACGAGCAATCCATTAGAAGAGTAAAATAGACCATAAAGTCTATTATTTTCTCCATATTAAAAGTCTACCAACAATATTTTATCCCTGTAATATAAAACAACAGTTCCAGTCCACAATCATGTAAATAACTCATAATCATAATTGTAGTTCAAAATTCATCTTCTCATCCAGGACAAATATAAGTTTTATCACCTGAAACATCAAATATCATGGTTATACCAAATCACAGTTCATGTTCATAATCATACTAATAAATTCATCTTTGCACTACGGCCAAAGATATTCATTAACAGTTCATTTTTGCACTACAGGCCAAAGATATTCAACAACAGGTCATCTTTGCACTACAGGCCAAAGATATTCAACAACAAGTCATCTTTGTACTACGAGCCAAAGATATTCAACAACAGGTCGTCTTTGCACTACAGCCCAAAGATATTCAACAACAAGTCTTCTTTGCACTACGAGCCAAAGATATTCATTAACAGTTCATCTTTGCACTACAGGCCAAAGGCATACAACTGTAAAACCAATAAACAACAGTCTATCTATGCACTACGGGCCAGAGATGACTTTCATCACAATATAAGCACGAGGATCATGACAAGGATATAAAGAATCTATCACATGAGATAAAGGATAAATTTTAAAGACTTTAACAATTTAATTTACCAGAATTCAATAATATTCAAATTGTCAACATGATACTGCTTTGTGGAGTAAAATTCAATAATAATATTATATCAAAAATAATTTGAACAGAAAATAACATTTCAACGAAGATAATAACATTATTCATTATATTATAAACTCCATTTAATATTATTCATTATATAATAACATTAAATTCATTTACTAATATTATTAATCAGTAAATAATATTTTAAATCAATGATTTCATAACACCTTAATCCAAATGTTATAAATCACTTAATAATCTCATAATCTAATATTATCAATATTACAATAATATTTTAATCATTTCTTAAACTTATAAAAAATTTATTTTAATTTTTTATACTTTACTAATTAATGTATTTAATCATCTTAAAATGCCAAACTCATAAGATTTCATCACCAATAACCAAAACCCTAATCAAAAATCTACATATACCTTATATAGGATTCTCAAGCCAGAAAATCCTAGTTTCTAAATTACTTCACATAACATATTTAATTCATTTATTCATAACTAGTCTATTTTTATGAAAAATACCAAATCAGTCCCAGAAAATTTTCTTTTCTGGGGTTTAGCAGAATATAGTCTCACAGTGAACATATATTTTTCTCAAAATTTTTATAATTCATTTACTATTTTATATATGGCCAAAACTACCGAATATTTAGACATTTATCATAAACTGCACTTTTGTCCAAAAATTCTGAATTTACAGAGTGTACTACTGTTATATACATGTACTCCCAATAAAATTTTTACCAATTTTGGAGTTAACCACAAGGAGTTATAAGCGTTTACTTTTAAAATAGTCTTTTCCCATAAAATTCATAACTCCTAATCTATACATCCAAAAATCGATATTTTTGAACACAATCTAGAAAACTCATCAGATTATCATTTCAAATTTTTTTCAAAATTTTTGAGAGTCAGAAAAATTACGAAATTGTCCCTAGTAGAAACCCCTTACTTACAACGGTTGAACGAAAATAATATTCATATGAATACGAAAAATAATATCTCTTCAGATTATAAAAAACATAATACCTCTTACGAGTATTGAAAGAAAATAACTCTCTTCATGAATACGAAAGAAATAATACCCCTTACAGTCTCTTACCTCAAAATAGTAGTATTTCTGATCGGAATATCGGATGTAAAGCCGAAGTAAACTTGTACTGAATAGCAACTCTTAAAGTATCTAAATACTCAAAAAAATAAGCTCGATAATATAGAGAGAAAGAAAACTTGTTTCTGGTGTGATTTTCAATTCTAACCTAAGTACCTATTTATAGAAAAATGCTAGAACGCCGAAAGAGACTAAATAATAAAATATTATTATTTCTTTTCTACGCATGCTACTTTTGAAGCCCAACATTTTTGAAAACAATTCAGCACACCTCAATTGATCTCCAGCAAAATTCTCCAAAAAAAGTGGGTCCCACCCAAAATTTTAATAAAAATATTTAATTTTTTGAAACTTCAATAATTCATAATAAATAGCCCTTTTATCTGAAAAATATAATTTTATGTCCATTCCATAGGAGATCGAATTCTATACAACTTTGTAGCTTTATGTTTTTCTAAATTCCAAACAGAAATTGACTGAAATCCACATATGGACAATTTTCAACACCTCTTAAAATTCATAACAAATCATACGTTAATTTTTAACGGTTCAAAATTTGTATACATAAACCCAACTTATATATGTATATCATATCCAAAAAGCACAACGATCCAACGGTCGGATTAAAATTATTACTCACACAATAGAGCTTTAAGAACACTGATTTGATTTCCGGACTATAATTCACTCGTACCAGTTTCACTCAAACAGTCACCATGAAAAATCCACAAAGAATATTTGGGTGATTCAAATTTTTACGTTTAGCTTACTTCCAGAGCTTTCTTTTGATATATAGCTCATCTCCTAACTCATTATACACAAAGAGTTATGGATTTTACAAAATTAAGTAATAAACTAATTTTTCTGAAAATCCCATATCTCGTTCTTCATTTCGACAAAATACTAATAAAACATCTCAGCATTAATTCCTTCAATTATATTCACATAAAAATAAATATTTCCTTATCATATAAATCAATAATTAATTATTTACAAATAATATTATAGAATCACAATTATGACAACTAGGTTGTTTCCAAGAAAGATGGGGCTTTTTAATAAGGATTTTCCCTTACTGGCGCGCAATTAGGTGACCAAACCTCTCCTTAGACAGAACTTCCTTAGGCATTGCCAATAATGCTATCTAATAAAATTATTCAAATAATATGAATTATTTATCTGATAATGGAAAATACTGTGTAATGCAAATTATTGAAACAACAATAATACAAAATATCAACGTAGCAATTAGTGAATCAATAAAATAAAATATTGAACAGTAATTACTGTAACAATTATTGAGTAATGCCTTCTTACTTAAGGATCAATAATTCAAAAATATTATGCAATACCGTGTGCTACTGTACAACCACGTGTATTACTGTACTTTAACCACCGGGTATTCCAACAGTCTTAACGGTAACGATTACGCCGTTATTTATAAAAACTTAAATTTGTCATTTTTTTCATCCGACAGTTATTCTGTTATGGGTCCCACAAATGGCTGCGCCGTCGTACGAATATTCTCCGACAGTAAGAATATTCCACGACCAAACGAATATTTCCCGACAACAATGAGTATTTTATAACTACTTGTTCATTAAAAAAAAATTCATATATCACCCTTAACTTTAACTTCTTTTTTTTTATTAATTTAACCATTTACTGAATAGAAAAATTGAATACTTTTATTTCATAAAATTCGGGGTCTTACAATCTCCCTTCCTTATGAAATTTCTTCCCCGAAATTTACGTACCTGATATTTCGAAGAGTTGAGAATACCTTACTTTCATTTCAGATTCCATCTTCCATGTCATCATGATTTCTCTATTGCTCATTCTAGAATACAACTTTAAAATAAACGTTAATTGACATATCATAATTTGTCAATTTATCAAGTAAGAAATTTCAGTTTAGATAAGTCGAACACTAGCGAAGTATATTACTCGTCTCTCCTCTCCTAGTTCTAGACTCAGATCTTTGCCAGCGACTATATCCCTAAGCTTTGATACCAAATGTAATGCCCCCAAAATAGGTTCAATCTACCCAACCTATTTTGAGTCGCCAAATACATGGTACAGAAAATAACTACAACTTTATTATTATAAATGTCGTGCAAAATACAACGACACATAAGTTGTGAGTTTTGATACAATTATATATCAATTGTGACTCTCATCCCAACCTTGGATAGCACGTCACAAAAGCATCTTACATAAAGGTACAGTCAATAACTGTTTTAGAAATTAAAATCTTTGGAAAATATTCAAGGAAACCTTCGTACTTGGGAGGCCATGCATCTAAGTTATAATAAATATCATATGACTGGAGAATTATCCTTGGTTGATCCAATAGACTCCAAAGAAAAATGAGAAGATTGCTATCATGTTCTTTCCAATGGTGAGTCTTCTCTTGACATATAATTATCTCCATTGTCTCCAATTGAGAATTATATTTCAGGCAAACTCCAAGATTATATAGGTAGTGCTCGTAGATATACTTAGCGAGTGGATGTGCACAACCCTGTCTTATGATAACACGAAGTCACATGTCATTAGACATCTTGTGTGATAAGGGCAAAACACCATTCCAACGTTGGGTTCGTCTCACCCTATTGGATTCACCAAATATAACTTCTAAATGATGTATAAAATACAACCCATTATTCTAAAGTTCTCAATAAAATTATTTCTATACTATTTAGGGAGAACCTCCACAGCTAGAGACCACCGTTCTATTTTCCTGTTACCCCCGCTCGACCTAGCTACACTCTTATTACTTGAAAGGAATTGTGAAGCAAAAGGGTGAGCACAACTAGCCCGGTAAAGAATATCATGACTAAAGATAATTAAATTATCAATAGCCTTCATTAGTAATAAATCAAAGATTTAGAACATATGTTAGATGATAAAACTTTTCAACCATAGTTACAGCAGAACGAACAATCCATTAGAAGAGTCAAATAGACCATAAATTCTATTATCTTCTCTATGTTAAAAGTCCACCAACAATGTTTTATCCCTGCCATCCGGGACGAATATAATTTTCATCACCTAAAACATCAAATATCGTGGTTATACCAAATCACAGTTCTTGTTCATAATCATACTAATAAATTCATCTTTCCACTACGACCAAAGATATTCATTAACAGTTCATCTTTGCACTACAAGCCAAAGATATTCAACAACAGGTCATCTTTGCACTACAGGCCAAAGATATTCAACAACAAGTCATCTTTGCACCACGAGCTAAAGATATTCAACAACAGGTCATCTTTGCACTACATACCAAAGATATTGTAACGACCCGATATTTTCTATATAAATTAAATTAGAAATTTTGTGTACAAATTTTTTTTAAGGATGAGAATTTTTACAAGATAAGGTGTATATGTATTTATGTGGTAAATAAAAATATATTTATTACATGAATATTTACAAATAAATTTATTTTAGAATTATTGATTATTATAAATTATATTTATATAATAATTATTTTATAGCAAAAATATTTTTATTAATTATTTTTCATAAAAATATAATACTATATTATTTAAATAATATATGGAGTGATTTTTAGAATAATTATAATAATTATTCTATTATATGAATTTTAGTACAGATGATTAAGTTAATTATTTTACCTTAATTATTAAGGTTAAATCGGGAAGAATAAATCAGATATGGAATCCAAATCCTAATTTTAGATTTTTATCAAGGACTGAGAATAATAATATAATAATATTATATTTTGATTTTTCAGTGTTATAAATATGTACTGTATGTACGTATTGAGGATGGTTGGTCAATTATGGTGTTTAACGTCAAAACCCTAGTTTTAATATGGAAAACCCTAATTTGAAACTTAAATTAGAGTTCAAGATTGATTGGTAACGGTGTTAATGTGATTAATTAACAAGTATTAGAATTATAATAGTTAATTAGGTGAACCCTAATAAATTTTGAAAACCCTAATTCTTAAATTAGTAACCCTAATTTGCTAATTTAGTAACCCTAATTTGTTAATTGTAAGCTAAATGCTAATTAGTGGACACTAAAACACTAATGTTCTTGTATAGTGTAATTAGAAAATTAATCATAATTAGGAAACCCTAATTTCAAAAATTTTAGAAACTAAAATTTATTTAATTTTGTTTTGTGCAAACCCTAAATTGGAAATCCTATAATTGATTTGTGCTAAACCTTAGGATTAAACCCTAAGGGTTAAACTCTAAGGGTCAACCCCTAAGGGTTTGCAAGATTACAAAATGACCATTAAATTTCCAAGCCAAATGACCATTATACCCCTTGCATTATTGAAGCTAACTTGTAGAAGTTAACCTATTGGAGTTGGTAAACGACCCTAGAGTAGCCATGTGACTAGAATGCCAGCAATCAACTCTAAAATCTTAGCCATTACATGCATCTAGACTTGTATAAATAGATTTGGAGAGAGAGAAATTCATTTGTTAGGCCATTTTGCTTAAACACCCAACAAATTCTCTCTCTCACACTAAAACTCAAAAAATTATATAGTATATCAGTCCCAAATCAAAGTCCCACGAACACCATAACCAAATCAGAAGTACAGAATCAAAGATTGATCAAAGAAGGTATAAACCCTAGCCATAATTTCTGTCCATAAATCTGTTGTTAGATGTTAGATTTTTTGTGTTAAATGTGTTGTTAGTAGTGTCTAATGATGATTTGGGTTGCTAGATGTTAGATCCATAACATCTAAAGGCTCGAATTTGAAGATTTCAAAAATTTGGAAAATTTGTTCTTGGTGGTCTGACAACGAATGTCAGACCTTATATCTCTGCGATCTGTTAAGAGTTTTGTGTTTTGAAACTTTATAGTTGTAGTCTTATATGTGCTCTTTGATTTGAGCTTGAAATCAGGCTTAGATCATATGTAGATTGCAAGTTATGGAAGGTCAAACTGCGTTGACCGATCATGACTTGCCAAGTTTCTAGGTAACCCAGGTGTTCCCAGATCGCGTGTGACAACTTTTGATGGCTCAAGATCTATCAGTTTATTAATGATTTGCTCATGATGTTGTAATAGGTTTATAGTTTGATACATGGGCTACATGATTATGCTCTTACATCACTTTATAAGTTAACAGATGAGATTTGGGGAATGGTCAAACCAAGTAGAAGGTCCACGGATGAGCTTTCTAGGTAACACAGAAAGTTCATCAGCGTGGCTTCTGAGAAGGTTTGACCGGACAAGATCTTGCTATTATGTTGTTGTTTTGTTGATTTTATGTAATAGAAATGTTGTCTTACATGTTGGCTACATACGGAAACTTATAGATCACTAAATCATTTCATGAAAAGCAAGTTATGGAAGCCCAAAAGTGATCAGTCGAGCTGTTCTTATTTTTTGGGTAACCCAGAAAACGAAGAATAGGTCTGACAAATAGTTTGAGCTTCCATATCTTGCTTGTATGTTGTAAAATGACCCAGAACTTGATTGATACTTGTAGTGCTACAATAGTACTACTCGATCTGCTCAACATCTAACCCAAAAACACATTACACCGTACACGATTCTTGGTCAAACAAGGCATCTCGAAATTGGCTATGAATGTTCTTGAGAGCTCAAGAACACCTAAGGCGACGGTTTCTGTTGCCAAAGGGCTTTAGCGACAGACTTAATTAAAATTAATTAAGTTAATTTTTGAAAATTATTTAAAAATAGTATTTAATTTCTGAAAAATACAAAAATAATTTTTAAAATTATTTTAAGTTATAAAAATTAACTTTTAATAATTTGAAATATTTTTCATAAAAATTAGTATTTAGTTAAATATTATTGATAATTAATTTATTTATTAAATGCATTAAATAAATTAATTAAAAATAATTTTATTATATTAAAAATCATTTTAAATAATAATAAGGTATTTGAAAATATTTTAAGTTATAAAATATAACTTTCAATATTTAAAGGTAAATTTTAATAATTAATTATTATTAATGATATTAAAGTTATTTAATAATTATATTAAATAAGTTAGTTTAAAAATGATTTTAACATTAGAAAAATCATTTTAAATGAAAATAAAGTGTTTAAAAATATTTTAAGTTATAAAATATAACTTTTAATATTTAAAGAATAATTTCATTAATAATTTAATATTAATGATATTAATTTAATATGAAATGATATTAAATTTATTTAATAATTATATTACATAAATAGTTTAAAAATGATTTTATTAATTTAAAAATTATTTAAAAAGGATATAAATGAATTAAAAATATTTTAATTTATAATTAATGACTTTTAATATTTTGATAAATAGTACATTAATATTTAAATATTAATGATAATTATTTAAAAATAATTTTAATTATTTTAAATATTATTTAAGGGTGATATTAATACTTTAAAAAGTATTCTGAGTTATTATAAATAACTTTAATATTTTAGCAATGGTTTCATTAATAGTTTAATAGTAATTAAACATTAATGATAATAGAATTGTTTGATATTTAAATCATTTAATAATGATTCTGATGTTTGAAAATTCATAATAAATTATAATAAATATTTAAAAATTATTATAAGTCATTTTAAAATAATATGACTGATAATTACAGTTATTGAGCTACCAGATAGTGTTTTAGACTCGATAAATACCCGATAAAGCTTCAGAAATTGATCTAAATTTAGATAGTTTGACTTGATAAGTGTTTATTTGTGATTCAATAGTTGTTAAACATATGTGATAATGTGATTATGTTATGTGCTGACTGCAATAAACAGTGTTATGTGTTGAGATATGTTATTCTAATCAGTAAAATGATCTTATTATTGATAAGTTGTTATACAAAAGATAAAACTAAGTTACGAATCGTAAGCAGCGTATCAGGCAAGTATCTTACCTTTGAATTTTCTTTATGCAATGGACATGAGTAAGAATGTTTCTAAATTATATTATTAATGTACAAATTATTAACCCTATATTATATACACTCATTGATTATCAACATGTTAGTATATTGTAATTCAAATATATATATATATTGTTCATTAATTTCTATAAATGGTTATACAATTGTCCCCACTTGGATAATCATTATATTTAATCACATGTTGATACACCTTTGTAAGTTACCCGTATATATATATATATATATATATATATATATATATATATATATATATATATATATATATATATGTTAAATTATAGATTATTGTTGAACAAGATAAAACCTTTGATTTGGAACCTAGACAAGTATGAACATCCCTTATACGGGAAAACTTTTATGCGCCCAAGCCGGACAGAGTGAATGATACCCTCGTTCTTGCATGTAGTGTTGATCAATACAGGGTACAACGGGCTGATCACCCCCGTGCCCGTAAGTTATGACTGTTTAGAGATGAATTTCTGTTTAACCTTTTCGGAATTGAAAATAATGTTCATAGTATGTCACCTAAACTCTAATTATAGTCATTACGTAGTTTCAAAAATTTGAAAGAGGGTTGTTATGTTATTATTGTCGGTTCAGATTACTTCACAACAATTGAATTATTGTAGAAGGATAGTATAAAGAAAATATTTAAATTCTTTCAGCTTATATATATATATATATATATATATATATATATATATATATATATATATATATATATATATAAATATAATTGCTATTACTTGCTAGGCACTCAAATGCTCACTCTTGCTTAATTTAAATATTTTTAGCTAAGTGTGAACAACCAGAGAGCTCTGCTAAGAACAAGGGAAAGGTTGCTGAATGAACGAAATGCTATGTAATGTAATAGTTAACTTGATTAAGACAAGTATGATATATATTATCTATCATGGATTGTAATGAATGTTTAAAGGTTACGTATTTAGGATTCAGACTCTGATGATTATGTAAATTAAGTTTAATATTTATAGTATTGTTATTATTATTAGTATTATTTCGCTTATAGAAATGGTATCGTGAAGCACCGAGTTCGAGTTTTAAGTACCCAGATTTGGGGGGCTTTATAGGTTGGTATCAGAGCTTTAGGGTTAGAAACCTTAGGTGGGATAGACCTTAGGCTATAACCTTAGAACAGAGGGAAACGTTGAAAATATAAATAACTCATATAGAGTTTAAAAAGAGATAAATTGAATAAATTCATCGTCAAACAAAATAAAAGATAACTTATATAAAACTATTATTTGTTATGTGTATATACTATATGCTAATCAAGATAATTTATGTGTGTAGATGTCTAGTGGAAAAGGCTTGTTATATGCTTATAGCATGAAGAAGGATCGAATCCATACACCCGAGCTGATTTCGATGCCAATAGCTGAAATAGAGGCTCACAATGAAAACAAGTCAGATGAGGTAGTTATTGTAGAAAATGTAATACCAGATCCAGAGATGGTAGAACTGATAGATAGTGATTCAAATACTAAAGTTGAAGCTGAACAAGTATCAACGGAGGTGAAGGATCTGAGGAACAAGGTGTCTTCTCTGGAAAAGATGTGGGAGATAGAAAAGCTGTTGAATAGTCAGTTGCGTCAAGCGTTAATAGAAATAATAGAAGAACAAGATAAGCTTAAAATCTAAATTGATCAGATGGGAGCCACAAGCAACACATCGTGTGCAGCTCCGAGCAAGAAGGGGAAAAGAAAGATGGAAAACCACGACTTAGGAAAATTCGATAAGAAGAAAGGGAAAAGAATATGTTATCTTTGCGGTTATGAGGGACATACCACTCTGTATTGTCCTGACTATAAACCAGGAGCATGTTTTATCTGTGGGATAGAAGGTCATCAAGCGAATATTGTCCAAGAAAAAAGGCGTAGAGAATAGGTAGTATAGGTTCTGTTGTGTAGGTGTGTTTAATGTAATATGTGTGTTTAGTATGTCTGTGTAATGTAATATTCTAAAACTTTTGTAATGACCAAGTTTGTAAATCCTGACTTTTGTGGTCACAAAGGGATAACTGATGTTTAAAGCATTATGTGCTTTGCTATGTAAAATATTCGCTAAATGAATATAAATCTATGTTTGAGAAATGAAACAAGTTTAAAAATATGATATTCTTATACGATAAAGTTTAGAATGTAAGTTAAATTTATGATTTTATTTAATCAGATAATGCCGCCAAGACGTCGAACTCAAAATCAAAGGGAAAAAGAATCTGTTAACAACACTGAGGGACAACAACAAGTAGACCCGATGCAGAACTTTGCAAATATGATAGCACAAGCTATGCAACAGGGAATACCAGCCGCAGGGAACCAGCCGGACAACCGCTTAGCTAACTTCAACGACTTTAAGGCTGTAGGACCGTCGAAATTCAAAGGTACAACTGACCCTGTAGAAGCCCAAACTTGGGTCAAAGAGATTGAGAAAGCATTCGTGACAGCTAGAGTAGCTGAAGGGCAGAAAACCACTTTTGCCACTTATATGATGAAGGGTGAGGCAAATTTCTGGTGGGAAGCAATTCAGGCAAGGGCTGGAGAATGTGTGATAACTTGGGATATGTTCAAAACTTTATTTTTCAAAAACTATTTTTCACCTAGTATGCAGGCTAGGATGGAGGTTAAATTTTTAGAGTTGAAGCAGGAGAATATGACGGTGTCAGAATACGCCGCCAAGTTCAATGAGTTAGCTAGGTTTGCTCCGCATCAAGTTGATACGGAGGCTAGAAAAGTAAGAAGGTTTGAGCTGGGATTAAAACTCTGGCTCTACAACAAGGCGGCAGTGTTGCAGATCCCAACATTTGCAGCACCTCATGGAGAAAGCTATTATAGCCGAGGAGGGAAGTGAGGCCATGAGCCTCTACAACAAGGAGAGGAAGAATAAGGGCAAGGTTGAAGGAGCTGGAAAGGTGGAAATTAATAGTGGGAGTAGGGGTGGTAGTAACAAGAGGAAGGGGAGCAATTTCAGAAGTGTGCAGGTCAAACAAGAAGGGGTGAAGAAGTAGATGGTACAGTGCAAGACTTGTGGAAAGAACCACTCTGGAGAGTGTCTGAAGGGAAAATTTGTATGCTATTAGTGCGGGCAGGGGGGCCATATCTCTCCCAATTGCCCCAATCCTAGAATGAATAGTGGGTGTTTTTTGTGTGGATCAAGTGAGCACAAAGTGAAAGATTGCCCGAAGAGGAGGGCAGAGGCAGGAATTGTGAATACTGGCAGTAGGACTTTGGCAATCACGGGACCTACATTATCGAGCAAGTCAACAAAATCTACTACAAGGGTCTACAACATGACTGTCCATGATATGATAGCCGCTGGTGGTGCAACTCCAGGTATTAATCGTATAACTTTTATTTTCCTATGTATGATTTTCCTATATATAGTAAATTATTTTATAAAAAAATTTTGAGGGAGGAATTTGAGTTCTTTTAGAAATAAAATTTCTGTTTAATCAGAAAGACAAGATTTATGTGAATAGTTAAAGATCAGTTTGATCAAAATATGATTGAGATCTACTTACAAAGATTGTGTGTGCTATATACCTGTGTATGTATAGGTTTTAAAATGGTGATTTCGGGACGAAATCTTTATAAGGGAGGGTGAATGTAACGACCCAATATTTTCTATATAAATTAAATCAGAAATTTTGCGTATAATTTTTTTTAAGGATGAGGATTTGTACAAGATAAGGTGTATATGTATTTATGTGGTAAATAAAAATATATTTATTACATGAATATTTACAAATAATTTTATTTTAGAATTATTGATTATTATAAATTATATTTTTATAATAATTATTTTTATAGCAGAAATGTTTTTATTAATTATTTTCCATAAAAATATAATCCTATATTATTTAAATAATATATGGAGTGATTTTTAGAATAATTATAATATTTATTCTATTATATGAATTTTAGTACAAATTATTAAGTTAATTATTTTACCTTAATTATTAAGGTTAAATTGGGAAGAATAAATCAGATATGGAATCAAAACCCTAATTTTGGATTTTTATCAAGGACTAAGAATAATAATATAATAATATTATATTTTGATTTTTCAGTATTATAAATATGTAATGTATGTACGTATTGAGGATGGTTGGTCAATTATGATGTTTAATGTCAAAACCCTAGTTTTACTATGGGAAACCCTAATTTGAAACTTAAATTAGAGTTCAAGATTGATTGGTAATAGTGTTAATGTGATTAACTAACAAGTATTAGAATTATAATAGTTAATTAGGAGAACCCTAATAAATTTTGAAAACCCTAATTAACTAGAAACCTTAATTCTTAAATTAGTAACCCTAATTTGCTAATTTGGTAACCCTAATTTGTTAATTGTAAGCGAAATGCTAATTAGTGGACACTAAAACACTAATGTTCTTGTATAGTGTAATTAGAAAATTAATCATAATTAGGAAACCTTAATTTCAAAAAATTTAGAAACTAAAATTTATTTAATTTTATTTTGTGCAAACCCTAAATTGGAAATCCTATAATTGATTTGTGCTAAACCTTAGGATTAAAACCTAAGGGTCAAACCCTAAGGGTCAAACCCTAAGGGTTTGCAAGATTACAAAATGGCCATTAAATTTCCAAGCCAAATGACCATTATACCCCTTGCATTATTGAAGCTAACTTGTAGAAGTTAACCTATTGGAGTTGGTAAACGACCCTAGAGTAGCCATGTGACTAGAATGCCAGCAATCAACTCTAAAATCTCAGCCATTACATGCATCTAGACTTGTATAAATAGATTTGGAGAGAGAGAAATTCATTTGTTAGGCCATTTTGCTTAAACACCCAACAAATCCTCTCTCTCACACTAAAACTCACAAAATTATATAGTATATCAAAGTCCCACGAACACCATAACCAAATCAAAAGTACAGAATCAAAGATTGATCAAAGAAGGTATAAACCCTAGCCATAATTTCTGTCCATAAATCTGTTGTTAGATGTTAGATTTTTTGTGTTAAATGTGTTGTTAGTAGTGTCTAATGATGATTTGGGTTGCTAGATGTTAGATCCATAACATCTAGAGGCTCGAATTTGAAGATTTCAAAAATTTGGAAAATTTGTTCTTGGTGGTCTGACAACGAATGTCAGACCTTATATCTCTGTGATCTGTTAAGAGTTTTGTATTTTGAAACTTTGTAGTTGTAGTCAGATATGTGCTCTTTGATCTGAGCTTGAAATCAGGCATAGATCATATGTAGATTACAAGTTATGGAAGGTCAAACTGCGTTGACTGACCATGACTTGCCAAGTTTCTGGGTAACCTAGGTGTTCCCAGATCGTGTCTGACAACTTTTGATGGCTCTAGATCTGTCTGTTTATTAATGATTTGCTTATGATGTTGTAATAGGTTTATGGTTTGATACATGGGCTACATGATTATGCTCTTACATGACTTTATAAGTTAACAGATGAGATTTGGGGAATGGTCAAACCAAGTAGAAGGTCCGCGGATGAGCTTTCTAGGTAACCCAGAAAGTTCATCAGCGTGGCTTCTGACAGGGTTTGACCGGACAAGATCTTGCTATTATGTTGTTGTTTTGTTCATTTTATGTATTAGAAATGTTGTCCTACATGTTGGCTACATACTGAAACTTATAGATCACAAAATCATTTTATGAAAAGCAAGTTGTGGAAGCCCAAAAGTGATCAGTCGAGCTGTTCTTATTTTTTGTGTAACCCAGAAAACGAAGAACAGGTCTGACAAATAGTTTGAGCTTCCATATCTTGCTTGTATGTTGTAATATGACCCAGAACTTGATTGATACTTGTAGTGTTGCACTATTACTACACGATCTACTCAACATCTAGCCCAGAAAGACATTACACCGTACACGATTCATGGTCAAACAAGGCATCTCAAAACTGGCTATGAATGTTCTTGAGATCTCAAGAACACCTAAACGACGGTTTCTGTCACTAAAGGGCTTCAGCGACAGACTTAATTATTATTAATTAAGTTAATTTCAGAAAATTATTTAAAAATAGTATTTAATTTCTGAAAAATACAAAAATAAAATTTAAAATTATTTTAAGTTATAAAAATTAACTTTTAATAATTTGAAATATTTTTCATAAATAATTTTGTTATGTTAAAAATCATTTTAAATAATAATAAGGTATTTAAAAATATTTTAAGTTATAAAATATAACTTTCAATATTTTAAGGTAAATTTCATTAATTAATTATTATTAATGATATTAAAGTTATTTAATAATTATATTAAATAAGTTAGTTTAAAAATGATTTTAATATTAGAAAAATCATTTTAATTAGAAAATAAAGTGTTTAAAATATTTTAAGTTATAAAATATAACTTTTAATATTTAAAGAATAATTTCATTAATAATTTAATATTAATGATATTAATTTAATATGAAATGATATTAAATTTATTTAATAATCATATTAAATAAATAGTTTAAAAATAATTTTATTAATTTAAAAATCATTTAAAAAGGATATAAATGAATTAAAAATATTTTAATTTATAATTAATGACTTTTAATATTTTGATAAATAGTACATTAATATTTAAATCTTAATGTTAATTATTTAAAAATGATTTTAATTATTTTAAAAATTATTTAAGGGTGATATTAATACTTTAAAAAGTATTCTCAGCTATTATAAATAACTTTAATATTTTGACAATGGTTTCATTAATAGTTTAATAGTAATTAAATATTAATGATAATAGAATTGTTTGATATTTAAATCATTTAATAATGATTCTGATGTTTGAAAATTCATGATAAATTATAATAAATATTTAAAAATTATTATAAGTCATTTAAAATGAATATGACTAATAATTACAGTTATTGAGTTACATGATAGAGTTTTATACTCGATAAATACCCGATAAAGCTGTCGGTACACCGACACATTTCAAAAATTAATCTGAACTTAGATAGTTTGACTTGATAAGTGTTTATTTGTGATTCAATGGTTGTTAAACATATGTGATAATGTGATTAGGTTATGTACTGACTGTAATAAGCAGTGTTATGTGTTGAGGTATATTATTCTAATTAGTAAAATAATCTTATTACTGGTAGGTTGTTATACACTAAGTTACGAATCGTAAGCAGCGTATCAGGCAAGTATCTTACATTTGCATTTCCTTTATGCAATGGACATTAGTAAGAATATTTCTAAATTATATTATTAATGTATAGATTATTAACCCTATATTATATACACTCATTGATTATCAACATGTTAGTATATGGTAATTCAGATATATATTATGTTCGTTAATTTCTATAAATGGTTATACAAGTGTCCCCACTTGGATAATCATTATATTTAATCACATGTTGATACACATTTATAAATTACCCGTATATATATATATATATATATATATATATATATATATATATATGTTGAATTATAGATTATTGGTGAACAAGATAAAATCTTTAATTTGGAACCTAGACAAGTATGAACATCCCTTACACGGAAAAACTTTTATGCGCCCAAGACGGACAGAGTGAACGATACCCTCGTTCTTGCATGTAGTGTTGATCAATATAGGGTACAACGGGCTGATCACCCCCGTGCCCGTAAGTTATGACGGTTTGCAGATGAATTTCTGTTTAACCTTTTCGAAATTAAAAACAATGTTCATAGTATGTCATCTAAACCCTAATTATAGTCATTACGTAGTTTCAAAAATTTGAAAGAGGGTTATTATGTTATTATTGTCGGTTCAGATTACTTCACAACTATTGAATTATTGTAGAAGGATAGTATAAAGAAAATATTTAAATTCTTTCAGCTTATATATATATATATATATATATATATATATATATATATATATATATATATATATATAATTGTTATTAATTGCTGGGCGCTCAAATGCTCACTCTTGCTTAATTTAAATATTTTCAGCTAAGTGTGAATAACCAGAGAGCTCTGCTAAGAACAAAGAGAAAGGTTGCTGAATGAACGAAATGCTATGTTATGTAATAGTTAACTTGATTAAGATAAGTATGATATATATTATCTATCATGGGTTGTAATGAATGTTTAAAGGTTACGTACTTGGGATTCAGACTCTGATGATTATGTAAATTAAGTTTAATATTTATATTATTATTAGTATTATTCCGCTCATAGAAATGGTATCGTGAAGCACCGAGTTCGAGTTTCAAGTACCCGAATTTAGGAGGCTTTACAGATATTCAACAACAAGTCATCTTTTCACTACGAGCCAAAGATATTCATTAACAGTTCATCTTTGCACTACAGGCCAAAGGCATACAACTGTAAAACCAATAAACAACAGTTTATCTATGCATTACGTGCCAAAGAAGACTTTCATCACAATATAAGCATGAGGATCATGACAAGGATATAAAGAATCAATCACATGAGATAAAAGATAAATTTTAAAGACTTTAACAATTTAATTTATCTAGATTTAATAATATTAAAATTGTCAACATGATACTGCTTTGTGGAGTGAAATTCAATAATAATATTATATCAAAAATGATTTGAACAAAAAATAACATTTCAACGAAGATAATAACATTATTCATTATATTATAAACTCCATTTAATATTATTCATTATATAATAACACTAAATTCATTTACTAATATTATTAATCATTAAATAATATTTTAAATCAATAATTTCATAACGCCTTAATCCAAATGTTATAAATCACTTAATAATCTCATAATCTAATATTATCAATATTACAACAATATTTTAATCATTTCTTAAACTTATAAATAATTTATTTTAATTGTTTACACTTTACTAATTAATGCATTTAATCATCCTAAAATGCCACACTCATAAGATTTCATCACTAATAACCAAAACCCTCATAAAAAATCTGCATATACCTTATATAGGATTCTCAAGCCATAAAATCCTATTTTTCAATTTACTTCACATAACATATTTCATTCATTTATTCATAACTAGTCTATTTTAATGAAAAATACCAAATAAGTCCCAGAAAATTGTCTTTTTTGGGATTTAGCAAAATATAGTCTTATAGTGAACATATATTTTTTTCAAAATTTTTAAAATTCATTTACTATTTTTCATATGGCCAAAACTGCTGAATATTTAGACATTTATCATAAACTGCACTTTTGTCCAAAATTTTTGAATTTACAGAGTATACTGATGTTATATACATGTACTTCCAATAAAAATTTTACGAATTTTGGAGTTAACCACAAGGAGTTATAAGGGTTTACTTTTAAAATAGTCTTTTTCCGTAAAGTTCATAACTCCTAATCTATACATTCAAAAATCGACATTTTTGGACACAATCTAGGAAAACTCATCAGATTATCATTTCAATTTTTTTCAAAATTTTTGTGTGTCAGAAATATTACGAAACTGCCCCTGGTAGAAACCCCTTACTTACAACGGTTGAACTAAAATAATATTCATATGAATACAAAAAATAATATCTCTTCAGAATATGAAAAACATAATACCTCTTACGAGTATTGAAAGAAAATAACTATCTTCATGAATACGAAAGAAATAACACCCCTTACAATCCCTTACCTCAAAAGAGTAATACTTCTGATCGGAATATCGGATGTAAAGCCAAAAGAAACTTGTACTAAATAGCAACTCTCAAATATCTAAATACTCACAAAAATATGCTCGATAATATAGAGAGAAAGAAAACTTATTTCTGTTGTGATTTTCAATTCTAACCTAAACACATATTTATAGAAAAATGCTAGAACGCCAAAGGAGATTAAATAATAAAATATTATTATTTTGTTTCTATGCATGCTACTTTTGAAGCCCAGCATTTTTGAAAACAATTCAGCACACAAAATTCTCCATAAAAAAATAAAAATGGGTCTCATCCAAAATTTTAATAAACATATTTAATTTTTCGAAACATTAATAATTCATAATAAATAGCCCTTTTATCAGAAAAATATGAATTTTATGTCCATTCCATAGGAAATCGAATTCTCTACAACTTTGTAGCTTTATGTTTTTTCAAATTCCAAACAAAAATTGATCGAAATCCACATACAGACGATTTTCAACACTTCTTAAAATTCATAACAAATCATACGTTAATTTTTAACGGTTCAAAATTTATGGACATAAACTTAACTTATATTTGTATATAATATCCAAAAATCACAACGATCCAACGGTCGGATTAAAATTATAACATACACAATAGAGCTTTAAGAACACTGATTTAATTTTCAGACTATAATTCACTCGTACCAGTCTCACTCAAATAGTCACCACGAAAAATTCACAAAGAATATTTCGGTGATTCAAATTTCTGCGTTTAGCTTACTTCCAGAACTTTCTTTTGATAAATGGCTCATCTCCTAACTCATTATACACAAAGAGTTATGGATTTTACAAAATCAAGTAATAAACTAATTTTTTTGAAAAATCCCATATCTCGTTCTTCAATTCGACAAAACACTAATAAAACACCTCAGCATTAATTCCTTCAATTATATCCACATAAAAATAAATATTTCCTTATCATATAAATTAATAATTAATTATTCACAAATAATATTACAGAATCACAATTATGACAACCAGGTTGTTCCCAAGAAAGAGGGGGATTTTCAATAAGAATTTCCCTTACTGGCGCACAATTAGATGACCAAACCTCTCCTTACAAAACTTCCTTAGACATTGCCAATAATGCTATCTAATAATATTATTCAAATAATATGAATTATTGATCTGATAATGGAAAATACTGTGCAATGCCAATTATTGAAACAACAATAATATAAAATATCAACGTAGCAATTATTGAATCAATAAAATAAAATATTGAACAATAATTACTGTAACAATTATTGAGTAGTGTCTTCTTACGTAAGGATCAATAATTCAAAAATATTGTGCAATACCGTGTGCTACTGTGCAACCACACATATTACTATACTTAACCACCAGGTATTCCAACAGTGTTAACGGTAACGATTACACCGTTATTTATAAAAACTCAAATTTAACATTTTCTTCATCCGACAGTTATTTTGTTATGGGACCCACAAATGGCTGCGCCGTCGTACGAATATTCTCCGATAGTAAAAATATTTCACGACCAAACGAATATTCTCCGACAACAATGACTATTTTATAACCACATGCTCATTAAAAAAAATTCAAATATCATCCATAACTTTAACTTTTTTTTTATTAATTTAACCATTTACTGAATAGAAAAATTGAATACTTTAATTTCATAAAATTTGGGGTCTTACATTAAATCTTTGTATAAACATGTTCTGGGCTATCGCAAGATTTGATCTTATAGTAGGTATGTAGCACTACATTTATCAATCCTCATCTAGGTCAAACAACATTATAACAAAGAGATCTAGGCTCACAATGATTATGTCAGGCAGTTCTTGGGTTTTCGGGGTAACCTAGAAACCCAGGCAGTGACATGGTGCAACTTTCAAGCTCGCTCAATCAAGTGTTCTGGTTATTAGTTAAGTGTTCTTATGGTTCCAGTGTGTAGCCAACATTCAAGTGAACACATCCATTACAAAAAATCACTATGACAACAACAGAATCGTCAAATCTTGTCCGGTCAAACCATGTCAGAAGTCACGACTTTGAGTTTTCTGGGTTACCTAGAAAACGCAATCCGTGTACTTTCTTCTTGGTTTGACCATCCTCCAAATCCAATCTATTTGTAATATAAGTGATATAAAAGCATTAATCTGTAGCATAATAACCATACTGTAAGATGGTTGCAACAACAAACACATAACACAAAACACCTGCAAGATCAGAGGCTTAGATAATCTTGTCAGACGCTGCCTAAGGATTTCTGGGTTACCCAAAAATCGCCCGGTCATGCACGTTCAACTAGGTTTGACCAACAATAAAATGAAATCTGGACATGGAATAACCATGATTCCACTTCTAGATCACAGACCACATGACATACTACAAATCTAAAACATAAAACACACAAAATCATAAACGAGAAAAGAGTTGAGGCCACTGACATATGGTTGTCAGGCCACAAAAAAAAATTCCAGATTTTTAAAACATCAATTTCGAGTATCTAGATGTTATGGATCCAACATCTAGCAACCCAGATCATTGATTAACACCTTATACCACATGATTAAACATAAAAACACAACATTCAACAAAAGATCAAAGATCAGATTTGCAATTAGGATTTATACCTTCTATGAACAAATCTTGATTCTAGGCTACTGATTTGTCGTGAGTAGTAGTGGGACTTGTTTTGGGGACTGAAATACTAAAGAAATTTCTAGGTTTTGTGAGAGAGAGCTTAGTGGAGTGTATGTTGGACAAATGAGCTTAAAATATGACGTTTTTCTCTCCAATTCTATATATATCACTTAGATGCAATGTATGTAGCTGGTAAATGACTGATGGCTGTGTATTATTGTCAAATAAAAAGTCAAGAGTTGTTCAACAACTCCAAATATGGTTAGATCTACAAGTTACCAATTAAAGAATGTGTAAAAGGGCATTTTGGTCAATTGTCTTGTGATTTTTATGGCAATATAGTAATCTTGACAAATCCTTAGGGTTTGACCCTTAGGGTTTAACCCTAATATTTTCAAAAATTAAATTTTCTAGGCTTTTAATTTAGGGTTTAAAATAAAATAAAAATTTTAGTTTCTAAAAATAGTAAATTAGGTTTCCCTAATTAAATTAGGAATTCCTAATTATCTAAACTTACTAATTAGGTTTAAAGAGTTATTAATTAGCATTAAGATGACTACATTAGCGATTAAGACTCCCAATTAGCAAATTAGGGTTAGCAATTAGGGTTTCTAATTAGCTATTAGGTTTTCTAATAATTAGGGTTTCCAAATATTAATAATTAGGGTTTCCCTGATTAAAATTAATATCTATAATAATTAACATTAATCACATAACACAATTTCTTAGCAATCATAAACTCCGGTTTGAGTTTCAAATTAGGGTTTATTACTGTAATACTAGGGTTTATCTTGATACACTAAAACTGTTCCACAGATTATCCTTACACACATAACATACATACTTATAGCACTTGAAAATAATAATATTATATTATTATTCTCATTCCTTATTCCAAATCCAGAATTAGGGTTTGAATTTCATATATGATTTATCTTTCATATACATATCATTATTAATTCTGTTATAATAATTAACTTTATTAATCTGAAATTAATTCATGTAATAAAGTAGTTATTATAATAATTCTAATAATCATTTCGAATATTATTGAAATAATATATAATCATATTTTCATGGAAAATAATTCGTAAAAACATTTCCACTATAAAATTAATTATTATAAGAACATAATTTATAATGATTAAAAATTCTTAAAAAAATTATTTGTAAATACTAAGGTAATAAATAAATTTTATTTATCACATATAAGTATACACATTACCTTGCACATATTCCCACATTTATATTAATAATAATAATAATAAAATTATACGTAAAATTTCTTATTTAATTATATAGAAAATATAAGGTTATTACAAGGCATTAGCTTATAGAGATGCCGCTATTGAGGAGCGGGATGAGGTCAGATCAGCCAGAGATGCCGTACAGTTGAGCGGGTTGTCGCTATATCTGCCCGGGATGTAGCCGTTACAGATAGTACCACAATGAGGTTCCTTACTACTGGCATGATTGTAGAGATGAGCACGTATATTGATGAGCACAGTGTCACCATGTAGATGGCTGTAGATCTGTTAGCTCGTGTGGATACCCTGGTGCAGGAGACCACAACGTTACCTCCTTCTTCTGAGAGAGATGCGATGTTACGCTTAATAGCTCGCATATACACTGATTTGTAGATGGGCTTTTATTTTCCTACACAGACTAACTTAGCCATTTTGTCATGTACAGTTCATATTGTATATATCAAACGACATTATATATAGCAGGAAAATATATTTTTTGATCACTTCCCTTTTAGTTATGCCTTGTTGCTTGCTTGATATTTGTCTGTTTCTTTAGGGCTTGTGATCTAGATGTATTCTAAATTCCTCTTGATGGATGGACATTTGTCGACGTCGGGATTTTTATTTGTCCCTTTTCATTACATGTTTTTTTGTGTTCTCATTTTATGCGAGATTTGTTTGAAAAAATAAGTGAAAAAGGTCCGACATGTATAATGTCGACGATTGGACTGTAAGAGTCGCCAGTTGGTTTTTTTATCTGGTTGTACCAACACAACCGAGAAAAGGTTTGCACATTAACCAAATGATGTGACACTGCTAAACGGGTCAATGAAACCGAGATTAAATTAGGGACTTACTTATGCGGAGGGAAAGTGTTAGGCACCCCCCGACATCCGTGTTGCCACGGTGACCACCACATTTCAAGAAACTGTTATATGAATGTGTGTGTGTGTGTGTGTGTGGATCAATGTGCTGTTATTTGGAAGTAGTGTTATGCCTCGTTTACACCTATATACAAAGGGTTAGAATTTATGTAAAGAATTCAGTTTTAAACAAGATATATAAATGATGTTTTAGAAAAGAGGTTTTTCAAACTCTTGTGCTTAATAGTAATTGAGGCCTTTGATACTTCCATTTTATTCCGTATTCGGTTAGATTAATTTTATTTTTCAGATGTGAGGCATCTGTAAGAAAATAATGTACAAAAAGGTGCTAAACTCCTTGTGGGTATGAAAACCATCTGAGGAGATCCAAACATCACAGAAAAATTTACAAGCTGCTTACAGCTGAAAGGGTCTATCACGGGAACCGAATCTAGATTTAGCAGACTGAATCTATGATCACATGATTTCTAGGCTCACATGATGCCGCAATTGATATAAACATAGTAAGCAGATATATATATATATATATATATATATATATATATATATATATATATATATATATATATAAGCTGTAAATATATATATACAGACACGATCACCAACCACGAAGCCCCTCCATGGGAGATCAGAAATGTAAATAAAGCTGTAAAAGCTATCTACCGCCACGGAGGAAACTCAAGGCGGGACACAATGTACAGAAAGCAGTAAAAACGGTCAACCACCACAAAGTAAACTCCAGGTGGGATGAAATATAAATATATATATATATATATATATATATATATATATATATTAAAGCAGTAAATGCTCCAGACCGAAGTCTAGGCTCATCCAACAGAGTTCGACATGCAGTTCATATATATAAATGTATATATATATATATAAAAGCAAGTAAACGCTCTAGACCGAAGTCTAGGCTCAATCGAGGCATAACTCGAAAATGTTAGTCTATATATATATATATATATATATATATATATATATATATATATATATATATATATATATATATAAACTGAAATAAAACCACGGACCAAAATCCTGGCAAACACACGCAACACGACTCTCAACGTGAAGAACTGTGTGTACACAGATGAAGAGAAAGGCTTTAAAGTGTGTGAGAAGGCTTACAGTGGGCTGCCAAAGAAGACTTCTATATCTTTAAAGTAGATAAACACTAGCTTCCACAGGTACAAAAATAGCCATATGTGAGCTCAAAAGTGTTTAAAATGAGAAAGCACTCAGTATAGGGTGAGTACAGAATAAATTGGGCAGGGCTTCCTCGCCATCTCCTCTCTTAAAATGGCCACCCCAAGCCCTCTATTTATAGAGGGTGGCCGCAAGTGCACCAGAGCCTACCCTGGGTGTCCTGGGCTTCGCGGGTCCTACCGTCTCGAAGTACGTGCACGCATACAACATAATATCCGCTCGAACTTTTCAGAATTGTAATCCGGGCATCCGACTGACGATGTGGCATCAGGTGGCGAGATGATGATTTTTCCCCTCACCAGGGTTATCGCCGGTTGGGCTGATAAAGTAGACGTTGCTCAGAGTTATCGCTGAGATTGGATTGCTACAAGTGTTGAAGGTCCTCAATGTCATCTCTGAGGTGTGCCTATCCTCCCGGTGTTATCTCCGGGTTGGTACTGAGTATCTCGCTGTGAGCGCCGAGATTGAAGCTGATTGCTTTTGAAACAAGCATTTTCAGGGTTATCGCCAGAACTACATTCCTTGGTGTTATCGCCAAGGTTGGTAGCTACTCCCATGGTTGGGACTAGGACTTTAACATCTCAGGGTTATCTCTGAGATGAATCGGTCTTCTCCGATGTGTGTTCTGATATTAGAACTGCAGGCCTCTGTGTCATCGCCGAGTTTGGAACTGTTATTCCAGGTGTGTGTTCTGGGGTTGAGGCTGTTACTCCCAGTGTGTGTTTTGGGGTTGAAACTGAACTTCTGGTAGTATCCGGACTGGATGTGAACTGTCTTCTAGGGTTATCTCTGAAAGACAAATCTGCCTTCCTGCAATGTCAGTAACAGGTGTGCAGAAAATTTTGAGTGTCTACAACATTGAGTTATCTCAGGATATTTTAGAATGGATCGTTGATCTGTGTGTTTTCCCTATAATATTTGGTGTTTTGGGACTAGTTTCTGTATGGAGATGTGGAGAGGAGTGTGACTTTCCTCTCCGAGATCGACCACACCACATATGGTCGCCAGTACTCCTATTTAAGAGGAGCCCATTTAGTTCCATAACTTATGGATTGGTATTTCTCTTTGAGAAGCAACTGCAGCTTAGATGGTCGCCGATCCTCCCATTTAGGGGGAGGTCAAGTAGTTCCATCCCTTTGGTCTGAAGCCGATGAAATGTGACAGATTGAAGGTTGATCCTAGTACCGCTGACAAGTGTTTGTATTTCGGTAGGGGGTTAGACCGAACCATGACTGGCTGCCTACCTACTCCTATTAAAGAGGAGATCAGGTCTGTGTAGTTCGAACCTGGTGTAAGAGGTTCAACACTGTATGTGGCAAAAAGGGTGTAGTGATATTTTTGTTGTTTTTGTTTTTGTAATGAAAAGGGTGTAGAAATATTTTTGTTGTTTTTGTTTTATTGCAACCGGACCATATAAAATATGGCTACCTACGTACTCCCGTGTATCAAGGAGATTAGGTCGACGTAGTTCGCCCCATGTTCAGGACGGTTTACTGCTAATAAAAAGTTTGATCCCATGTTCAGGACAAACTGCGGGTGAGAAAGTTTAATCCCATGTACAGGATAAACTACGGGTGTGAAAAGTCTTATCCCTAGTGGGGTAAAACTGCAGGTGTGAAAGGTTTAATCCTTGGTGGGATAACCGATGTTGAATAAGGGTTCAAAACCAAGTGAAAAGAAGGATCTAGCGATCCGCAACCAGGCTGCTGGTTAGAAAATATGTGTTTATCCCTGATGGGGTAAATGAGTGTGAAGAAAAGTTGAACGTAGTGAAGGGTTAGAAAACCTAAAATGACTGGGGATCTGGTGATCTAAAACCAGGATGTTTGCTTGATGGTAACCTTAGACATAGTACCGTTTCACGGTGTCTGCGTTGATAAGCTGTGGAAATTCATCGCCATCCATTTCCTGTAATCTGAGAGCACCTCATGTCGGGGTGAATTTTCCCTTAGATTGATCTTGGTTGTCAATGATCTTCTTCAAAACCAAGTCGTGTTGTTTAAACTGTCGTAGCCGAACTTTTCTATTGTAGGACCTGTCGATCCTTTGTTGATATAACCGACCGTAGAAGATAGCAGTGGCACACCTTTTGTCTATTAGAGACAATTGGTGATACCTATCTTGTACCCATTGGTCTTCATCTAGCTGAGCGTCTATCAACAATATGAGGGATTCCATTTCCACTTCTATGGGGAGCACTGCTTCCATCCCATAGGTTAATGCGTAGGGGGTTGCCCCAGTGGAAGTGCGCATTGATGTTCTGTAGGCTAACAAATTTAGAGTATATAAGTTAGGCCACCCTTTATGGTTGGCAGACATCTTTTGCATGATCTTCTTGATGTTTTTGTTAGTCGCTTCAATAGTACCATTCATCTTTAGACGGTAGATGACGAAGTTGAGATGTTTAATGTGGAATTTACTGCACAACTCCTCCATCATTTTGTTGTTGAGGTTCTTAGCATTGTCTGATACAATTACCTCTAGTTGTCCATATCGACAAATAACATTGTTTCTAATGAAAGCAATGATGACTTCTTCTGTAACCCTTGGGATGGAGGCTGCTTCTACCCACTTGGTGAAGTAGTCAATCATGGTGAAGATAAACCGGTGCCTATTACTGGCTTTGGGCTCGATGGGCCCAATCACATCCATTCCCCACATTGAGAAGGGCCAAGGCGAACTCATATTGTGGAGCTCCCTCGAAGGGGCGTGGATAGAATTCCTATAAATTTTGCACTGATAACATCTCCTAAGGTGGTGGTCACAATTAGCCTTGAGAGAGATAGAGCTAGTAATGCCCTGTTCTGAGGATTTTCTTAACAAGTAGGGGGCCGCTCATGTGTGGGCCACATACTCCACCATGGATCTCATCCATGAGCCTCTGAGCTTGGTCCTTTTCCAGACATCTGAGGAGACCTAATGCTGAATCTCTTTTGTAGAGTGCATCCCTTCTCAGGTAGAATTTCATAGCCAGCCGATGGATCCACCTTCTTTTAGTCGGGCTCGCCTTAGCGGGTGTAGATCCATCTTGCAATTACTCCTTGATATGCTGATACCAAGGGTGTTGGATGGGAGGTAGCTCATCCGATACTTCTCCAATGTAATTCCAATAGGCTGGAGCATTTTGTTGGGCAAATGCGAGGGTTGACATGTCTTCCTTGTCGTGTATGTTGATCAAGGAGGCCAAGGTTGCTAGTGCATACGCAAAATCATTCCTATTCCGAGGAATGTGGAGGAAGGATATTTCTTCAAACTCCAAAGCTATCTATAGAACATGTCGATGGTAATGCAGCAAGTGTAGACCATTGGTTTGATAGATTCCTGTGGTTTGTCTAATTACCAACTCGGAATCTCCAAAGACAGTTAACCATCTGATGCCCATTGATTGGGCAAGTTTTAACCCTATGATACAACCTTCATACTCAGCTGTATTGTTGGTGTTGGCAAACTACAATTTAACGGCGATGGGATGTTGCTCCCCTTTAAAGGATACTAGAACTTAGACCTAGCAAACATGGCCCAGGCCCGCGGGCTGGGCCGGCCCGCCCGCCACGGGCTGGGCTTTGGGCTATATTTTTTTAGCCACTAAAATCCGGGCCTTTTTGGCCCGCCCGTTTTTGGCCCGGTCCTTGAAGGGCCAGCCAGCGGGTGGCCTGGCCCGACCCGTGACCTGTGGCCCGCCACTTGTTTTTTATAAAAAAATGTTGCTACTTGTGGGTTATGAGGCTTGAAAACAAGACTTGTAAGTAAATAAATAAGAGTTCAAACCAACTGAGCTACAACAAGTGTTTATTTTTAATGCAATTTTTAATATAAAAATATATTTTTATACAAAAATATCATATGCTAATACCATACAAAAGTTAACAAGCTTCAATATAAAAATATATTTTTATTCTTTTTTAACTTTGTTTATTTTTAGGCTAGAGCAGTAATTATTAATTAATGACAGAACCTTTTACAAAATACTCCTAAATAATTGCATAGAGCATTATCTGATGTTAACTAATCGCATAGTTCCGATTTCATGAGTACTTAGTAATACAGAAATGAGAACACACATAATATACTTACAACTTACAATGAGGATCATGAATAAAAACTACAAAAACCCATGCATGCACATCAGATAATAATAAAAGTTCTGATTTTACTCCTAATTAATCATGACCACAGATAACCTTTTACAAAATACTCCTAAATAATCAATTAATCAATTTTATTGGTGGAAATGTTAATTGCATGAATTACAATTACAATTACAATATATCCTCTATATATCTTTACTCACGCTCACAAATAATTACAATTGCATGAATTTTTGAAATAGTTCTTCAATTTCAAAGTATAAAACTAATAATTATTAGTTTAAGTTAGATAATATAATTATAAAAATTTAAATTATCTATATATTAGTATTAATTACAGTATTTATTAATTTTAAAAGTTAAATAAATTATATTAATTTTAAAGTATAATTTAAAAAAATCAAATTTGATTATATACTTTGAAAGTAATTTATAATACTATTAAAATTTTAATTGATTGAGATATGTAGTTAATGTAGGTAATTAGAATTATTGTTTATTATAAATTATTTTATTATTTTTAATATTTATTATTATTACTATTTTTGGTGTATCAAGATTTTGCAAAAAAAATAAAAAAAAAATAGAGGAAGAAGCCCGCGGGCCGGGCCGACCCGGCCCAACCAGGGCCACGGGCCTCACATTAGCAGCCCGCCAAAACTTGGGCAATTTTGGCCTGGCCCGCCATTGGCCCGACCCACACTCGGCCCGGCCCCGCCCGTTTGCCACCTCTACTAGAACTGCTCCAGCCTCAGAACCTTACATATTTACAGCTCCATCAAAATACATCTTCCATGTTTGGTGTGCATCGTACTGATGGTGTTGCTGAATTGCCATTAACGCTTCATCGGGAAAGTATGTTTTCAAGGGTTCGAAATCCCCTGAAGGTGCGACGACCAGTTCATTCGCAATTCCTTGTCCTTTAATGGACTTTTGTGTCACGTAGACGATGTCAAATTGTTGTAGGATCAACTGCCATCTGGACAGTCAGCAGTTCAACATGAGTTTACTAAACACGTACTTGAGAGGATCCACGTGGGATATGAGATGGGTTGTGTGACCATGGAGGTAATGCCGTAACCTCGTGGAAGCCCATGCTAAAGCACAACAAGTCTTTTCAATCAGAGTATACTTATGTTCACCGCTGCTGAATCTTTTGTTGAGGTAGAAGATAGCTCACTCTTGGCCTCTATCATCTTTCTATCCCAACATGTAGCCCATGACATTGTCACTTATGGACAGGTACATAAACAAGGGAATATCATCATTGGGTGGTACCAAAATAGGAGCATTGACCAGCTGCTCTTTGATTGTAAGGAAGGCCTTCTGGCACTCATCATTCCATTTCATGGATGAGTTCTTCCTTAACAACTTGAAAATAGGCTCACAAGTTGTTGTGAGTTGGGAGATGAACCTGCTAACGAAGTTGATTCTTCCTAAAAATCCCCATATCTCCTTCTCTGTCTGAGGAATGGGCATTTCTATGATGGCCTAGATTTTGGTGGGATCCAGCTCAATCCCCTTGTAGCTGATTAGGAATCCTAGCAACTTGCCTAATTTAACTCCAAAGGCGCACTTGGCTGGATTCAACTTCAAGTTGTACTTACGCAACCTGTTAAAGAGCTTTTTGAGATGGTCTAGGTGGTCTTCCTCCCTCAGAGACTTGACAATGATGTCATCTATATAGATATCTATCTCTTTATGCATTAGATCGTGGAAAAGAGCCATCATGGCTCGCTGGTAGGTAGCTCCGACATTGATGAGGCCGAATGACAACCGTTTATAACAAAAGGTTACCCAAGGCGTGATGAATGCAGTTTTCTCATGATCCTCCTTAGCAACCTTAATTTGATGGTACCCTGCGAAGCAGTCAACAAAGGAGTACATGTCGTATTGAGTAGTATTATCAATGAAAATGTGGATAAATGGCACGGGAAAGCTATCTTTAAGGCAAGCATTATTCAGATCCCGGTAATCCATGCAAACTCGCACCTTTCCTCTTGGTTTAGGCACGAGGACTATGTTTGATAGCCATTCAGGGTATATAGACAACATGATGATGCCTGCTTAAAATTGTTTCACAATTTCCTCTTTAACCTTTAAACTCCACTCAGGTTTTAATCGTCTGAGCTTCTGCTAGACTGGCTTGAATACCTCTTTGATGGGGAGGCGATGAATGACAATGTAAGTGGACAAACCCACCATGTCTTCATGACACCATGCAAACACATCATGGAATTGGGTTAATAGTGTAACCATGTCATTCCTTTAGTTTGGAGTAAGGTCTGTACCAATCTGGATTAGTTTAGGGTTTTCTAAAGTTCCGAGATTGAACAAAGTGGTTTGATCAAGGTTGGATTTGGGTTTGTCTTCGACCCATTCTTTGATCTCCAGAGGTATCTTAATGTCCTCTTATATTTTCATCAAGTCTGAGTCCAACTTTTCATAAAAGTTACAATCCTTGTGGAGAAAAGGCACCTTATCAGCAAGTATAGGCACATCTAAATTTAGAGTCCTGAAATAAAATATGCTTTCACTTAATATATATATGAACCTGTTCAATCATACAAAGTGTTAGCTTGTACTGATAAAACAACTGCTAATACTGTACAGAAAAGTAAGCAGTTATTATTATCTACATGGCAGAAGGAGTTTCTGCCCGTTTTACCGTTGTCGACCAATGAAAAGAGTGCTGCTCCAATTATTAAGGCTGAAGTCCTGTTGGACTGCAGTGATGGAGGGGCTGTCATCGTACTTCTTTTCCTGAATGATGACCATTACATCTGGGCAATCATCTTCTGGGTGTATCTATTTGTATGTTCATCATGGACAATGATGCATATGTTTGACATCATCCGGGCGATGTCCTGTTTACGTCTCCGTTCCTCTTCTTCCACTTTTGGATCTGAAACTTGGACTTCTTTTTCCTTTACCGATATCAGTTTAGGAAATAACATGGCCATTACATGGGCCGACACCTTTACCGGAGACCGTACAAGCTCAGGAACTGTAGGTGGAGATAATGGCCGTATGACTAAAGCTGAAGGAATCTGTTTGTGCTTATGAGGAGTCCTGCGACTAGAACTAGCAGTATAGCCTAGTCTGACTGTCCCTGTTTGACTTGGACATTGAATGGGACACTTGATGCCTTGATTGTCTTTGCCCAACCCCTATCTAGGTTGATATCCCAACGACATCATTTCTTGAGTGGCCGACATTACTTCGGCAAAAATTTGGGGCATGAGAGGTGGCACCCCAACAGGATGGTAGTGAGTGTTGCTCACCTCCAGGACATGAAAACTGACCGGCTCAACTTCTGAATTGAAGCTAATGAGTGGTATGTCACCTTGTTCAGGACATTCTGGCTCAGCGTTGACAGTGACTAGGCTGTTGTTGATAATGTATTTAAATTGTTGGTGAAGATTGGAGGGGACGACCCTGGCCATAAGAATCCACGGTCTTCCCAAAAGCAGGTTATATATCTGTATCTATTTTGAGAAAGTGAAAAGATATACAGAATGTATGTGGACTGATCTCCACTGGCAGTTCAATCTCTCCGACAGAGTTTCGTCGGGATCCATCAAAAGCTTTGATAACCGTATGGCTGTTTCGGATCCAATTGAGATTTGTGTTCATCTTCACCAAAGTGGCATAAGGACAGATATTCAAAGATGACCACCCGTCTATCAAAACTCCTCCCACCTTGTATCCAGAAGAAAACAACGCTATGTGCAATGGCTTACAATGACCGGTCCCTTCAGAACGTATATCCTCATCACTAAAAGATATCACATTGTTGTTAAAAATGTGTTCCACCAGATGCTGGAGTTTCTCAACATCTATTGACTTAGGCAGTTGGGCTTCTTCCAAAACCCTGATCAAAACCTTCCTGTAATCTTTAGAAGAGAAAACTAAGTCTAGTATGAAAACTTGATATGGAGCTTCTCTTAAGCTTAAACCCACCTCGGCTTCATTATGGCCCATTGTACAGAGAAATTCTTCCACTTTCTCCATAGAAATCTTCCCCTTTAACTTGATGGTAGGCTTCATCACCCGTTGGGGAAAATACAGTGGATTATCCTTCGACACTACAATAGTTATGTGCGACGTTGATCCTTCAACCCCTCCATAATTCCATGGATCTTTCTTTAGGCTGACAATAGTATATTGTGGCCTGCATGGCAATATAATGGGATCTAGCGCAACCACTTTCAAAGGATTGTCAACCCCCTTGAGTTGAATTGATTGGATTATATGTGAGGGAGTAGCTGAATTTGTCTCATCAGATATAACTGCTATGACTTCCTTCCACTTTGTAGGAAACACGTCCTCACTTTCTAGTATCACAGCATCATCGTTTGCCATCTGCATGACATCGCTGTCAATTAAATTCTGAATAAGGTAGCGGAGTGCCCAACATTCTTCTGTGCTATGACCGCGAGATTGAGAGTGATATTGGCACACTCCATGGAAATTAAACTGTCTTGAACGCGGGCTGATTGGAGGTAGAAAATTTGTGATTCTTCCTTTATTTATCAGCATCTGCAGTATTTCTTCCATCAGTTGGCCTAGGTATGTAAATTTCCTTTTGTGGGAAAAATCCCGACGGGCTTTAGCACTTGCTCTTTTTGCAATTTTATCCTCCAGTGTTTCATTTTCTGGAGTATGCAGTGGATTGTTCATAACAAGAGGAAGGAGACTGGCATGCTCCTGACTAAATAATTAGATTGTGACTTGATGCTGATGGACCACCAGTTCTGCTAATTGGTTAAGTTGCTCACGCAGAGCATTCATTTTCCGTTCCATTATAAATTGGAACTTTGCATAGTCCCACTTGTCAGCACCATCCTTTCTGGCCTGGGAAGATCCACCATTAAAATTGAAACTCTGTCCATTGCTCCAATTAATCATATTGACCTCTTCTTCTTTATGTTGAGGAAGAGGGTTGTCTTGTACGTGAGGTTGATCGGGCTTGGTGACCACAATCTCACCGCTATCGATCAAATCCTGGATCTTATGTTTCAAGGCCTAGCAAGCTTGAGTATCATATCCCGATGCCCTGATATGATAAGCACACTTCCGAGTAGCATTGAAACCCCTCCCATTCGGGTTGGCTGGTGGAAGAAGATGAGTAATTTTCTTCTGAGTGGTCAGAAGATTGAGAATGTTCTTGAGTGAGTCCCCCAGAGGTGTGAACACTCGAGTGCGTCTGACTTCTCCACCTTTAGGTAATGGAGGGTTTGAAGACTGTGCTTGAAAGGGAGCGTAATTTCTCCTTTTGATAAGCATACTCTAATTGCCTTTCTGACCTTTTAGTATCAAGGAAACATCCTCCTCTTTCTTTTTATGGACCCTCCAGGGGTTGTTTCAATAATTTTTGAACTGGATGTGTTCTGCAACAGCTTTGAGGGTAGCTAGGTCTTGAATTTTTCCTGACTTCAATCTCATCTCAGCCATCTCCCCATGCTTAATAATTTCAGAGAATGGTTTTCCAATACCAGCTAACACCCTCTCATAGAAAGGAGCTTCTTGTATGTCTATAAAGGTCATAACCATTTCTGACTCACTCATAGAGGGAAAAACTTGAGCAGCAATGCGCTTCCACCTTTGAGCATACTCTCTGAAAGAGTCATTGGTTTGCTTCCTGACTTTAGTATTTTGGTACCGGTCAGGGGCCATCTGAGACTGGAAGTTGTACTGAGTGAGGAAGGCATGAGCTAGCTCCTCCCAGCTATGGATCTTTGAATTGACTAATCTGGTATACCACGATCGGGCTTCTCCAGTTAGACTTTTTTGGAAGAGCTGCATTCTGAGCTTCTCGTCCTCGGTATAAGATCTGAGTTCTCCAACGAATACCTTCAAATGTGTATAAGGATCTCCTAACCCGTCATACTTTTCAAAGTTAGGAGTCTTGAACTTCTCTGGATAATGCACCCCAAGGAATATACAAAGGTATGCATATGAAACACTCCCATGTGCTCCAATACATTTAATAGAACGGATGGACTCTTCCATTTGAAGGAGCTTCTTTCTTATATCACCGGTGTCTAGATCTTCTTTGAGATGGGTGGTATCATAAATTTTGTTTGTTGTATCCAACAGAAGCTCAGGTGCTGGAATGGCTATATCCGGACCTTGGGTTCCTCCTTATGCATAGAATTCAGTATGTATGGGTATCCTTGTACCCTGAGTATATTGGTGTAGTTCTTTAAGTAGAGCAGCCAAATCTGTGATTTGTTTACTTAATCCGTCAAACTCTTCGTGGGAGATAGGATTAAGATTAGCCGGGTCAGATGAAGACATAATTGGCTTTAGGCTCGTGGCCTTTTTGGACTTCGACCGAGTAATAGGTCCGATTGTTTCTCTGCGAAAAACTAACATAGTTTAGTTTTAGGGAATGTATAAATGTTTACATGCTATATGATGTATCCGTTTTAGGAGTATTATCCTGCAACACGGATGTTAGCTATTAGTAATACATGATAACATGTTAATAATTTGTAAATATGCGTGTGCACATATTTCTTCATATTTCCCATTACATTGAGATTGATATGGAATGAAATTACAAGTAAATTAAATTACGAGTAATTTTAAAATGGGAAAGTATGAAGAGACTTTCCTCTGCATTTGGTTTATCAGAGGTTGACCTATCTTAGGCTACTCTCGCGGCTTTTTAGCATGAAGGTTCCCAAATCGTCGCAATTTACTCGACGAAAAGTTAATCCAGTCTTTCAACTGGAGCGAATTTGGGTGGTGCCTTTCTTGAGCCTCGTTGGAATTAGTCTTCCTACGAGTCCAGTAATCAAACACCGACATGATAGCCTCCTGATGGAGGAACCACACAACATACATTCACATATAACGTGTCTCACCGTTTATGAAAATGATGACATGTGCGAAGCACTAATATCACAAGCAGATATAGTGTAAAATAGTAAGTACAGAAAGTAAATGAATTCGTACACATCTATCAAATGTAAATGCAATCATCCACACACAAGCATATAACAGTTTTGAAAAGCTTGTAATAGCGGCTTAAGTCCTCTTACTTGTATCCCCAGCAGAGTTGCCACCTGTCGACGTTGGGATTTTATTTGTCCCTTTTCTATTCTTGTTATTTGGTGTTCTCATGTTAGGTGAGATTTATTTGAAAAAACAAGTTGTGAAAAGGTCCGATATTTATATGTCGACGATTTGACTGTAAGAGTGACCAGTTGGTTTTTTAAATGGTTATACCAGCACAGCCAAGAGAAGGTTTGCACATTGACCTAGTGATGTGGTACTGCTTAACGGGTCTGCGAAATCGAGATTCATTTGGGTCCGGGGACTTTCTTATAAGGAGGGAAGGTTTTAGGCAGCCCCCGACATCCGTGTTGCCATGGTTACCGCCAGTTTTCAAGAAACTGTTATATGAATATGTGTGTGTGTGTGTGTGGGTCAATGTTCAGTTATTTTGAAGTAATGTTATGCCTCATTTGCACCTATATACAAAGGGTTTGAATTTATATAAAAATTTATTTTTAAACAAGATCTAACAGTGATGTTTTGTAAAAAGAGGTTTTTCAAACCCTTATGCTCAATAGTAATTGAGGCCTTTGATACTTCCATTTAATTAAATGTTCAGCTTGTTTGGTATTATTTTCGAGATGCGAAGCATCTTTGAGAAAATAATGTATAAAGCAGTGCCGAACTCCTTGTGGGCATGAGAGCCATATAAGGAAATTCAAACACCGTGAATAATTTTGCAGGCTACTTACAGCTGAAAATGTCCATCACGGGAACCGAATCTAGATTCAATAGAATGAATCTATGATCACATGATTCCTAGGCTCACATGATGCCGCAATTTATATGAAAGCAACATGCAGTTATATATATATATATATATATATATATATATATATATATATATATATATATATATATATAAGCTGTAAATATATATATACAGACATGATCAACAACACACGAAGGATCTCTGTAACATCCCGATATTTTCAATATAAAATAAATAAGAAATTTTGCATATAATTTTTTTTTATTTATCTTAATGAAGAGAATAAGTGTCAAGTAATGTGCATATATTTATGTGATAAATAAAATTTATTTGTTTCATGAATAATTTCAAATAATTTTATTTTAGAATTTTTGACCATTATAAAATATATTCTTATAATAATTAATTTTATAGTAGAAATGTCTTTATTAATTATTTTCCATGAAAATATGATTTTTGTATTATTTAAATAATATATGAAATGATTATTGGAATTATTATAATTATTATTTTATTATATGAATTTGTTCTGAATAATTAAGTTAATGATTTTAACTTAATTATTGATGTTATATATGAAGGATAAATCAGATATGAAATCCAAACCCTAAATTTAGGTATTGATCAAGGGATGAGAATAATAATATAATATTAATTATATTTTGGTTTTTCAGTGCTATAAATATTTACTGTAAATGTGTAGACTGATAATGGTTGACCAAATATGGTATATTATGTCATGACCCTCATATCGTGTTATTAAACCCTAATTGTCGAACTCAGTTATGAGTTCGAGAATGTGTAGTAATTGTGTTATATGAATTTTATTGCGTATTATATAATTGCTATAATTAGGAGAAACCCTAATTATTATTTGAAAGCCCTAATTTGTTAAAATTAGAAACCCTAATTACTGTTTTAGTAAATTATAATGATAATTAGAAAACCCTAATTATTAATTTGGGAAACCTAATAGTATTAGGAACCCTAATTTTAAAAACCCTAATTTCCTATTAAAAACCCTAATTTCTATTCAAAACCATAATTTTAAATTAGTGTGTTTAATTACAATTTTATTATACTTTAATTTTTAATTGTCCAAACCCTAGAAATTATTTGGAAAACTTTAAGATGTAAAATCTAGTGATTAAATCATAGATTCAAGCACCTTGGACAAGAATACCCTTGAAATTAAGCAAAATTACTAAAATACCCTTTTGTCGCATTACTTGAATTATTGCTAGCAAATCTTATCCAAGATATGGCCAGCCACCCTACCCTAGACCTGCCTATGAGCTAGATTAACATCACATGATCAGCCATCACATACATGCCATACATGATTTCTAGATTTAAGAGAGAGAAAATGTTCATTTTTGGCCTAAATTGTTCACAAACACTTAGCCATACTCTTTCAAGACCAAACCTACGAAATTTCCTTGCTAGATCAGTCCCCAATCAAGCCCCACGAACACCAACATCAAATCAGAAACATAGAAGTCAGAATTTGATCCTAAGGAGGTAAAACCTAATTTACAATTTGATCTTGAAGGCCATGTTAGATGTTATGATTTATTGTTAAAACATGTTATTTGTAGTCCATATAGTTGATCTGGGTTGGTATTTGTTAGACCCATAACATCAAAGTGCTCAAAATTAAGTTTTTCAAGAATCTGGAAATTATAAAAAATAGGGTCCGACAGTGAGTGTCAGTTCCCATAGATTTTGATCTGTTATGTGTTTTTGTGAATTTAAAGTTTGTACTTGTAGTCTGTTAGGAGATCTTTAATATGAAACTTGAGTCAAGGTCATACCATGTACAGATTGAAAGTTATGGCTGGTCAAACACCGTTGACCGATCATGACTTCCAATTTCTGGAAAACCCAGATCGTGCCCAGAAGGCTCTGACAAGATTTTTATGGGCTCGGATCTGGAAGTGTTTTGATGTTTTGTTATGGTTATGGAATCTAAGTTATATTTTGGTATATGTACTACATTATTAAGCCTTAAAATCTCCTAATCATCAAGAAGAGTGAATATAGTGTCTGGTCAAAGTAGGTAAAACGATCACGTTTTCTGTTTCTGGGTAACCCAGAAAAACAGATGAACGTTATCTATGACAGACTTTAACCGGATGAGATCTTCTTATTGTGTTGTTGTTTTAGTGATGTTTTGTGATAAACGTGTAGCATTACATGTGGTCTACAACCTGAAACTCTTAGATCACAAAAACATCACACGAACAACATGTAGTGGATGTTCTAAAGTGGTCACCCGAAACTGTTCTTCATTTCTAGGTAACCCGGAAATGAAGAACATCTCTGGCAGCCTTTTTAATTTCTTAGATCTTGCAGTTTAATGATGTTTAGACTTGAACCTAGCTTGATTAATGGACCTTGATAGATAATCTACCCAGCACGACGTCTAGACCGACCATATCATCAACAAATTTCATGTTAGAAGGTCAACAAAAGCGTTGACCGGCCATGACTGACAATTCTGGGCAACCCAGAATTGCTCTGACAGTTACTTTGTGATTTTATATCTTGCAGAGATGTAGTTGTTTGACCCAGTTTATTGTTGGTTCTTGTAGTACTACATTAGTACTACAAGATCAAAGCTCTAGAACACCCAGAAACATAATAGGCACCGAATTAGGCTTGGTCAAAGTAGCTCACTCGAACACTGAGTATGAACACCTGGGATTCTCAAGAACACCTAAGGCGATAGATTCTATTGCCAAAGGGCTTTAGCGACAGACATAATAAAATTAATTAATTTAATTTCTAAAAATCCTTTAAAAATAGTAAATAAATTCCGAAAATTACAAAAATAGTTTTAAAAATTATTTTAAGTTATAAAAATTAACTTTTGATAATTTGGCATATTTTTCATAAATATTAATATTTATTTAGAAATTATTGGGATTTAAATTACTTAATAAATGCATTAAATAAATTAATTAAAAATGATTTTTATTGTATTAAAAATCATTTTAAGTAAATAATAAGGTATTTAATAATATTTTAAGTTATAAAACATAACTTTTAATATTTTAAGATAAGTTTCATTAATTATTAAATATTGATGATACTAGATTTATTTAGTAATTATATTAAATAAATTAATTAAAAATGATTTTATTATTATAAAAACTATTTTAAATGAAAATAAATAGTTTTAAAATATTTTAAGTTATAAAATATAACTTTTGATATTTAAAGGTAAATTTCATTAATAATTAAATATTAATGATATTAAGTTTATTTAATAATTATATTAAATAAATAGTTTAAAAATGGTTTTATTGAATTAAAAATCATTTAAAAAAGAAATAAATGAATTAAAAATATTTTAAGTTATAATCAATGACTTTTAATATTTTGATAAATAATAAATTAATATTTTAATATTAATGATAATTATTTAAAAATGATTTTTAATGTTTTAAAAATCATTTAAGGGTAATCTTAATACTTTAAAAATATTTTGAGTTAATATAAATAACTTTAATATTTTGGCAATGGTTTCATTAATAGTTTAATATTAATTAAATAATAATGATAATAGAATTAATGAATATTTAAATTATTTAATAATGATTCTGATGTTTGAAAATTCATGATAAATTATAATAAATGTTTAAAAATTATTATAAGTCATTTTAAAAATAATATGACTGATATTTTCAGTTATTGAACTACAGGATAGAGTTTTAGACTTGATAATTACCCGATAAAATCGTCGGTACGCCGAAATATTTCAGAAATTGATCTGAACTTAGATAATTTGACTTGATAAGTGTCTATTTGTGATTCAATAGTTGTTAAACATATATGACAATGTGATTAGATAATGTGCTGACTGCAATAAGCAGTGCTATGTGTTACGATATATTATTCTAATCGAACGAATGATATTATTACTGATAGGTCACTGTATACAAGATTAATCTAAGTTGCGTTATTGTAAGCAGCAGCTTGGGCAAGTATCTGAACTATCCTTTACATTGTGCAAGTATCCTACCTTTGCATTTCCTTTATGCAATGGACATGAGTAAGAATGTTTAAGAATTATATTATTACTGTACAGATTATTAACCCTATACTATATACACTCATTGCTTATCAACATGTTAGTATATTGTAATTCAGATATATATTCTGTTCGTTAATTTCTATAAATGGTTATACAAGTGTCCCCACTTGGATAATCATCGTATTTAATCACATGTTGATACACCTTTGTCAATTACCCGTATATACATATGTTGAATTATAGATTATTGTTGAACAAGACAAAACCTTTGATTTGGAACTAAGACAAGTACGAACATCCCGGAAATGAAAAAACTTTTTATGCACCCAAGGTGGACAGAGTGAACGATATTATCGTTCTGGCATGTAGTATTGATCAATACATGGCATAACGGGCTAATCACCCCCGTGCCCGTAAGTTATGACGGTTTGCAGATGAATTTCTGCTAAACCTATTCGAAAATTAAAAACAATTTTCATAGTATGTCACCTAAACCCCAATTATAGTCATTACGTAGTTTCAAAAATTTGATAGAGAGTTGTTATGTTATTATTATCGGTTCAGATTACTTCACAACTATTGACTTATTGTAGAAGAGTAGTACAAAAAAAACATTTAACCCTTTCAGCTAATATTTATAATTGTTATTACTTGCTGGGCACTCAAATGCTCACTCTTGCTTAAATTAAATATTTTCAGTTAAGTATGATCAACCAGAAGGCTCAGGGAAGAACAAGGGGAAAGGAAAGTTGTTCGAATGAGATTTCTAATATGTTGTGTAATAATTATAGTTTATTAAGACAATGTTACTTATTATCTATGATGTAATGAATGTTTAAAGGTCTCGTACCTGGGAGTAAACTTTGATGCATATGTAAATTAAGTTTGAATTTTATATTATTGTTATTATTATTAGTATTATTCAGCTTATAGAAATGGTATCGTGAAGCACCGAGTTCGGGTTTCAAGTACTCGAATTTGGGGGCGTCACAGGTTGGTATCAAAGCTTTAGGGTTAGAAACCTTAGGTGGGATCGACCTTAGGCTATAACCTTAGGACAGAGGGAAACGTTGAAAATACAAATAACTCATATAGAGTTTGAAAGGAGATGAATTAAATAAATTCATCGTTAAACAAAATAAAAGATAACTCTTATAAAACTATTGTTTGTTATGTGTATATATTATATGCTAATCAGGATAATTTATGTGTGTAGATGTCTGGTGGAAAAGGCTTGTTATATACTTATAGCATGAAGGAGGATCAAATCCATACACCCGAGCTAATATCGAAGCCAATAGCTGAAATAGAGGCTCATAATAAAACCAACTCGGATGAGGTAGTGGTATTGGAAAACGTAGTACCAGACCCGGAGATGGTGGAGCTGGCAGATAGTGATACAGACACTAAAGTTAAAGCTGATCAAGCATCAACGAAGGTGCAAGATCTGGGGAACAAGATTTCTTCTCTGGAAAAACTGTGGGAAATAGAAAAGCTGCTAAATAGTCAACTGCGTCAGGCGTTAATAAAAACAATGAAAGAACAAGATAAGCTTAAAATCCAAATTGATCAGATGGGAGCCTCAAGCAACACATCGAGTGCAGCTCCGAGTAAGAAGGGAAAAAGAAAGATAGAAGACCATGACATAGGAAAACCCGATAAGAAGAAAGGGAAAAGAAAGAGAAAAGATTGTGATTTAGAAAATAAGTAGTATTAATAGTTGATTATGTATGTTTGATAAGATACATGTGTAATGTAATGTTTCCAACTTTTGTATTAGTCAAGGTTGTAAATCCCGACTTTTGTAGTCACAAAGGGATACTGATGTTTAAAGCATTATGTGTTATGCTATGTAAAATATTCGTTGAATGAATATGAATATAAGTTTGACTAATGAAACAAGTTTAAAATATTAAACTTATGTGATAAGGTTTAGAATGTAAGTTAAATTTGTGATTTTATTTTATCAGACAATGCCGCCAAGACATCGAACTCGAAATCAAAGGGCAGAAGAATCTGTCAACAACGCTAAGGGAGAACAGCAAGACTCGATGCCGAACTTCGTAAATATGATAGCACAAGCTATGCAGCAGGGAATACCAACTGCAGGGAACCAGCCAGACAATCGCTTGGCAAAATTTAAAGACTTTAAAGCAGTAGGACCACCAGAATTCAAAGGATCAGTTGACCCTATAGAAGCCCAGGCATGGATTAACGAGATAGAAAAGGCGTTCGTAATTGCTAGGGTAGATGAGGGGCAAAAGACCTCTTTTGCCACTTATATGATGAAGGGGGAGGCTAACTTTTGGTGGGAGGCAAATCAAACGAGGGCAGGAGAAGGAGTAGTTACTTGGGCTAGGTTTAAAACTTTACTTTTTGAAAACTATCTCTCAGCTAGCATGTAGGCTAGGATGGAGGTGAAATTTTTGGAATTAAAACAGGAGAACATGACTGTTACAGAGTATGCCACAAAGTTTAATGAGTTGTCTAGGTTTGCTCCGTATTAAGTTGATACGGAGGCTAGGAATGCAAGAAGGTTTGAGCTGGGCTTAAAACCCTGGCTCTACAACAAGGTGGCGGTGTTACAGATCAATACTTTTGCAGCACTCATGGAAAAGGCTATCATAGCTGAGGAGGGGAGTGAGGCCATGAGCCTCTACAACAAGGAGAAAAGGAACCAAAGCAAGGCCAGAGGAGCTGCGAAGGTGGAAGGTAATAGTGGAAATAGGGGTGAGAAAAGAAAGGAGAATTTTTCTGGGAATGTTCAGATGAAGCAGGAAGGTATGAAGAAACAGACGATGCAGTGTAAGAATTGTGAGAAGAATCACTCTGGTGAATGTCTGAAGGGTAAGTTTGTATGTTATAAGTGCGGGCAGGAGGGCCATATCTCTCCCAACTGCCCCAACGCAAGGATGAATAGTGGGTGTTTTCTATGTGGATCGACTGAACATAAGGTGAAGGATTGTCCAAAGAGGAAAATGGAGGCAGGGAGTGTAAGACCCCAAATTTTATGAAATAAAAGTATTCAATTTTTCTTATAATTACTATTCAGTAAATAGTTAAATTGATAAAAGTTAAAGTTAAGGGTGATATATGAATTTTTTTTTCAAAATACGCAAGTGGCTATAAAATATTCATTGTTATCGGGGAATATTCATTTAGTCGTGAAATATTCTTTCTGTCGGAGAATATTGGTACGACGGCGCAGCCGTATGTGGGCCCCATAACAGAATAACTGTCGGATGAAGATAACAACAAAAATTAAGTTTTTATAATTAATGGCGTAGTTGTTACCGTTAACACTGTTGGAATACCCAGTGGTTAAAATACAGTAATACGCGTTATTGCACAGTAGCACACGGTATTGCACAGTATTTTTGAATTATTGATCCTAACGTAAGAAGGCACTACTCAATAATTATTACAGTAATTACTGTTCAATATTTTATTTTATTAATTCAATAATTGTTGCGTTGATTTTTTAATATTATTATCGCACAATAATTGTCACTGCACATCATCTCCATTATCAGATCAATAATTCATATTATTTTGAATAATATTATTAGATAATATTATTGGCAATGTCTAGAAAGTTCTGTCTAAGGAGAGGTTTGATCATCTAATTGCGCGCCAATAAGGAGAAATCCTTATTGGAAAGCCCCCCTCTTTCCTGGGAACGGCCTGGTTACCAGTACTGTGATTCTGTAAAATTATTTGTGAATAATTAATTATTAATTTATATGATGAGAAAAATATTAATTTTATGTGGATATAGATGGAGAAATTTTTTTAAGTGACAATTGTTGAAAAATGATATTTTATCTTTTCTGATAAAATAATTTATTATTATATTTAATAATATAATAATGGTGATAGTTTTATAATGAATGTGGGATATATGAGTATATGAGGAGAAAGAGTATTTTTGTTGTATTAAATGATTAACACATGTTTTGTGTGTCGGTGGACCCCATTTCTTGACTGAAATTTGATTATAGCCTGTAAAATCGCCCGTTTATGGATTTCGGTTAATTTCTATTTGGAATTTGGAAAAATTTTCTTCTACAAAGTTGTAGAGAATTGAATTTCCTATAAAAAGATGTGACGTTCGAATTTTCTGATAAAAGAGCTATTTTCTATGAATTATTGAAGTTTTAGAAAATAAAATAATTTTTATTAAATTATAGGGTGGGACCCACTTTGGTTGGTGTTAATAACATGTGGGCTGCTATATTTTTTCAAAATTGGCATGCTTGGATGGATGGTCTTGGATGGTTAGTGTGTAGAAAAGAAAATTAATATTTTATTATTTTAGTCTCCTTTGGCGTTCTAGCATTTTTCTATAAATAGGTGTTTATGTTAGAATTGAAAATCACACCAGAAATAAGTTTTTTCTCTCTCTATATTATCAAGCATATTTTTGTGAGTATTTAGATATCTTGAGTGTTGCTCAGCGTTATATCCGTTATTCAAGTCAGAAGTACTGCTATTTTGAGGTGTGGGATTTTAAGGGTTATTATATTTTTCAGTTCGTACTTCTTTCGACCTTCAAAAAATTTTGAAAAAATTTGAAATGATATTTTGATGAGTTTTATTGATTGTGTCCAAAAATGGTGATTTTTGGATGTATAGATTAAGAGTTATGAATTTTACGGGAAAAGACTATTTTTAGAAGTAACCGCTTATAACTCCTTGTGGTTAACTCCAAAATTGATAAAAATTTTATTGGAAGTATATCTATATAATATCAGTGTACTCTGTGATTTTCGAAATTTTTGGATAAAATTACAATTTATGATAAATATCTAAATATTCGACTGTTTTGGCTATATGAAAAATAGTAAATGAGTTTTAAAAATTTTGAGAAAATTATATGTTCAATATGGGACTATATTCTGCTAAATCTCAGAAAAGAAATATTTTTGGAACTGATTTGGTATTTTTCATAAAAATAGACTAGTTATGAGTAAATGAATTAAATATGTTATGTGAAGTAAGAAAATTAGAAAATAGAATTTTATGGCTTGAGAATCTTATATAAGGTATATGCAGATTTTTGATGAGGCTGCTGGTTATTGGTAATGAAATCTTATGAGTTTGGCATTTTAGGATGATTAAATGTATTATTTAGTAAAGTGTAAACAATTAAAATAAATTTTTTATAAGCTTAAGAAATATTATTCTTTCAATATCATTATACCGAAATATTGGTATGGATTTATTGTGAAATTTCTACCTTTTTCATGTCGAGTTACTATTCATGAATTACTATTCACGAGTTACTATTCACGACAAAAATTAGTTTTTTTTTTCTGACCAAATTATCGTTGATTTATAATTGTTGCTCTTGAAAATAAATGCAGTTGTTGATCATATTATTTTTATTATCATATATAACATTTTTATAACTCTGTTGTTGAATTTCTCTTTCACTTGAGTGTAAAGATGGGTAGATTATTGGTATGATCGTGACTGAGGAATATCTTTGGCCTGTAGTGCAAAGATGAATTGTTAACTGGTATGATCATGGCCATTGAATTTATAATTGAATATCTTTAGCTTAAGTGTAAAGATGAATTGATTAACATGGTTATAATTATTGTTTATATAAATTCTGAAATGATTATATATTTTTTTGAGATAAGAATATATTTGGCATGTAGTGCAAATACGAACTGTTGAGGAATATCTTTGGCCTATAGTGTAAAGATAAATTGTTGATGAATATCTTTGGCCCGTAGTGCAAAAATGACCTGTTATTGAATATCTTTGGCCAGTAGTGCAAAGATGAACTGTTGATTAATATCGTTGGCCCGTAGTGCAAAGATAAATTTATTAGTATGATTATGAACAGAAACTGTGATTTGGTATAACCATGATCTTTGATGTTTCAGGTAAAGACATGTGATGAAAATTATCTTCGTCTTGGATGAGAAGAGGAATTTAGAATCACAATTATGATTATGAGTTATTTATATGATTGTGGACCTGAACTGTTGATTGATATTACAAGGATAAAATATTGTTGATGGATTTTTAACATGGAAAAGATAATAGACTTTGTAGTCTATTTGACTCTTCTAATGGATTGCTCGTTTCGCTGCAACTATGGTTGAAATTTTTATCATCTACCATATGTTTTAAATCTCTGATTTAATTCTGTTGAAGGCTATTGATAACTTATTTATCTTTAGTTATGATATTCTTTACCGGGCTAGTTGTGCTCACCCTTCTGTTTCACAATTCCTTTCAGGTAATAAGAGTGTAACTGGGTCGAGCGGGGGTAACAGGGGAATAGAACGGTGGTTATCATTTAGTAGTTATATTTGGTGAATCATCTTGGGTGAAGCGAACCCAACGTTGGAAGGGTGTTTTGCCATTATCATACAAGATGTCTAATGACATACAACCTCGTGTCATCATAAGACAGGATTGTGCTCATCCACTTGCTGAGTATATTTACGAGCACTACCTATATAATCTTGGTGTTTGTTTGAAGTATAATTCTCAATTAGAGACAGTGGAGATAATGATAAGTCAAGAGAAGACTCACCATTGGGAAGAATATGATATTAATCTTCTCGTTTTTCTTTGGGGTATATTGGGTCAACCAAGGATAATTCTGTGGCCATATGATATCTATCACAACCTAGAAGCATGGCCTCCCATGTACAAAGGTTTCCTTGAGCACTTCCCAAAGATTCTAATTTCTAAAACAGTTTTTGACTATACCTTTATGTAAGGTGTCATTGTGATGTGTTGTCCACGGTTGGTACATGAGTCACATTTGGTATATATTTGTATCCAAACTCACAGCATATGTGTTGTTGTATTTTGCACGACAATTGTTGTAATAAAGTTGTAGTTGTTTTCTGTACCATGTATTTGGCGACTCGGAATAGGTTGGATGGAATGGACCTATTTTGGGGTTGTCATAGCAGGTATCAGAGGTATAAGTTAAGAGCCCCGAGCCTTTCGCTGGTGACTTCCTGTTGATGGGGGATGCACCGAAGCCAGACTCTCTGTAGGGGACGCCGTTCTGCGGTGGCAAACTGATAGCTACCACTGTGAGGTGCTGTCCACGGTTGGGACATGAGTCACCATTGATATCAGAGCTTAGGGATATGATCTCTGGCAGAGATCGGGAAATATAACTAGGAGGGGAGACATGAGTAAATCCTTCTCTAGTGTGTCCTACCTAAGCTTATTTGTTGGTCAGTCATAATATCGGGATATTATGTGATATGTTAATTTGTTTAATTAACCCTTGTTTTCTGGCAGTATTTGAGAATAGTTGCTGAAAATGTTAACAATGGAGTGAATGAGACCGTGGGGATACCTCTAATCATCAACCAGGATAATGTGATGTCAGGCGAAGAAGGAATTAGAGAAATCCATGTGGTGAATGAAGAATTGATAGTTGCACCTGAGCTAGTCGTAGAGGTAGCAGCTGAGAGTGAGGAAGAAGAAGCACCTGAGGAGAATTTATTAGAGGTATTATATGATCAAAATGTAGAATTTCAAAATCGTATTCATGAGTTAGAAGAGCAGGCTGAAGAACGACAGGCGGTCGTGGAGGAAGAGGATGCAACAATTCAAGCTTGTGTTACCCAATATGTGATGCTTGAACAGAAGCATTCTTTGGCAGAGTATAAGATGATAAAGATGGAATCTGAGCTGAAAGAAGAAAAAACTGAATGAGTGAGAATAAGTGATGCATAGGCAAAAGCCGCACGACACGTGGATATTGTGGAAAGAGATGTCTGATCTAAGAAGGCTAAAATAGATGATATGAATTTCTCTTTTTGGAAAGTAATTGTGTGACAACCCCAAAATAGGTCCATTCCATCCAACCTATTCTGAGTCGCCAAATACATGGTACAAAAAACAACTACAACTTTATTACAACAATTGTCGTACAAAATACAACAACATATATGCTGTGAGTTTGGATACAAATATATACCAAATGTGACTCATGTCCCAACCGTGGACAACACCTCACAATGACACCTTACATAAAGGTATTGTAAAAAACTGTTTTAGAAATTAGAATCTTTGGGAAGTGCTCAAGGAAACCTTCGTACATGGGAGGCCATGCTTCTAGGTTATGATAGATATCATATGGCCACAGAATTATCCTTGGTTGACCCAAAATACCCCAAAAAAATGAGAAGATTACTATCATATTCTTCCCAATGGTGAGCCTTCTCTTGACTTATCATTATCTCCACTGTCTCTAATCGTGAATTAATACTTCAAACAAACACCAAGATTATATACGTAGTGCTCGTAGATATACTCAGCAAGTGGATGAGCACAACCCTGTCTTATGATGACACGAGGTTGTATGTCATTAGACATCTTGTATGATAGTGGCAAAACACCCTTCCAACGTTGGGTTCGCCTCACCCTATTTTATTCACCAAATATAACTACTAAATGATGACCACCTTTCTATTCCCTTGTTACCCCCGCTCGACCCAGCTACACTCTTATTACCTGAAAGGAATTGTGAAACAGAAGGGTGAGTACAACTAGCCCAGTAAAGAATATCATGACTAAAGATAAATAAATTATCAATAGTCTTCATCAGTAATAAATCAGAGATTTAGAACATATGGTAGATGATAAAAATTTTCAACCATAGTTGCAGCGGAACGAGCAACCCATTAGAAGAGTCAAATAGACTACAAATTCTATTACCTTCTCCATGTTAAAATTCCACCAACAATGTTTTATCCCTGTAATGTCAATCAACAATTCTGATCCACAATCATATGAATAACTTATAATCATAATTGTAGTTCTACATTTCTCTTCTCATCAAGGACGAAGATAATTTTCATCACCTATCTTTACCTGAAACATCAAAGATCATGGTTACACCAAATCACAGTTCATGTTCATAATCATACTAATAACTTCATCTTTGCACCATGGCCAAACATATTCATTTGTATCACCAGTTGGTCATGTTTATCTCAATACTTGTTCATCTCTGCACTACTAGCCAAATATATTCAACAACATGTCATCTTTGCACTACGGGCCAAAGATATTCATCAACAGACCATCTTTGCACTACAGGCCAAAGATATTCATCTACAATTCATCTTTGCACTACAGGCCAAAGATATTTCTCAACAATTCATCTTTGCACTACACGCTAAAGATATTCCTCAACAGTTCATACTTGCACTACAGACCAAATATATTAATATCTCAAAGAATATATAATCATTTCAGAATTTATATAAACAATAATTATAACCATGTTGATCATTTCACCTTTGCACTTAAGCTAAAGATATTCAATTATAAATTCAATGATCATGATCATACCAGTCAACAATTCAACTTTGCACTACTGGCCAAAGAGAATCCATAGTCATGATCATACCAATAATCTATCCATCTTTACACTCAAGTCAAAGAGAAATATCATCATTAGGGTTATAAAAATGTTATATATGATAATAAAAATAATATGATCAGCATATAGTTTTAATTTCAAGAGTAATATTCATAAATCAACTATAATTTGGTCAGAAAAAGAAACCAATTTCGTGTTGAATAGTAACTCGTGAATAGTAATCTATGAATAGTAACTTCGTGAATAGTAACTCATGAATAGTAACTCGTGAATAATAACTCATGAATAGTAAACCCGACACAAAAATATAGAAATTTCACAATAAAATCCATACCAATATTTCGGTATAATGATATTGAAATAACATTTCTTAAACTTATAAACAATTTATTTTAATTGTTTACACTTTATTAAATAATACATTTAATCATCATAAAATTCCAAACTCTTAAGATTTCATCACCGATATCCAAAACCCTCATCAAAAATCTGCATATAACTCATATATGATATTCAAGCCATAAAATCATATTTTTCAATTTTCTTATTTCACATAACATATTTAATTTATTTACTCATAATTAGACTATTTTCATGAAAAATACCAAATCAGTTCCAAAAATATTTGTTTCCTGAGATTTAGCAGAATATAGTCTCATATTGAACATATATTTTTCTCGGAATTTTTAAAATTCATTTACTATTTTTCATATGGCCAAAACCGCCAAATATTTAGACATTTATCATAAATTGTACTTTTATCCAAAGCTTCCGAAATTCACAGAGTATACTGATGTTATATAGATATACTTCCAATAAAAATTTCATCAATTTTAGAGTTAACCACAAGGAGTTATAAGCGGTTACTTTTAAAATAGTCTTTTCCCGTAAAATTCATAACTATTAATCCATACATCCAAAAATCACCATTTTTGGGCACAATTAATAAAACTCATCAAAATATCATTTCAAATTTTATTTGAATTTTTTGAAGGTTGGAAAAAGTACAAACTGAAAAACATAATAACCCTTAAAATCCCTTACCTCAAAATAGCAGCACTTCTGACCGGATATCGGATATAACGCTGAAGCAAACTTGCACTGATGAATAACAACTCACCAAGTATCTAAATACTCACAAAATATACTCAATAATCTAGAGAGAGAAAGAGAGAAAACTTGTTTCTGGTGTGATTTTTAATTCTAACTTAGCCCTCTATTTATAGAAAATTATTAGCACGCCGAAGCAGACTTAACCTGTAACCTGATGGCTTTACCTGCTACTATTCCCACCCACCATATTTGAATAAAAATCTCAGCACATTTCTTTACCAACCAAGAGTGGGGCCCACCAATTCTAGAATTTTTCACTAAAATGATAAATTCTGAAACTTCAACAATTTCTGAACCAGTCATCTCTTAAAATTTATAACAAATCATACGTTCATTTTTAACGGTTCAAAATTTGTGAACATATACTCAACTTATATATGTATAACATATCCAAAAATCACAACGATCCAACGGTCGGATTAAAAATTATAACCCTCGTAAAATATCTCAAAAACCCTAATTTAATTTTCAATACATCCGTTCCGACAAAAATACAGATAAAACACCTAAACATTAACTCCTTCATTTTTAACCACAAAAATATATCCCTCATTTATATCCACATAAAATAAATATTTCCTTATCATATGAATCAATAATTAATTATTCACAAATAATATTACAGAATCACATTTATGACAACCAAGCCGTTCCTAGGAAAGAGGGGGCTTTCCAATAAGAATTTTTCCTTACTGGCGCGCAATTAGGTGACCAAACCTCTCCTTAGACAGAACTTTCTAGACATTATCAATAATGTTATCTAATAATATTATTTAAATAATATGAATTATTGATCTGATAATGGGAAATACTGTGCAGCGATAATTATTGAACAACAATAATATAAAATTTTAACGTAGCAATTATTGAATCAATAAAATAAAATATTGAACAGTAATTACTGTAACAATTATTGAGTAGTGCCTTCCTTCGTAAGAATCAATAATTCAAAAATACTGTGCAATACCATGTGCTACTGTGCAATAACGCGTATTACTGTATTTTAACCACCAGGTATTCTAACAGTGTTAACGGTAACAACTACGCCATTATTTATAAAAACTCAAATTTGTCGTTTTCTTCATCCTACAGTTATTCTGTTATGGGGCCCACAAATAGCTGCGCCGTCGTACGAATATTCCCCGACGGAAAGATTATTCCACGACCAAACGAATATTCCCCGACAAAATGAATATTTTATAACCACTTGCTTATTTTGAAAAATATTCATATATCACCATTAACTTTAATTTTTTTATCAATTTAACCATTTACTGAATAGAATAATTGAATACTTTTATTTGATAAAATTTGGGGTCTTACAATCTCCCCTCCTTATGAAATTTCGTCCCCGAAATTTACGTACCTGGTATTTCAAAGAGTTGTGAATGCCTTGCTTTCATTTCAGATTTCATCTTCCCTGTCATCATGATTTCTCCATTGCTTATCTCCTGTATTTCAGATATCATTCTAGAATACAGCTTCAAAACAAGGGTTAATTTAACAAATTAACATATCACATAATATCCCGATATTATGACTGACCAACAAATAAGCTTAGGTAGAACACACTACCGAAGGATTTACTCATCTCTCCCCTCCTAGTTATATTCCCCGATCTGCACCAGAGATCATATCCCTAAGTTCTGATACCAACTGTGACAACCCTAAAATAGGTACATTCCATCCAATCTATTCTGAGTCGCCAAATACATGGTACAGAAAACAACTACAACTTTATTATAACAATTATCGTGCAAAATACACCAACATATATGCTGTGAGTTTGGATATAAATATATATCAAATGTGACCCATGTCCCAACCGTGGACAGTACCTCACAATGACACTTTACATAAAGGTATAGTCAAAAACTGTTTTAGAAATTAGAATCTTTGGGAAGTGCTCAAGGAAACCTTCGTACATGGGAGGCCATGCTTCTAGGTTATGATAGATATCATATGGCCACAGAATTATCCTTGGTTGACCCAATATACCCCAAAAAAAATGAGAAGATTACTATCATATTCTTCCTAATGGTGAGTCTTCTCTTGACTTATCATTATCTCCACTGTCTCTAATCGTGAATTAATTCTTCAAACAAACACCAAGATTATATACGTAGTGCTCGTAGATATACTCAGCAAGTGGATGAGCACAACCCTGTCTTATGATGACACGAGGTTGTATGTCATTAGACATCTTGTATGATAGTGGCAAAACACCCTTCTAACGTTGGGTTCGCCTCACCCTATTTTATTCACCAAATATAACTACTAAATGATGACCACCTTTCTATTCTCTTGTTACCCCCGCTCGACCCAGCTACACTCTTATTACCTGAAAGGAATTGTGAAACAGAAGGGTGAGTACAACTAGCCCAGTAAAGAATATCATGACTAAAGATAAATAAATTATCAATAGTCTTCATCAGTAATAAATCAGAGATTTAGAACATATGGTAGATGATAAAAATTTTCAACCATAGTTGCAGCGGAACGAGCAATCCATTAGAAGAGTCAAATAGACTACAAAATCTATTATCTTCTCCATGTTAAAAATCTACCAACAATGTTTTATCCCTGTAACATCAATCAACAATTCTGGGCCACAATCATATGAATAACTCATAATCATAATTGTAGTTCTATATTTCTCTTCTCATCAAGGACGAAGATAATTTTCATCACCTATCTTTACCTGAAACATCAAAGATCATGGTTACACCAAATCACAGTTCATGTTCATAATCATACTAATAACTTCATCGTTGCACCACGGCTAAAGATATTCATTTGTATCACCAGTTGGTCATGTTTATCTCAACACTTGTTCATCTCTGCACTACTAGCCAAAGATATTCAACAACATGTCATCTTTCTACTACGGGCCAAAGATATTCATCAACGGACCATCTTTGCACTATAGGCCAAAGATATTCATCTACAATTCATCTTTGCACTACAGGCCAAAGATATTCCTCAATAATTTATCTTTGCACTACAGGCCAAAGATATTCCTCAACAGTTCATACTTGCACTACAGGCCAAATATATTAATATCTCAAAGAATATATAATCATTTCAGAATTTATATAAACAATAATTATAACCATGTTGATCATTTCACCTGTGCACTTAAGCTAAAGATATTCAATTATAAATTCAATGATCATGATCATACCAGTCAACAATTCAACTTTGCACTACTGGCCAAAAAGAACCTATAGTCATGATCATACTAATAATCTACCCATCTTTACACTCAAGTCAAAGAGAAATATCATCATTAAAGTTATAAAAATGTTATATATGATAATAAAAATAATATGATCAACATATAGTTTTAATCTCAAGAGTAATATTCATAAATCAACTATAATTTGGTCAGAAAAAGAAACCAATTTTGTGTTTAATAGTAACTCGTGAATAGTAATCCATGAATAGTAACTTCGTGAATAGTAACTCATGAATAGTAACTCGTGAATAGTAACTCATGAATAGTAAGCCAGACACAAAAAGATAGAAATTTCACAATAAAATCCATAACAATATTTCGGTATAATGATATTGAAATAACATTTCTTAAACTTATAAACAATTTATTTTAATTGTTTACACTTTATTAAATAATACATTTAATCATCATAAAATGCCAAACTCTTAAGATTTCATCACCGATACCCAAAACCCTCATCAAAAATATGCATATAACTCATATATGATATTCAAGCCATAAAATCATATTTTCCAATTTTCTTATTTCACATAACATATTTAATTAATTTACTCATAATTAGACCATTTTCATGAAAAATACCAAATCAGTTCCAAAAATATTTCTTTCCTGAGATTTAGCAGAATATAGTCCCATATTGAACATATATTTTTCTCGGAATTTTTAAAATTCATTTATTATTTTTCATATGGCCAAAACCGCCAAATATTTATACATTTATCATAAATTGTACTTTTATCCAAAACTTCCGAAATTCACAGAGTATACTGATATTATATAGATATACTTCCAATAAAAATTTCATCAATTTTGGAGTTAACCACAAGGAGTTATAAGCGGTTACTTTTAAAATAGTCTTTTCCCGTAAAATTCATAACTCTTAATCCATACATCCAAAAATCACCATTTTTGGGCACAATTAATAAAACTCATCAAAATATCATTTCAAATTTTTTCAGAATTTTCTGAAGGTCGAAAAAAGTTCGAACTGAAAAATATAATAACCCTTAAAATCCCTTACTATCCCTTACCTCAAAATAGCAGCACTTCAGACCGGATATCGGATATAACGCTGAAGAAAACTTGCACTGATGAATAGCAACTCACCAAGTATCTAAATACTCACAAAATATACTCAATAATCTAGAGAGAGAAAGAGAGAAAACTTGTTTCTGGTGTGATTTTTAATTCTAACTTAGCCCTCTATTTATAAAAAATTGTTAGCACGCCGAAGCAGACTTAACCTGTAACCTGATGGTTTTACCTGCTACTATTCTCACCCACCACATTTGAATAAAAATCTCAACATATTTCTTCACCAACCAAGAGTGGGGGCCCACCAATTCTAGAATTTTTCACAAAAATGATAAATTCTGAAACTTCAACAATTTCTGAACCAGTCATCTCTTAAAATTTATAACAAATCATACACTCATTTTTAATGATTCAAAATTTGTGAACATATACTCAACTTATATATGTATAACATATCCAAAAATCACAACGATCCAACGGTCGGATTAAAAATTATAACCCTCGTAAAATATCTAAAAAACCCTAATTTGATTTTCAATACCTCCGTTCCGACAAAAATACAGAAAAAACACCTCAACATTAACTCCTTCATTTTTAACCACAAAAATATATCCCTCATTTATATCCACATAAAATAAATATTTCCTTATCATATGAATCAATAAATAATTATTCACAAATAATATTATAGAATCACATTTATGACAACTAGGCCGTTCCCAAGAAAGAGGGGGCTTTCCAATAAGAATTTCTGTAAGATCCCAACTTTTATAAATAAAGATAAATTTTCTATAAATATCATTTTTGAATATTATGGAGTTAATTTGATATAATGTTATAGTTATGGGTAATATTTATAAATTTTACAAAGTACGCAAGTTGTTATATAATATTCGATTAGTCGGGGAATATTCGTTTTAACAGGAAATATTTGTACAACGACACAATCATTGGTGGACCCCACAACGGAATTATTGTCGGATTGAAAAAATGACAAAAATATTTTATTAAAAATAACGACGGAAGTTTTACCATTGATACTGTTGAACTACTCGATAGTAAAAGTACAGTAATACGTGTGGTTGTATAGTAGCACACGGTATTGATTATTAATGCTTATGTGAGAAGTCACTCAGTTTGATTCAATTATTGTCAGTTAATAATATGAATTATTTAGCGATAATGACATTTTGTTTTATTCGTATTATTAACGTAATAAAACAGAAACATCTTTTTATATAAAATAGAATACTTTATTAAAGTTATTCTATAAATAGAATATATTATATTTTATTTAAAAAATTTTTCTTTAAATATGGACCGTCAGATTAAAGTAATCAATCTGGACCGTTCATGGATTAGTTACTATGCATTCTATTTTTTTATAAATAGCAGCTCATTCCTTCATTATTTCTTACGAATTCACTGAACTCTAGAGAGAGAAACTATAGAGAGAGAGAAGAAAAGTATTCTGCTACTTTACTACTTCTTTATTTCAACTTTTCTTTAAAACGGTAAGGGGTGTTATTCTTTCTTATTCATGAAGAGAACTGTTGTTATTTCATTTCTTATTATTCTGTTGGAATAACCTGTATACGCGGTCTACCCTATACTTGGTGACATTCTTCTATTATTCTGTTGGAACATCCTGTCTGTGTGTTTTACACCGGACCTGGTTCCGTCTTTATTGTTATTCTGTTGGAAGATACTGTCTGTTTATTTTACACCGGACCTGGTTCCGTCTTTATTATTATTCTATTGGAACATCATGTCTGTGTGTTTTACACCGGACCTAGTTCCGTCTTTATTATTATTTTGTTAGAATATCCTGTCTGTGCGTTTCACGCCGGACCTGGTTCCATTATTTATTATTCTGTTGGAATAACCTGTCTGTGCGGTCTATCGCATGCATGGTGATTTCTTTTGTTATTCTATTCTTTATTATACTCAGTTGGTTAAGTTTTGACTTCTATACTCCATAAAATTTGTGGAATATCCTTGATAATTGTGGTTCATCCAGTATCTTTTCATGAAAATATTCTTCTAAGAATTCTTGAATTTTACTCCATAAAGCAGTATCATGTTGACAATTTGGACATTGTTAATTCTTGGATAAATTAATTCTTGAACTTGTTTTATTGAATTCTTATATCATTGTCATCATCCTCATGTTTATAAAATGTTGAAAGTCATCTGTGGCCTGTAGTGCATAGATGGAGTTGGTATGATTATGACCAGGGATTATTCGATATAATCATGACCGTAATGTTACAAATGGTGTGGTAAAAGTCCCCATTGGCCCGTAGTGCATTGATGGACAGTTGTTGGCATGATCATGAACATTAATGAATACACGAATATCCTTGGCCGTAGTGCAGGGGTGATTCGATGATGTGGATTATTTTATTAAGCTGAGTCTCAGCGATAACAGTGTTGAAAAACCTTTTAAATTATAGAAGATAGTAGATTTTATTTTCTACTTGACTCTTTTAATGGATTGCTTGTTCCGCTGTAGTTAAACTTGATGTTCGTTATATGCTCACCCTTTCTTTCACTGTTCTCTTCAGGACATGAGAATATAGCCGGGACGAGTCGGGAAACGGAGTGATGGTCCAGATGATAGCATTAGTAGTCCTCACTATTCTGTGAAATAGTGTGATAATAATTGTAATGAGGACTCCTTTTGAGTATGGATACTCTCTAGAAGACAATATTTGTATTCAAACTCACAGATTATGTTTGGTCGTATTGTACACGACAGTTGTATTATTAAGTTGTATTTGTATTCAGTACCATGTATCTGGCGACCCAAGATGGGTGATGTATACCTAATTTTGGGCGCGTCACAGTTGGTATCAAAGCTTAGGGATATGATCCCTGGCTAAGATGTGAGAATAGAACTAGGAGGGGAGAGACATGGAATTCCTTCGCTAGTATGACCTACCTAAGTTTATTTGCATGACATTTAATTGGTCGGTCAGAATATAAGGATAATACATGACATATCAATTAACTTTTATTTTGTGGCAGTATCTGAAAATGGCATCTGAGGATGTTGAGAATAGCAATGGAGCACAGGCGACTGTTGATTCACCACATATCAATAATCAGGATAATGTGCATCAGGAAGGTGATAATCCTCATGCAAACAACAACACTGACCAGATGATGAATGATGTAATGTTTAGAAACTTTATGCAGTTCATGCAACAGCAGGCGAGAGCGGCTCCTGTCTAAAATATAGGTGGAAACACTGAAAATTCTCGGACGGTCACCGCTAAACAGTTCAAGGAGCTAGGACCACTAGAGTTTAAGGGAGAGCCAAAATCACTTATAGCGGAAACATGGATAAAGTAGATTACCAAGATATTTGATGTCTTGGGATGCTCCGAGGAGCAAAAGGTTCCCTTTGCTGCCTTTATGTTGCGAGGAGAGGCAGATTACTGGTGGGAATCGATTAAGCGTACTCAACCTGCCGCACTAAAGATGTCTTGGGAGAAGTTCCAAGAGCTGTTCAATGACAAATACTTTCCCGAAAGTGTTCGTCACATGAAGGAGGTGGAGTTCATCAAATTAGAGCAGAATAATATGACCGTGTCGCAGTATGAGGCTAAATTTGCTGAGTTGTCCCGGTTTGCGTCCCACTTGGTGGATAATGAAGTGCAAATGACGCGAATGTTTTTACGAGGTTTGAAACCTGAGATACGTCAACATCTTATTTCTCATAAACTGTGTTTGTATTCAGATGTTGTGAATAGGGCTCAGTTAGTGGAGCGTGATAACGAGTCAACGCAACCAAAAGAGAGAAATCGGCAAAATGATAATACCAGTGAGAGCAGTCATCGAAGCGGTGACAACAAGCGTGGAGGGAATCAACAGGCCAGAAATGGTAACCACTTCGGTGGTAATCAGGGCCAAAACAATAAGAATGGTCATTTCAAGAAGAGTAGATTCAACAATGATGGAAAGACGTCAGCACCAGCACCCGTTGTTAAGGAAGGAGAACGACCACCTATCATATGTTTCAAATACGGAGGGGAGGGGCACATCAGTCCAAACTACGCGATGCCGTCTAAAGCATGTTATAATTGTGGAAGAGAAGGTCATTTAGCTCGATTTTGTCGTTTACCAAAAACAAGTTCAGCCAAGATGGAGACACCAAAGGCCGTCCCAGAAAAGTCCAAATTGGTAGTGCAAGGGAGAGCGTTTGTTGTGACCTCCCAGAAAGTAAGGAACCCGAATGAGGTCATCACGGGTAAGCTTATCATAAACTCTAACGAAGTCTATACTTTATTTGATACCGATTCTACCCATTCTTTTATTTCTCCTACTTGCGCTCATCGATTAAATTTGACTCCAGAGAAATTAGACTTTGACTTATCAGTTGAAACTCCATTGGGGGAAACCTTCATTACATCCACGGTTTATAAGTCTTGTTTGGTTCAAGTTGGTACCCACACATTACCTGTCGATCTGATTTCATTAAAAATACTTGCATTTGACGTGATTCTAGGGATTGATTGGTTAACTACTCATCATGCAAAAATTGATTATTTTCGTAAGGTTGTTAGCTTTCATATTCTTAATCGACCTATTATGCGAATTCAAGCAACCAAACCATTAAAATCAATCGCTGTCATCTCAAGCCATAAAGCTATTTGTTTATTGAAAAACGGATGTCAAGCTTTCTTAGCTCATGTCACGGATCTAAATAAAAATACGTCAGTTTTGAATGATATTTCTATTGTTAATAAATTTCCTGACGTATTACCTGAAGAACTTCCTGGCCTACCCCCAGAGCGTGAAATTGAATTTTGTATCGACCTTAAACCCGGTACAAAACCCATTTCCAAAGCCCCATATCGAATGGCTCATATTGAACTTCAGGAGTTAAAGATCCAACTGCAGGAATTGTTAGACATTGGCTTTATTCGTCCTAGTACTTCTCCTTGGGGTGCTCCTGTGCTATTCGTAAAGAAGAAAGATGGATGTATGCGACTTTGTATTGATTATCGGGAGTTGAATCATGTCACCATCAAAAATAGGTACCCATTGCCACGTATTGATGACCTGTTTGACCAGTTGCAAGGAGCACAATTCTTTTCAAAGATCGATCTTCGTTCTGGATATCATCAGCTGAAGGTTAGAACTGAGGATATTCCAAAGACGGCTTTTAGAACTCGGTACGGGCATTATAAATTCCTAGTCATGTCTTTTGCATTGACTAATGCTCCTGCTGCCTTCATGGATATGATGAACCGGGTATTCAAGGAATATTTGGATCACTTTGTGGTCGTCTTTATTGATGACATCCTTATTTATTCCAAAAGCCATGAAGATCATGAGCAACACTTGAGGCTGGTACTCCAAAAGCTTCGTGAATACAAGCTTTATGCCAAGTTAAAAAAATGCGAGTTCTGGCCGGAGAAGGTAGCATTCCTTGGGCACGTAGTATCAAGTCGTGGAATATCGGTTGACCAGGCAAAGATTGAAGCTATTCAAAGCTGAGAGCAACCTAAATCAGTGACCGAAGTACGTAGCTTTCTTGGTTTAGCTGGTTATTATCGGAGATTCGTGGAAGGATTTTCTCGAATCGCTACTCCATTAACTCAGCTGACTCGGAAAGATACAAAGTTCGGTTGGAGCGAAGAATGTGAGCAGAGTTTTCAAGAACTCAAGAGGAGACTCATTTCAGCACTTGTTCTAATAATACCATCTGGCTCGGAGGGATTTGTCATCTACAGTGATGCTTCGAGCAAAGGGTTGGGATGCGTTCTCATGCAACATAGAAAAGTCATAGCCTATGCATCAAGACAACTCAAGAAATATGAGAGGAATTATCCTACTCATGATCTAGAGTTGGCAGCTGTTGTCTTTGCACTTAAAATTTGGAGGCATTACTTGTATGGGGAGAAGGTGGAGATCTTTACGGATCATAAAAGCCTCAAATATTTCTTCACTCAAAAGGAACTCAATATGCGACAACGACGTTGGCTTGAACTGTTGAAAGATTATGATCATACCATTCAATACCATCTTGGAAAAGCGAACGTGGTAGCTGACGCGTTGAGTAGAAGATCATATGCAAGTACGAGTGCGATATTGTCAACACAAATGCCCATTTTGTGTGACTTGCAAAGGATGGAGATAGAGTTAAAGACTCCAGAGACCCATGTGATGATGACGAATATACGAGTAGAACCAACTTTAATCGATAAAGTTAAAGCTGCTCAAGCTACAGACCTGGAGCTGATGCGTATGAGGAAGAAAGTGCAAGAAGGTGCTATGCCGGAAGCAAGAATCGATGAAGAAGGAATACTTCGAGTCAACTCCAGACTTTGTGTTCCTAACAACCCTGATTTAAAGTATGAAATCACGATGGAGGCGCACAACACACCGTTTGCAATCTATCCTGGAAGTACCAAAATGTATCATGATCTTCGTCATACATTTTGGTGGAGCAATATGAAGAGAGAGATAGCGTTATTTATCTCAAGGTGTCTAACTTGTCAACGAGTCAAAGCGGAGCATCAAGTACCAAAAGGTCCATTACAACCACTTGAAATTCAAGAATAGAAGTGGGAGCACATTACCATGGATTTCGTTACCGGTCTTCCTAAGGTTTCTCAAGGTATAGATGCGATTTGGGTCATTGTTGATAGATTGACCAAGTCTGCTCATTTCTTACCGATACGAGAAACTTATACACTTGAACGTCTTGCTCGTATGTACATAAACGAGATTGTAAGACTGCATGGTATGCCAGTATCCATAATTTCTGATCGAGACCCAAGATTCACTTCACGATTTTGGGTTAGTTTACAAAAAGCTATGGGCACAGATTTACGATTTAGTTCGACATATCATCCTCAGACGGACAGACAATCAGAGAGGACTATTCAAACTCTAGAAGATTTATTAAGACTCTGTGTCCTTGACTTCAAGGGAAGTTAGGACAAGTTCTTACCATTGGTGGAGTTTTCCTACAACAACAGTTATCAAGCAAGTATTGGCATGGCTCCATTCGAAGCATTGTATGGAAGAAAATGTCGTTCTCCAGTATGCTGGGATGAGGTGGGTGAAGAAACGTTGTTGGGACCGGAGTTGGTACGTATGACTACAGAAAAGATTCAAACGATCCGACAACGTATAAAAACCTCACAAGATCGACAAAAGAGTTATGCTGATCTTCATCGAAAGGATGTGGAATTTGATATAGGAGATCATGTGTTCTTACGTGTTGCTCCATGGAAAGGAGTTACGAGATTTGAAAAGAGAGGAAAGCTCAATCATCGATTCATCGGTCCATTTTTAATCCTCGATCGAATAGGAACTGTGGCTTATAGACTTGCTTTACCGCTAAGTATGTCTCGTGTTCATAACGTTTTTCACATATCCATGTTACGCAAATATGTGGAAGACCCGAACCACATTATTGAGTTAGAACCGGACGAAATAGCGGAGGATTTGACGTATGAAGAAGTTCCTGTTCAAATCTTGGATAAGAAGGAATATATTCTACGCTCCAAGGTTATACCTCAAGTCAAAGTTTTGTGGAGAAACCACGATATTGAGGAAATAACTTGGGAGTTAGAATCTGAAATGAAATCAAGGTATCCTTACCTTTTCGACATACCATGTACGTACCCTAATTTTGAGGGCAAAATTTCATAAGAAGGGGAGGTTGTAGGACCCCAACTTTTATAAATAAAGATGAATTTTCTATAAATATCATTTTTGAATATTATGGAGTTAATTTGATATAATGTTATAGTTGTGGGTAATATTTATAAATTTTACAAAGTACGCAAGTTGTTATATAATATTCGATTGGTCGGGGAATATTCGTTTTAACAGGGAATATTCGTACAGCGGCATAATCATTGGTGGACCCCACAACGGAATTATTGTCGGATTGAGAAAATGACAAAAATATTTTATTAAAAATAACGGCGGAAGTTTTACCATTGATACTGTTGAACTACTCGGTAGTAAAAGTACAGTAATACGTGTGGTTGCATAGTAGCACACGGTATTGATTATTAATGCTTATGTGAGAAGTCACTCAGTTTGATTCAATTATTGTCAGTTAATAATATGAATTATTTAGCGATAATGACGTTTTGTTTTATTCGTATTATTAACGTAATAAAACAGAAACATCTTTTTATATAAAACAGAATACTTTATTAAAGTTATTCTATAAATAGAATATAGTATAGTTTATTTAAAAGATTTTTCTTTAACTATGGACCGTCAGATTAAAGTAATCAATCTGGACCGTTCATGGATTAGTTACTATGCATTCCATTTTTTTATAAATAGCAGCTCATTCCTTCATTATTTCTTACGAATTCACTGAACTCTAGAGAGAGAAACTATAGAGAGAAACTATAGAGAGAGAAGAAAAGTATTCTGCTACTTTACTACTTCCTTATTTCAGCTCTTCTTTAAAACGGTAAGGGGTGTTATTCTTTCTCATTCATGAAGAGAACTGTTGTTATTCCATTTCTTATTATTCTGTTGGAATAACCTGTATACGCGGTCTACCATATACTTGGTGACATTCTTCTATTATTCTGTTGGAACATCCTGTCTGTGTGTTTTACACCGGACCTGGTTCCGTCTTTATTATTATTCTGTTGGAACATCCTGTCTGTGTGTTTTACACCGTACCTGGTTTCGTCTTTATTATTATTCTGTTGGAATATCCTGTCTGTGCGTTTTACGCCGGACCTGGTTCCATTATTTATTATTCTGTTGGAATAACCTATCTGTGCAGTCTATCGCATGCATGGTGATTTCTTTTATTATTCCATTCTTTATTATACTCAATTGGTTAAGTTTTAACTTCTATACTCCATGAAATTTGTGGAATATCCTTGATAATTGCGGTTCATCCAGTATCTTTTCATAAAAATATTCTTCTAGGCATTCTTGAATTTTACTCTACAAAGCAGTATCATGTTGACAATTTGGACGTTGTTAATTCTTGGATAAATTAATTCTTGAACTTGTTTTATTGAATTTTTATATCATTGTCATCATCCTCATGTTTATAAAATGTTGAAAGTCATCTGTGGCCTGTAGTGCATAGATGGACTTGGTATGATTATGACCAGGGATTATTCGCTATAATCATGACCGTAATGTTACAAATGATGTGGTAAAAGTCCACATTGGCCCGTAGTGTATTGATGGACAGTTGTTGGCATGATCATGACCATTAATGAATACACGAATATCCTTGGCCGTAGTGCAGGGGTGATTCAATGATGTAAATTATTTTATTAAGCTGAGTCTCAGCGATAACAGTGTTGAAAAACCTTTTAAATCATAGAAGATAGTAGATTTTATTTTCTACTTGACTCTTTTAATGGATTGTTTGTTCCGCTGTAGTTAAACTTGATGTTCGTTATATTTTATCAGTTTAACACTGTTGAAGGCTAATGATAATTTATTCTACATTATCTTAGTCATAATATTTCTTACTGGGCTAGTTGAGCTCACCCTTTCTTTCACTGTTCTCTTCAGGACATGAGAATATAGCTAGGACGAGTCGGGAAACGGAGTGATGGTCCAGAGGATAGCATTAGTAGTCCTCACTATTCTGTGAAATAGTGTAATAATAATTGTAATGAGGACTCCTTTTGAGTATGAATACTCTCTAGAAGACAATATTTGTATTCAAACTCACAGATTATGTTTGGTCATATTGTACACGACAGTTGTATTATTAAGTTGTATTTTTATTCAGTACCATGTATCTGGCGACCCAAGATGGGTGATGTATACCTAATTTTGGGGGCGTCACAATTTCTCCTTACTGGCGCGCAATTAGGTGACCAAACCTCTCCTTAGACAGAACTTTCTAGACATTGCCAATAATGCTATCTAATAATATTATTTAAATAATATGAATTATTGATCTGATAATGGGAAATACTATGCAACGACAATTATTGAACAACAATAATATAAAATTTTAACGTAGCAATGGAGTTATCACGGGAGATGAGCAATGGAGAAATCATGATGACCTGAGAGATAGAATCTGAAATAAAAGCAATGTATTCTCAACTTTTTAAAACACCAGGTACGTAAATTTTGGGGACGAAATTTCATAATGAGGGGAGATTGTAAGGCCCCGAATTTTATGAAATAAAAGTATTCAATTTTTCTTATAATTACTATTCAGTAAATAGTTAAATTGATAAAAGTTAAAGTTAAGGGTGATATATGAATTTTTTTTCAAAATACGCAAGTGACTATAAAATATTCATTGTTGTCGGGGAATATTCGTTTGGTCGTGGAATATTCTTTTTATCGAAAATATCCATACGACGGCGCAGTCATTTGTGGGCCCCATAACTGAATAACTGTCGGATGAAGATAACGACAAAATTGAGTTTTTATAATTAATGGCGTAGTTGTTACCGTTAACACTGTTGGAATACCCAGTGGTTAAAATACAGTAATACGCGTTATTGCACAGTAGCACACGATATTGCACAGTATTTTTGAATTATTGATCCTTAAGTAAGAATGCACTACTCAATAATTGTTACAGTAATTACTGTTCAATATTTTATTTTATTAATTCAATAATTGCTGCGTTGATTTTTTTATATTATTGTAGCTCAATAATTGTCACTTCACATCATCTCCACTATCAGATCAATAATTCATATTATTTGGAATAATATTATTAGATAATATTATTGGCATTGTCTAGAAAGTTCTGTCAAACGGTCATCTAATTCCGCGCCAATAAGGAGAAATCGTTATTGAAAAGCCCCCTCTTTCCTGGGAACGGCATGGTTGCCAGTATTGTGATTCTGTAAGATTATTTGTGAATAATTAATTATTGATTTATATGATGAGAAAAATATTAATTTTACGTGGATATAGATGGAGAAAATTTTTTAAGTGACAATTGTTGAAAAATGATATTTTATCTTTTCTGATAAAATAATTTATTATTATATTTAATAATATAATAATGGTGATAGTTTTACAATGAATGTGGGATATATGAGTATATGAGGAGGAAGAGTATTTTTGTTGTATTAAATGATTTAAACATGTTTTGTGTGTCGGTGGACCCCATTTCTTGACTGAAATTTGATTATAGCCTGTAAAATTGATCGTTTGTGGATTTCGGTTAATTTCTGTTTGGAATTTAGAAAAAATTTTCTTCTGCAAAGTTGTAGAGAATTGAATTTTCTATAAAAAATCGCGAGATTCGAATTTTCTGATAAAAGGGCTATTTTCTATGAATTATTGAAGTTTCGAAAAATAAAATGATTTTTATTAAATTATAGGGTGGGACCCACTTTGGTTGGTGTTAATAACATGTGGGCTGCTATATTTTTTCAGAATTGGCATGCTTGGATGGCTGGTCTTGGATGGTTGGTGTGTAGAAAAGAAAAATAATAATTATTATTTTAGTCTCCTTTGGCGTTCTAGCATTTTCCTATAAATAGATGCTTATGTTAGAATTAAAAATCGTACCAGAAACAAGTTTTCTTTCTCTCTATATTATCAAGCATATTTTTTGTGAGTATTTAGATATTTTGAGTGTTGCTCAGCGTTATATCCGATATTCAAGTTAGAAGTACTGCTCTTTTGAAGTAAGGGATAGTAAGGGATTTTAAGGGTTATTATGTTTTTCAGTTCGTAATTCTTCTGACCTTTAGAAAATTCTGAAAAAATTTGAAATGATATTTTGATGAGTTTTATTGATTGTGTCCAAAAATGATGATTTTTGGATGTATAGATTAAGAGTTATGAATTTTACGGGAAAATACTATTTTAAAAGTAACCGCTTATAACTCCTTGTGGTTAACTCCAAAATTGATGAAATTTTTATTGGAAGTATATCTATATAATATTAGTGTACTATGTGATTTTTGGAATTTTTGGATAAAATTATAATTTATGATAAATGTCTAAATATTCGGCTGTTTTGGTCATATGAAAAATCGTAAATGAGTTTTAAAAATTCTGAGAAAAATATATGTTTAATATGGGACTATATTATGCTAAATCCCATAAAAGAAATATTTTTGGAACTGATTTGGTATTTTTCATAAAAATATACTAGTTATGAGTAAATGAATTAAATATGTTATGTGAAGTAAAAAAATTGAAAAATAGGATTTTATGGCTTGAGAATCCTATATGAGGTATATGCAGATTTTTGATGAGGGTTTTGGTTATTGGTAATAAAATCTTATGAGTTAGGCATTTTAGGATGATTAAATGCATTATTTAGTAAAGTGTAAACAATTAAAATAAATTGTTTATAAGGTTAAGAAATATTATTCTTTCAATATCATTATACCAAAATATTGGTATGGATTTTATTGTGGAATTTCTACCTTTTCCATGTCGAGTTACTATTCATAAATTACTATTCACAAGTTATTATTCACGAGTTACTATTCATGAGTTACTATTCACAAGTTACTATTCACGACAAAAATTAGTTTTTTTTTCTGACCAAATTATCGTTGATTTATGATTGTTGCTCTTGAAAATAAATGCAGTTGTTGATCATATTGTTTTTATTATCATATATAACATTTTTATAACACTGATATTGAATTTCTCTTTCACTTGAGTGTAAAGATGGGTAAATTATTGGTATGATCGTGACTGAGAAATATCTTTGGCCTGTAGTGCAAAGATGAATTATTAACTGGTATGGTCATGACCATTGAATTTATAATTGAATATCTTTAGCTTAAGTGTAAAGATGAATTGATTAACATGGTTATAATTATTGTTTATATAAATTCTGAAATGATTATATATTTCTTTGAGATATGAATATATTTGGCCTGTAGTGCAGATATGAAATGTTGAGCAATATCTTTGGCCTGTAGTGCAAAGATGAATTGTTGATGAATATCTTTGGCCCGTAGTGCAAAGATGACCTGTTATTGAATATCTTTGGCCAGTAGTGCAAAGATGAACTGTTGATTAATGTCGTTGGGCCGTAGTGCAAAGATGAATTTATTAGTATGATTATGAACATGAACTGTGATTTGGTATAACCATGATCTTTGATGTTTCAGGTAAAGACATGTGATGAAAATTATCTTCGTCCTGGATGCTGTGACACCCCCAAATCCGGGTTACCTGACCCCCGAGTTTGGTGTTCACGATCCACAATATAAATAACATTTAACTACCCATTTATTTATAAATAGGAACATACACTTCATTAACTGATATAGTTAATACATTACCCCAGGTTCTCTAACCTTAACATTACAAACATACCCTTTAGTTATACAAAAAGGGTTCACAAATACAACATAATAATAATGTTATTCATAACTAATTAATCGCTATGTCTTTGCCTTCGTTCTTCACAGCATCTTCTGCAACTTCGTCCCTAGCTGAAAAGTTTTATTTAGTAAGGGTGAGCAACAAATTTGCCCCGCAAGTTAATATATACAATGAATGTATAAGTATCAGAATAATAGACTATCTATTTTGATAGAATGACACCAAAGTTCGGAGAACTTTGAATTAGCTGAACAATGTGTTAATCAATAACAAGGCTTCTCCCTTTCTATGCAACACAATATTATAATAATGAAAGAGTACAACGCTTTCAAGTTTCTACGATATTCTATTGAATAAACAAGAATCAATTCTACGCAATAACAAAGTGGAATATTTTCCAGATTTATGCTGAGTGATCTCACCAGATCTTTGAACTTATTTTCTCGGGTATCTATCAAAGATTTACTTTGATACATACTCAGGTGTATCAGATAACCATAAAGATTAAAGCATACCCCTCTGCAAGTATAACAAGTGATCAGCTTTATTATACCTTATATTATGCATAATACTTAACAGCGCGCAATGATCGAATATACGACCTAAAATGTTCCCTTTATATAAAAGGTTGTTATTCTCAGTCTCAAAATCAAGATTTTTGATTTAACAACGAAATACTGTGATTTCAAATTCTATCTACTTATTGATCTAGCCGAAACAATTGGCATCGATCTATCAATAACAATTGATTTCTCTTCTCGTATTTATTAAGTTCTAACAAATGTTCGTCTAGCCAGAATAATTAGCTAAGACATTTCTCAATATAATTTGATAATAAACAGGAATTATCTGTACTGTCAATATTAGTTTCTACAGATATAAATATCCAACAACAGTAATTCTACGAATAGATATTTTTCGAATCAGTAATTCAACTTGAATTATTAATCATGCACTAACTGCGAATAATCAACAATAACTTCCCTGGACATGGTATAATTAGCAATAATTAACCATAATAATTGAATGAATATAACTCAAGGTTGAGTTAGGAAACTTGCCTTCCGCGTTGATTACAGTTACACAATATAATTAACTGCGTTCGTAAGACCTATAACCAATAATATCGGTCTCACAATTAGCACAATATTTCATAACACGTAGTACTGTAATTTACAGTCAAACTTCTCCTAGGCACATTACCATATAGCCACATTAGTGTTTATAACCTATATAAATACTTATTAAGTCTAAGTAGTTCAGTCTGGTTGGACTTTGGTCTCATCTCGGTGTTCTGGTCACCCTATCCGATAATTAACACATTGATTGTCAATTAAACTTGGTCTCTAAGCTTCAGTATTATTTTAGATAAGTCAAATATCGTTTATAATATTTTTCGAAAGCTTTTAATAATTTATAAACAATTATTATAATTTATAATAATTTTTCAAACACTTAAATCATTTTTTAAATGATTTAATTATTAAATAATCTTATCATTATTAATATATAATAATATAAAAATATTAATAACATACTTGTCAAAATATTAAAGTTATTGTTAATAACTTAAAATATTTTTAAATCATCAATATTCTACTTAAATAATTTTTAAAGTAACTAAAATCATTTTTAAATCATCACCGTTAATATCTAAATATTAATGAAATTATTATCCAAATATTAAAAGTCATTAATTATAACTTAAAATATTTTTTAAAACATTTTTCTCATTTTTAAATGATTTTTAAATCAATAAAATCATTTTTAATTTATTTATTTAATATCATAATTAAATAAATCTATTATCATTAATATTAATTTATTAATGAGAATTCTCCAAAAATATTGAAAATTATATTTTATAATTCAAAATATTTTCTAACACTTTATTTTTATTTAAAATAATTTTTAATTCAATAAAATCATTTTTATCTTATTTATTTAATTTAATAATTAAATAAATCTAATATCATTAATATTAATTTATTAATAAAAATTCTCTAAAAATATTAAAAGTCACATTTTATAACTCAAAATATTTTTAAATATATTATTCTTATTTAAAAATGATTTTTTATAATATTAAATCATTTTTCTCTAATTTATTTAATACACTAATTAAATAAATTAAATACTTTTAATATTTAAATAATTATAAATATTAAAAAAAAATATTCTAATTGGTCAGAAATTATTTTTCATAATTTAAAATAATTTTTAAAATTATTTTTGGTAATTTTTAGAATTTATTTCTATTTTTTATTAATTTTCGAAAATTCAGAAAATAAAACAATTAAAACCGTCGCTGTTGGTCTTTAGCGACAAAAAGCGTCGTTGTTGGTGTTCTTGAGCTCAAGAACACTGACAGTCAGTGATCGGGGGTCTTAGTTTGACCACTTGTAATTCTCGGCTTAGTCATGTTCTATGCAATGTTAAACACTGATCATGTAGTGGTTTTGTAACACTACATGAATCAATCATCATCTCAGTCATACAACAAATCATCAAGGTGATCAGGACATGCAAACCTACTGTCAGACGCCACCTGGGTTTTCTGGGTAACCCAGAAACCCAGCCAGCTTCGAGGGTCTACATTTGAGCTCCATTAATTCTATGTCCCGGTCTTGATTCGTGTTATTTAATGGTTTACACTTAGAGTCCATGTGTCAATGAACATAAATACACGCCAGATCCAATCCGGTCAAACGTTGTCAGAAAGCGTGTTCTTCGTGTATCTGGAAAATTCCCAGAAACGCAATTCAGTGCAAGTGGCCTACTTTGACCACTTGCTACGGTTGATCTGTTGATTGTTTAAGAGTTCTAAGGACATGGGTCTAGAGTATAAACAACCGGCTACAATCTAGATCCAACACATAATCAAAACACTAACACTACTGACAGATCAAATAGCTTAAAGATGTTGTCAGATGCTGAAAACGAATTTCTGGGTTACCCAGAATTCAGTCGGTCAAGCTCGGTCAACCTACTTTCACCAAGAATAACAAGAAATCTGGACATGTAATGGTTGTGATTTCACTTCCAGATTACAGTCCTTATGTCAGAAAACAGATCCAAAACATCAAACAACAAAAATCATTAACACACACGAATCTGTGGCGCCTGACATTAGCTTGTCAGACCACAAATTGTGTTCTTGACAGTTTTTGAAAAACTTCGATTTTTACCAACTTTGATGCTATGGATCTATGATAGATCATCATAGATCATCTAAAAACATCTTATAATACTTATATAAACAAAAAAAACACAATTTTTACCGAAGCATACAAGATCAAAATAGGTTTTCGGGTTTATACCTCTTTGTTCTAAATCTTGATCTTTGACCTCCAATATGATCTTGGGTTAGTAATGAGCTGTTTATGTGACTGAAACACTTTAAAAATTCGGAGGTTTGGAGAGAAGGTGAGTTGGGGAGAGCTTGAACACAAAATAAGCCAAATACTAAACTTTCTCTCTCTCAAATCTTTTATATACCACTTAGATACATTGAATGATCTCATGTAGCTGTCAAATAAGGGCTGAATTGCTGGAGAGTTTGTACCAAAGTCAAATTAGTTGATGAACAACTAAAGTTTTTGCCAATTTTGCAGGTTAACTTACTAAAATAAACAAAAGGGCATTTTGGTCTTTCTCTAAATATTTTTAATGGAAAATTGGACAACAACCAAACCCTTAGTATTTAGGATTTGGGTTAGGATTTGAACCCTTTAGGGTTTAGGGTTTGAACCCTAGGTATTCAATTTAATTCCCAAGATTTTCGAATTTCAGTTTTCAAAATAGAAAATTAATATTTCTAAATTAGAATTAGAATTTTCTAATTATATTAAAATTTCTTAATCATACTAAAATATTGCTAATTTAAGATTAATAATTCCTAATTAAAATTGCTAATTAAACAATTAGGGTCGTAATTGGTCATTAGGGTTTACAACCCACGAATTAGGGTTTTAATTAGAAAAATAAATTTTCTAAATTACAATTAGGGTTTGTAAAATAGAAATTAAGATAACTAAAATATAATTATGGTTTCTAATCATATTTAAGTTTAATACACACATTAGGCTTACCAATTAGGATTAGGGTTTCCTAATTTAGGGTTTAGGATTCCCGAATATGAAATTAGGGTTTCCCGACTTTCGATTAGGATTTCTAATGGTACATTAAGGTTTCTCATCCTGAGATTAGGTTTTCTAATCTCTTCTTAGGGTTTATAAATATTAAACCTTACCCGATCAATCATTGATCAATACTACCACACAGTACAAAAACGTAATCAATAATATAATTATTTTAATTATATTTTATATCGAATCCTTATCCGGACTTAGGGTTAGGGTTTCTATTCTCCGTTAAGCACAACTCTACTCTATTTTTATTAGTCAATACACAAATTGACCTTCTCGAAACACATGTCACCGATACTTGTCACATAAATGATAATTAATATTAATATTAAATAAAAAAAAATTTATTCGTAAATTTTGGATTATTCGAAATCCCGGGTTATCATATATGCGAAGAGGAATTTAGAATCACAATCATGATTATGAGTTATTTATATGATTGTCGACCAGAACTGTTGATTGATGTTACAGGGATAAAATATTGTTGATGGATTTTTAACATGGAGAAGATAATAGACTTTGTAGTCTATTTGACTCTTCTAATGGATTACTCGTTCCGCTGCAACTATGGTTGAAATTTTTATCATCTACCGTATGTTCTAAATCTCTGATTTAATTCTGTTGAAGGCTATTGATAACTTATTTATTTTTAGACATGATATTCTTTACTAGTCTAGTTGTGCTCACCTTTCTGTTTCACAATTCCTTTCAGGTAATAAGAGTGTAGCTGGGTCGAGCGGGGGTAACAGGGGAATGGAATGGTGGTCATCATTTAGTAGTTATATTTGGTGAATCATCTAGGGTGAAGCGAACCCAACGTTGGAAGGGTGTTTTGCCACTATCATACAAGATGTCTAATGACATACAACCTCGTGTCATCATAAGACAAGATTGTGCTCATCCACTTGCTGAGTATATTTACGAGCACTACCTATATAATCTTGGTGTTTGTTTGAATTATAATTCTCAATTAGAGACAATGGAGATAATGATAAGTCAAGAGAGGACTCACCATTGGAAAGAATATGATATTAATCTTCTTGTTTTTCTTTGGGGTATATTGGGTCAACCAAGGATAATTCTGTGGCCATATGATATCTATCACAACCTAGAAGCATGGCCTCCCATGTACAAAGGTTTCCTTGAGCACTTCCCAAAGATTCTAATTTCTAAAACAGTTTTTGACTATACCTTTATGCAAGGTGTCATTGTGAGGTGCTGTCCACGGTTGGGACATGAGTCACATTTGGTATATATTTGTATCCAAACTCACAGCATATGTGTTGTTGTATTTTGCACGACAATTGTTGTAATAAAGTTGTAGTTGTTTTCTGTACCATGTATTTGGCGACTCAGAATTGGTTGGAAGGAATGGACCTATTTTGGAGTTGTCACACTAGACCTGCCTATGAGCTAGATTAACATCGCATGATCAGCCATCACATACATGCCATACATAATTTCTATATTTAAGAGAGAGAGAATGTTCATTTTTGGCCTAAATTGTTCACAAACACTTAGCCATACTCTCTCAAGACCAAACCCACGAAATTTACTTGCTAGATCAGTCCCCAATCAAGCCCCACGAACACCAACATCAAATCAGAAATATAGAAGTCAGAATTTGATCCTAAGGAGGTATAACTTAATTTACAATCTGATCTTGAAGGCCATGTTAGATGTTATGATTTATTGTTAAAACATGTTATTTGTAGTCCATATAGTTGATCTGGGTTGGTATTTGTTAGACCCATAACATCAAAGTGCTCAAAATTAAGTTTTTCAAGAATCTGGAAATTATAAAAATTAGGGTCTGACAGTGAATGTCAGTCCCCATAGATTTTGATATGTTATGTGTTTTTGTGTTTTTAAAGTTTGTACTTCTAGTCTGTTAGGAGATCTTTAATATGAAACTTGAATCAAGGTCATACCATGTACAGATTGAAAGTTATGGCTGGTCAAACATCGTTGACCGACCATGACTTTCAGTTTCTGGAAAACCCAGATCGTGCCCAGAAGGCTCTAACAAGATTTTTATGGGCTCAGATCTAGAAGTGTTTTGATGTTTTGTTATAGTTATGGAATCTAAGTTGTATTTTGGTATATATACTACATTATTATGCCTTAAAATCTCCTACTCATCAAGCAGAGTGAATATAGTGTCTGGTCAAAGTAGGTAAAACGATCACGTTTTCTGTTTCTGGGTAACCCAGAAAAACAGATGAACGTTATCTATGACAGACTTTGACTGGACGAGATCTTCTTGTTGTGTTGTTGTTTTAGTGATGTTTTGTGATAGACGTGTAGTATTACATGTGGTCTACAACCTGGAACTCTTAGATCACAAAAACATCACACGAACAACATGTAGTGGATGTTCTAAAGTGCAGTCACTCGATACTGTTCTTCATTTCTAGGTAACCCAAAAATGAAGAACATTTCTTGTAGCCTTTTTAATTTCTTAGATCTTGCAGTTTAATGATGTTTAGACTTGAACCTAGCTTGATTAATGGACCTTGATAGATAATCTACCCAGCCTGACGTCTAGACCAACCATATCATCAACAGATTTCATGTTAGAAGGTCAACAAAAGCGTTGACCGGCCATGACTGACAATTCTGGGCAACCCAGAATTGCTCTGACAGTTACTTTGTAATTTTATATCTTGCAGAGATGTAGTTGTTTGACCCAGTTTATTGTTGGTTTCTTGTAGTACTACATTAGTACTACAAGATCAAAGCTCTAGAACACCCAAAAACATAATAGGCACCGAATTAGGCTTGGTCAAAGTAGCTTACTCGAACACTGAGTATGAACACCTGGGTTTCTCAAGAACACCTAAGGAGACAGATTCTGTCGCCAAAGAGCTTTAGCGACAGACATAATAAAATTAATTAATTTAATTTCTAAAAATCCTTTAAAAATAGTAAATAAATTCCGAAAATTACAAAAATAGTTTTAAAAATTATTTTAAGTTATAAAAATTAACTTTTGCTAATTTGGCATATTTTTCATAAATATTAATATTTATTTAGAAATTATTGGGATTTAAATTACTTAATAAATGCATTAAATAAATTAATTAAAATTGATTTTTATTGTATTAAAAATCATTTTAAGTAAATAATAAGGTATTTAATAATATTTTAAGTTATAAAACATAACTTTTAATATTTTAAGATAAGTTTCATTAATTGTTAAATATTAATAATATTAGATTTATTTAGTAATTATATTAAATAAATTAATTAAAAATGATTTTAATATTATAAAAATCATTTTAAATGAAAATAAATAGTTTAAAAATATTTTAAGTTATGAAATATAACTTTTGATATTTAAAGGTAAATTTCATTAATAATTAAATATTAATGATATTAAGTTTATTTAATAATTATATTAAATAAATAGTTTTAAAATGGTTTCATTGAATTAAAAATCATTCAAAAAGGAAATAAATGAATTAAAAATATTTTAAGTTATAATCAATGACTTTTAATATTTTGATAAATAATAAATTAATATTTTAATATTAATGGTAATAATTTAAAAATAATTTTTAATATTTTAAAAATCATTTAAAGGTAATCTTAATACTTTAAAAATATTTTGAGTTATTATAAATAACTTTAATATTTTGGCAATGGTTTCATTAATAGTTTAATATTAATTAAATATTAATGATAATAGAATTAATGAATATTTAAATCATTTAATAATGATTCTGATGTTTGAAAATTCATAATAAATTATAATAAATGTTTAAAAATTATTATAAGTCATTTTAAAAATAATATGACTGATATTTTCAGTTATTGAACTACAGGATAGAGTTTTAGACTCGATAATTACCCGATAAAGTCGTCGGTACACCGAAATGTTTCAGAAATTGATCTGAACTTAGATAATTTGACTTGATAAGTGTCTATTTGTGATTCAATGGTTGTTAAACATATGTGACAATATGATTAGATAATGTGCTGACTGCAATAAGCAGTGCTATGTGTTACGATATATTATTCTAGTCGAACGAATGATATTATTACTGATAGGTCGCTGTATACAAGATTAATCTAAGTTGTGTTATTGTAAGCAGCAGCTCGGGCAAGTATCTGAACTATCCTTTACATTGTGCAAGTATCCTACCTTTGCATTTTCTTTATGCAATGGGCATGAGTAAAAATGTTTAAAAATTATATTATTACTGTACAGATTATTAACCCTATACTATATACACTCATTGCTTATTAACATGTTAGTATATGGTAATTCAGATATATATTCTGTTCGTTAATTTCTATAAATGGTTATACAAGTGTCCCCACTTGGATAATCATCGTATTTAATCACATGTTGATACACCTTTGTCAATTACCCGTATATACATATGTTGAATTATAGATTATTATTGAGCAAGACAAAACCTTTGATTTGGAACCAAGATAAGTATAAACATCCCGGAAACGAAAAAACTTTTTATGCACCCAAGGTGGACAGAGTGAACGATACTATCGTTCTGGCATGTAGTATTGATCAATACAGGGCATAACGTGCTGATCACCCCTGTTCCCGTAAGTTATGACGGTTTACAGATGAATTTTTGCTAAACCTATTCGAAAATTGAAAATAATGTTCATAGTATGTCACCTAAACAACAATTATAGTCATTACGTAGTTTCAAAAATTTGATAGAGAGTTGTTATGTTATTATTATCGGTTCAGATTACTTCACAACTATTGACTTGTTGTAGAAGAGTAGTACAAAGAAAACATTTAACCTTTTCAGCTAATATTTATAATTGTTATTATTTGATGGGCACTCAAATGCTCACTCTTGCTAAAATTAAATGTTTTCAGTTAAGTATGATCAACCAGAAGGCTCAGGGAAGAACAAGGGGAAAGGAAAGCTGTTCGAATGAGATTTCTAATATGTTGTGTAATAATTATAGTTTATTAAGACAATGTTACTTATAATCTATGATGTAATGAATGTTTAAAGGTCTTGTACCTGGGAGTAAACTTTGATGCATATGTAAATTAAGTTTGAATTTTATATTATTGTTCTTATTATTAGTATTATTCAGCTTATAGAAATGGTATCGTGAAGCACCGAGTTCGGGTTTTAAGTACCCAAATTTGGGGGCATCACAACCTCCATGGGGGATCGGAAATGTAAATATATAAAAGCGGTAAATATATATACATAGAAACATGATCAGCCACCACGAAGTACCTCCAGGGGGGATCAAAAATGTAAATATATAAAAGCAGTAAATATATATATAGAGACATGATCAGCCACCACGAAGCACCTCCACGGGGGATCAGAAATGTAAATAAAACAGTAAAAGGCCACGAAAAAAACTCCAGGCCTGACAGAAATGTAATATATATATATATATATATATATATATATATATGTATGTATGTATATAAAAGCGGTAAACGCATAAGATATACAAGATATATATCGATCCCGGCTCGGTTTATCATTTACGTCCGTAGCGTTTATTTGCTTTTATATATATATATATATATATTCACACACACACACACACAAAGGAAAGTAAAAGCTACAGACCGAAGTTCGGGCATACATACTCAACACGACTCTTACCGTGAAGAATGGTGTGTGCAAAGATGAAAAGAAAAGCTTTAAAGTGTGTAAGAAGTCTTACAGTGGACTGTGAAAGAAGACTTCAATGACTTTAAATGGATGAACACACGGCTCTCGTCGGTAAAAATATAACAATATATAAGCTCACAAGTGTTTAAAATGAGAAAACACTCAGTTTAGAGTGTGTATAGAGCAAATTGGACAGGGCTTCCTCGCTTTTTCTCTATGAAAAATGGCTGCCCCAAGCCCTCTATTTATAGAGGGGGGAGCCGCAGGTGTACTTGCAGCTGCCGCAGATGCACCTGCGGCTGTCCGGGGTGCCCCGGGTTCCGCAGATCCCGCCGTCTCGAAGTATGTGCATGCGTGTAACATGATGTCTGCTCGAACTTTCAGAACTTCAATATGGGCATCCGATCGAGGTGTATAAGACCTTTTTCAGCATGCTGTTGTCGAGAGCTACACAATGACATGTGATTAGAAGTTGTACGAAGTCAGGAAGATGGGACCATGCCCTTGGTCTTCAAACTTCAAATTCTATCCGGTGTACTATCTTGTGTAGTAGTCACTCGGGATTGGCATTCTTTGGTTCTTATAGGACATTGCTGTGTAGAATGAATGTTGAGACGACGCAATGTGGGATTGGGATGGCAAAATGACGGTTCTGCCCTTCACCGGGGTTATCTCTGATTTGAGCTATTTTAGCGGTCGTTGCTCAGGGTTATCTTTGAGATTGGACTGCTGCAGGTGTTGACCGTCCTCGGTGTTATTTCTGAGATGTGCTTGACTTCCCGGGGTTATCTCCGGACTTGGGAAATTAGTGCCTCGGGGCCATTGCTGAGTGTTTGAAGCTGATTGCATTGGTTTGAAACAAGCATTTCTGGGGTTATCTCCGGAACTGCAACTACAACTGCATGCCTCGGGGTTATCTCCGAGATTGTCGCTGTCTTTCCCGGTGTTGTTTCTGAGACTAAGACTGAGTATCTCAGGGTTACATCCGAGATGACGATGTCTTCTCCTGTGTGATTTTCGGTATTTAAACTGCATTCCTCGGGGTTATCTCCGAGGTTGAAGCTAGAACTCCCGGTGTTGTTTTCGGGGTTGAGGTTGAAACTTTTGGTGGTATTTTTGGGATTGAACTGGATGTCTCGGGGTGTTCTCTGAGATGGTAATACTGAATATCCCTGGGTTGTCTCTGGGATTGAACTGAGCTGTCTTCCAGGGTTATCTCTGCAAGACGATTCTGCCCTCCTGCAATGTCAGTAACAGGTATGCAGAAAAATTTTGAGTGTCTACACACAAATTATACACTGAGAAATACATCATATTGTGAGCAACAACCAGTCCATAAACCATGCAAGATCAGATCAGAGAGAGAGAGAGAATCAAAAATTTGTTCAAAGAGGTATAAATCCTAACCCTAAGCTAGATCTTGCATGCTTAGGTAGATTTTTTGTTTTTCTGTTTAAATATGTTCTATGTTATGTTATTTAGTGATCTATATTGCTAAATCATTGATCCATATCCTTTAAATGCAAGAAAATGAAGATTTAGCAAACTGTCCAAGAACCCTAAAAATATGGCATGACAGTCAAATGTCTAAGGCTATAGATCATAACCTGTTAATTGTTAGATTTGTAAAGTGTATCCTTGTTAAAGTATGTCATGAGGAGAGTAAACTAGAAGTAGATTCATGTCCATATCTTGTCTAGATTCATTGTTAGGCTAAGCCAGTGTATTACTTTTGTAGTGTGACATGTCTACTATAAGAGTGAGACACTGGATCACTTAGATAACATATAAAATTAAAGTTATTAAAGCTCAAAGTAGGTTGCTCAACACTAACTGCCAATTCTTGAAATTATAGAACTCAAGAACATCCTTAGTTGGCTAGTTTGACCATCAATATCTTCATGATATAATGTAGATATACCACAAACTTGATATGTACATATAGTACTACACCAATGATACACTCTCATGCACAGAAACAAGATAAAATGAAAATTATAGTTGGTCAAAGTAGCCCACGGGGCATTGACCAAACTGTTCTTCAAAGGCTCAAAGAACACCTATAGGGACGGTTTCTGCCGCGATAGGCCTTTAGCGACATTTTTCTATAAAAATAAATGACATTAATTAAAATAAATAGAAAAAAAATAGAAAATAATTAACAATAATTCATAATTAAGTTTGAAAAATTATTTTAAGTTATAAAAATTAATTTTTGATATTTTGACATAAATTTCATTAATATTTTAATTTATTTAAATATTATTGATAATAGATTAATTTAATAATTACATTAAATAAATTATTTAAAAATGATATTTATGTTTTAAAAATCATTTAAAAATGTTATAATGGTTTTAAAAATATTTGAAGTTATAATATATGGCTTTTAATATCTTGACATGAATTTCATTAATATTTCAATATTAATAATAATTATTTAAAAATAATTTCAAATGTTTTAAAAATCATTTAAAGTTGATATTAATGTTTTAAAAATATTTTCATTTATTATAAATAACTTTTAATATTTTGACATGGATTTCATTAATATTTTAAATTATTTAATTATTAATGATAATAAAACTATTTAGCAATTAAATCATTCAAAAATGATATTAATGATTGAAAACTCATTAAAATGATAATAATTATTTGAAAATTATTATGAGTTTCTGAAAAATATTATAAATTATAATTAAATTATCTAAAATAGTATTGAAGCTTTTAAATAGAGTTTTATTTAAAATAAACTCGATAATTATCCGATAAAGCAATCGGGACATTGAATTAATACCGAAATCAAACCAGACTGAAATAGTTTGACTTGGTACTTGTTCTTATGTGTTCTAACGACTGTTAGGAATATATGGTAATGTGTTTAAGATGTATGATAACTGTAAATATAAGTAGTATACGTTATGATGTATTATTCTAATTGAGAGATCAATATTATTAATGATAGGTCTTTCAAACGAAGTTAAATTAAACCGGGTAGCAGTAGTCAACGACCAAGGAAAATTTCGTAACTCAAACTCGAGTTATTATTTTTCAAGCATGTTAGTGGATAATTATTGTTGATTATTCCACATCTGACATTATTATTGAACATTCGCATTTATTGCAAGTTTCCTAACTCAACTTGAGTTATTAATTTCAAAGCATGTTAGTGGATAATTACTGTTGGTTATTCATATCTATAACGATTATTATTATTCGCACATGGTGCATTTGATTTCCTATTCTATTACTTAAATGTGAAATAATTTAAAGTTTATTTATTTATGAACTGTTTATAAGTCATGTCTCAGCTATTTGTATCGGCTAGACTAATAAGTTATTAATCGTTCTATTATTTGAACTAAGTTGCTATTGAAAAGATTGATGCCATTTATTTCGGCTAGATCAATATGGATATTATATGTTGAAATAATAGTATTTCTTTAAAAGCAATCCAAACCATATTGTTATGGTAAGAACTCATAATGTAAGATTGAGATGAATAACTCTTATATAAATGGGAACTTTATTGTCGGACATCCAACTATTGTGCTATTTTTGAGTATTATGCATAATATAGGGTACAATGGAGCAGATCACTTCAAAGTACTTGCAGAATAGTATAATTAATTTTTATAACTAACTTATATTTTTGAGGTAATTCAGTTTTATTCACTGATGATTCCTCTATTAGTTCATGATCCATTTGTGATCACTCAGCATGAAATCAAGGAATATCCTACTTTATTGAATATTGTTGCAGTATTGTTAGTTCTTCATAATCAATTGAATATTATTAAAAATTCGAAAGAGTTTTACTCTTTCATCATTGATATGTTATTCAAAATGAAATTTAAGAAATTCTTGTAATTGAAAATGATTTATTTAGCTACTTCGAAATCCTTTGAACATTGTTGAAGTTCTATAGAAGCTAGACTCTTTTATTCCTAATATATATCTTTCATTGTATACTTTAACTTGTTGAGCAAACTCGTTACTCACCCTTGCTTAAATAAAATATTTCAGCTAAGGATGAGGTAGCCGAAGGGTCAAAGAAAGATAAGGTCAAAGGCAAAGTTCAAGAGTAGTTATTGTGAACTTTAATTATTATGTTACTTTATGTAAATTGATTATGTAAACCTTTTTTGTATCTAAGGGTACGTATATTATGTTAAGGTTAGTGAACCTAGGACATTGCTATATATTGTATTAAGTAATGGTATGAATGATGTAATTCATCAATGAATGGGTATTTAGATGTGATATGTATGATGGATCATGAGCACCAAACCCGAGGTTAGGTAACCTGAATTTGGGGGCATCATAGGTTAGTATCAAAGCTATAGGTTATAAACCTTAGGTGGGGAAAAGCCTTAAGAATATAACCATAAGAAAGATAAGGAAAACTCATTTAGAGTTCTAAATGGTGGATTGAGAAAATTCATCAACAATAAGATATGTGGACACTTAGTGTTTATGGATTATGTTTCTTGATGATGTACTATATAAGTTATTTAAAATTGATTGTAGGATGTCAGGAGATGATGAGATGGTTACGGAGGTATTAGCTGCTACAACAATGCCATTAGCCGAGGTGCAAGTTCATAGTGAGTCAGTTAAGGAAGTTTTAAGAGACGAACCTATGGTAAATCTAGGAAGCAATTATGACAATTACCCCTGAGATGGAGCTACATGAAGAGGAAGAAGTAGATTCCAAATAAACTAAGGTGGAGGTAGAAATAAAGGACGAAGATGAAGAAAAAGGTAGACTAATAATCAAAGAAGGTAAAGCATCTGCTGAAGTTCAAGAACTAAGGAATAATGTATTTCTTCTTGAAAAATTGTGGAAGACGGAAAGGGCATTGCGCGGGATGACAGAAGAACGAAATGATCTGAAGGCACAAGTTGATAGAATGAGGGTTGAGTGTAGTGTATCGTCTGAAGTTGTAAGTAAGAAAAAGAAGGGTAATAAAAGAAAAAGGAACAACGATAGTGACAATAACTTATGGAATTCATATTCAAATAAGAAATAAGCACGTGTCAAGTGTGGAAAGAACTATTTGTGGGAATGTATGAAGGGTAAAAATGTGTGTTACAATTTTGATCAAGAAGGACATATTTCGCCAAATTTTCCTAAGCCAAAGAAAGGAGGATGTCTTTATGTGGTGGAACGGGTCATAGGTTTAAAAATTATCCTAAGAAGAAGACAGGTGAAGGAAGTGGACTGAAGAAAGATTAAGTATGTGACAACCCCAAAATAGGTCCATTCCATCTAACCCATTCTGAGTCGCCAAATACATGGTACAGAAAACAACTACAACTTTATTACAACAATTGTCGTACAAAATATAACAACACATATGCTATGAATTTGGATACAAATATATATCAACTGTGACTCGTGTCCCAACTGTAATGTGACAAATGTCCCATCAGTGGACAGCACCTCACAGTGATACCTACATAAAGGTATAGTCAAAAATTATTTTAAAAATTAGAATATTTGGAAAGTGCTCAAGGAACCCTTTGTACATGGGAGGCCATGCTTCTAGGTTGTGATAGATATCATATGGCCACAGAATTATCCTTGGTTGACCCAATATACCCCAAAGAAAAACGAGAAGATTAATATCATATTCTTTCCAATGGTGAGTCTTCTCTTGACTTATCATTATCTCCACTGTCTCTAATTGAGAATTATACTTCAAACAAACACCAAGATTATATAAGTAGTGCTTGTATATATACTCGGCAAGTGGATGAGCACAACCCTGTCTTATGATGACACGAGGTTGTATGTCATTAGACATCTTGTATGATAGTGACAAAACACCCTTCCAACGTTGAGTTCACCTCACCCTCAACAACTATAGACCACCGTTCTATTTCCCTGTTATCCCCCACTCGACCCAGCTACACTTTTATTACCTGAAAGGAATTGTGAAGCAAAAGGGTGAACACAACTAGCTCAGTAAAGAATATCATGACTAAAGATAATTAAATTATCAATAGCCTTCATCTCAACACCTGTTTATCTTTACACTACTGGCCAAAGATATTCATCAACATTTCATCTTTGCACTACAGGCCAATGATATTTATCAACAATTCATCTTTACACTACAGGCCAAAGATATTCAACAACACGTCATCTTTGCACTACAGGCCAAAGATATTCATCAATAATTCATATTTGCACTACAGGCGAAATATATTAATATCTCAAAGAAATATATAATCATTTATATAAACAATAATTATAACCATGTTGATCATTTCACCTTTGCACTTAAATTGAAGATATACAATTATAAATTCAATGATCATGATCATACTAGTCAATAATTCAATTTTGCAATACTGGCCAAAGAGAACCCAAAGTCATGATCATACCAATAATCTACCCATCTTTACACTCAAGTGAAAGAGAATTTCAACATCAGGGTTATAAAATGTTATATATGATAATAAAAACAATATGATCAACATATAGATTTAATCTCAAGAGTAATATTCATAAATCAACTATAATTTGGTTAGAAAAAAAACCAATTTTATCGTGAATAGTAACTCATGAATAGTAATACCGACACAAAAAGGTAGAAATTTCACAATAAAATCCATACTAATATTTCGGTATAATGATATTGAAAGAATAATATTTCTTAACCTTATAAATAATTTATTTTAATTGTTTACACTTTACTAAATAATGCATTTAATCATCCTAAAATGCCAAACTCATAAGATTTCATTTTCAATAACCAAAACCCTCATCAAAAATCTTCATATACCTCATATAGGATTCTCAAGCCATAAAATCATATTTTCTAATTTTCTTACTTCACATAACATATTTAATTCATTTACTCATAACTAGTCCATATTCGTGAAAAATACCAAATTAGTTCCAAAAATATTTCTTTTCTGGGATTTAGTAGAATATAGTCCCATATCGAAAATATATTTTTCTCAAAATTTTTAAAGCTCATTTACTATTTTTCATATGGCCAAAACAGCCGAATATTTAGACATTTATCATAAATTGTACTTTTATCCAAAAATTCCGAAATTCACAGAGTACACTGATATTATATAGATATACTTCCAATAAAAATTTTATCAATTTTGGAGTTAACCACAAGGAGTTATAAGTGGTTACTTTTAAAATAGTCTTTTCCCGTAAAATTCATAACTCTTAATCTATACATCCAAAAATCACCATTTTTGGACACAATCAATAAAACTCATCAAAATATCATTTCAAATTTTTCCAGAATTTTCTGAAGGTCAGAAGAATTACGAACTGAAAAACATAATAACCCTTAAAATCCCTTACTATCCCTTACCTCAAAAGTGCAGTATTTCTGACTGGAATGCAAAGCCGAAGGAAACTTGCACTGAATAGCAACTCTCAAAGTATCTAAATACTCACAACATATGCTTCATAATATAGAGAGAGAAAGAGAGAAAGCTTATGTTTCTGGTGTAATTTTTAATTATAACTTAGCACTCTATTTATAGGAAAATGTTAGCACGCCGAAGCAGACTTGACCTGCTACCTGATGGCTTTACCTACTACTATTGCCACCCACCACATTTGAAATAAAATTCAGCATATTTCTTCACCAACCACAGGTGGAGCCCACTCAATTCTAAAATTTTCCACCAAAATGACAAATTCCGCAACTTCTACAATTTTTGAACCAGTCATCTCGTAAAATTCATAACAAATCATACGTTCATTTTTAACGGTTCAAAATTTGTGGACATATACTCAACTTATGTATGTATAACATATCCAAATATTACCACGATCCAACGGTCGGATTAAAAATTATAACCTTCGCAAAATATCTCAAAAACCCTGATTGATTTTTAATACCTCCATTCCGACAAAAATACTGATACAACACCTCAACATTAACTCCTTCATTTTTAACCACAAAATATATCCAACATTTATATTCACATAAAATAAATATTTCCTTATCATATGAATCAATAATTAATTATTCACAATTAATATTACAGAATCACATTTATGACAACCAGGCCGTTCCCAAGAAAGATGGGGCTTTCCGATAAGGATTTCTCCTTACTGGCTCGCAATTAGGTGACCAAACCTCTCATTGACAGAACTTTCTAGACATTGCAAATAATGCTATCTAATAATATTATTCAAATAATATGAATTATTGATCTGATAATGGATATACTGTGCATTGAAAATTATTGAAACAACAATAATATAAAATATTAACGCAGCAATTATTGAATCAATAAAATAAAATATTGAACAGTAATTACTGTAACAATTATTCAGTAGTGCCTTCTTACGTAAGAATCAATAATTTCAAAAATACTGTGTAATATCGTGTGCTACTGTGCAATAACGCGTATTACTGTATTTTAACCACTGGGTATTCCAACAATGTTAACGGTAACAACTACGCCGTTATTTGTAAAAACTCAAATTTGT